>JAVSCE010020620.1:0-446468 GCA_032199065.1 Smutsia gigantea
TCCCAGGAAAGTGCTTCCCTCCTCCTAGGTCATGCCGCTCCCTGTGAGGAGCCCAGCTACCTACAGTCACTGGGCAGCAGGGAGGGGCTTACCTTGATTGGTTTGGGCCAGAGGGGCCCTGCTCCGGAGTTGAGGGTGCCATCCATCCAAACCAGAACTCAGAAAGGGGTGAAACATGGGGATGCAACCGTCAAGTCTACTACAGCATCCGATCCCACTTTGATTCTGCCTATGTGAATAAAATTCCCCTCTTGCGAGTATTCCAGTACAGCGCCCTCTGTAGAAACCTGCCTCGTACTTCCTGGCCGCGTGCGTCAGGTACTACCTGTAACTCCCTGAGAAAGCCACCTCTTTGCGCTCCCTTCCTCTGCATGTGCCGAGGTTTCCTTATAATGCCTGCCTGCTTCTGTGAAGGTCCTGCCAGACTCACGCGGTGGCCCCTGCATCGTCCTTCTTCCAGATTCACTGCTGTATTTCTCTTGTGTACTACTACTAGCCGCCCTATGAAGTAATTCAACTAAGACTGCAGGAACAGTAGGGGTTCACAAGGATTCATGACCCTCTGGAAAATTAGCATGCGGAAAGATGTTCATTTTTCTGGGAAAAGGGTTTATGACCTTCGTCAGATCCTTGCAGAGTTCCGTGATGTTAAAAAAACTTAAGGTCCATGAGCATTGGAATTAGACCTTGTATCCCATCTCCATTACTTGCGAGTTGTTACCTTGGGCAAGTTTTATGAGTATACAACTTACCAATCCTTAGTTTCCTCAACTGGGAAATGTGAGTATTAATATCCACCTGTTGCAGAGTGGATTCTCCACTTAAGTAACTACAGGCAGCTTTTTTACTTCTCCCTAGCCCACTGTCATGTCCCAAATAGAGTGACCCCTCTTGTTACCTGGCATGTCAAAAACAAATGGACCAGTTACACCTTTATGTGGGCATTGTGAACAAGGAAGGAAGTGGCCCCAAGTAATACCCATGAAAAAATCCTAGGATAAAACATGCTCCTGTCTGGGCCCTTTCCCGTAATACTGGATAGCACCTGAGGGGAGGGGAGCTGTGGTGCGTGGTGGTTTTGAGCACGTGCAGCAGAAGAGTGGAGTCTTAAGGTGTCACCTGTACAGGACGGTTGCTTTCCAAGTAGAACTCCTGGGCTCAGACTTGTTAAATCTCGTTAAATCTTCTCTGCCATCTCTCTGACCTGGACTGCCTTCTAGCTGCTCTGTCTCCAAATCTACAAAACTGGAGTGCTTGTTTCTAACTGGCTAAGTCAGTGAGAAGGAATCTAATTGCTGTTGGTTTGACTGCATGATCATAACTACAGAGATAAGTCTAGAAAATGACACATTTTTCTAGCCAGATTCCTCATACTGTAATAAAGTTACCTCTATTTACTATGTATTTTAAGCCAAGTTCAGTATCTAAACTGGAAACTCAATAAGCATTACAGACATTTTAGTTAAAGGGGAAAAAATTTATAATAGTATTTACTCAAGGCTTAGGGCAATACCCACCCACTGTTCCATTTTCAAAGAGATCACCCATGCCCTACCCAACTGTGTATTTTAAGGTTAAATGAAAAATTTTTTGAATGAAGTATAAGGTATTTAAGGTAATAATTAAATTATATTCAGTAAACAATTTTGATGGATAAGTATTAGTTCCTTTTCCCTTTTCTGGATTATCATCTTATTGTAGTTTATCTCATCTGGGATTAGACACAGGTTCTTGCAAATAAATTTACAGTTAGGAGTTTTTTGTGTTATGGACATTTGGTGGTATGGTGAAGACTTAACAGTAGTGGTTTTAAGTGCACAAAATAAAATATAGTACAAAGGAAGCCAGTTAATGTTGAAATAGTTACAAAAACATTTCTAAAAACAAACTTCTAGCAGTATGATAAATATGCTTCTTTGATAACTCATTGAATAACAGTGTCCAGTGGTGGTTCTTAAAACTGCCATAAATGTGAAATATCAAAAATGCTGCAAGATACCTGCCTCAACTGCAACATTATGAAAATAGCCATGATTTCTATTGGTGACCAAGTCACAGGTACTGTTTGTTACTTACATTTATAATTAAAGCAAATGCTAAAATTCTACTGTTTGTTACTTATATTTATAATTAAAGCAAATGCTAAAATTCTGTTAGAATGTAGTGAAAGTAAAGATGTAATTTCTTTCCAATTCAAGTTCACACAGACCAGGAATCTGTCCACAGATCCTTCAGAGCATCAGCCCCAGGTCAAAAGAATTCTGACCACTAAGTAGAGAAGTGCCTCCCATGTGCTACGCACGGTGCTGAATGCTGGAAAGCCAGATACACTGAGAAATTAGTCATGGTCCCCATTCTCACTGATGTCCATGTCCAGCCAAGAGGGACAAGTAACTGACTGGTGTGATAAGCTACAATGGACCTGCCAGCTAGTCCCAAAGTGGACAGAGATGAGGGAGAAAGGAGGCATCACAGAACAGATGTGAATTCATGTTAGGTGGGCTTCTTATAAGCCACTCTTCCATTTTTTCCCCCACTGTGCATTGAAACAAAAGCAAAATGACCAGATGCAGTTTGATATAGTTGCAACAAAATGTGCTACTCTCTGTATAGCATAAGAATCCTGTGAATATTTTGCCATAGACAAAAAATTCTTTTACATCCAACACAATAACTGCATTTTTCAGTCTTAGAATACACAGTTCACTTCCCCAGTCGTTATTTACCTTTCTTCTCCTTTTTTCCAAGCTTATTTATTATCATTTATTACATTAGATCTACTTATGCCTGTGGTTTTGCCAACATAGCTATGAAAGAATTTTTCTTAGAGATTACATATTGTTTTAAATATACTTTTCCTAAGATAATTTTAAAATATTTTTTTTTTCAATGCATCTGCCGTCTTAGTATTTTCATTTTCTTCTCTTTTTTTTTTTTTTGGTGCAGTGTAACAAACGGTGGGAAGACAACATTGGCTATGAATTTGCAGAAACACCTTCAAAACTGCAGTGTCATATCTCAGGATGATTTCTTTAAGGTACCTATAAAACTTCTTAGGTAATTTATTTAACACAAAACAGTTCTAGTAGCAAAGCTGATTATACCCCAAAAGCCTTCCTTGAGTGACACAGCTTTTACTGAAAGGTAGACTCTGTGCAGTAGTACAGTGTATCCACTAGATGGCACCACTTGTCAGTGCTGTTGCTTTGATTTTTACTTAACCTCATCATCCAAAGCTTTTGTTAGTTTATCACCTCTTCATTCTATAATTGTATTATTTCTGCACTGCACGGTTGTGATGGATACTTTATTATTTTTCCAGCCAGAGTCTGAGATAGAGATAGATAAAAATGGATTTCTGCAGTATGATGGTAAGTCTATGAGCTTGTAAAACATGTACTAACGTTCATTTTCAAACCCAAACTAACTTTGGTATCTATGCAGATGATCTCAAATGTGTTTAACTATATTGCTGTACTTTAAACATGCTTTCTAAAAGGTGTCTCATTTATGTTCAACTATTTAAATAGTGAAACCTTTTTCCAAGGGTATTCTGTTCTGCCCTGCCTGAGGCATACGTAACTGACAGCACTTCCCTCTCTTCTCCCACCAGTCTTGCCGGAGCAAAGTCTCAGCACATCCTCTGCACTTACCTTCCCAATGACCAAGGTGTACTGGGCAGCAGTTTTTTTCTTTTCACTGTTCAAAAAGAATAATGAATATTTTTTAGATAGATTCGCCTCCCTCCCTTGCCCAATCCAACACTGCTTTAAAGCCAAAGAATTCAAGTCTCTCAATATACTTATTTTCCATAGAGAATATCATGCTAATAAACTATTTTTAATGGTCTTAATCAACTTCTATAATTAACAAGATGATCATTAAGTGGTTATGCAAACTAGCAACAGAAAGAGCTCTCTTAAAGAGCCACAAAGTATGTTCTTTATTTTTAACCTTGATAACCTTGGAGGAAAAATGTTGTGTAATCAGTTCTTAATGTCACATGATAGCTTTAGGAGCGGTAACATACTGTGTTCTCATGTTCTTGTGTCTTGAGCTGCAGCCGAGTATGTTTTTCTTCTCTTCCCCTCCTCTAAAGGTTGTAAGGAAAATTATTCAAAGTCAGAGTTAAAAAGGAAAAACAGTTTCAACAATTGACAAAGAACTATTCCTAATTCAGATGAGTTCTTACAAACTGTTGAGAAAAACACTAATCTCAATTGAGCTTAGGTGGCTCCAATTAATAGTTTTGGAGTAGGGCTTAGAATTTGTATTTTTGATAAGTTCCCAGGTGTTGGTAATGCTGCTGGTCTAAGTAAGGACCACATTTTGAGAATTACTATTATGGGATATTTTCCTAAGATACTTTTCTGGAATTATAATTGTAAATTCAAAAAGTATACACATTTTAGAGTCTGAACATGATACATTTGTGTCCCTTGTAAATTGTTTTATAATTTTCCTCCTCTCATTTATCTGTAAGATCCATTTTTATATTAAAGATAGCAACCTTTGCCAAATACATTGCAGATATTTTCCCCGATGTGTCATTTATCTTTCAAACTAATTTATAGATACTTTGTCATCCAAAACTGTTAAACTTTTATGTAGTCAGGGGGGAGTAAAAGTTACAAATAAAACAAGATTCGCCATGAGTTTACAATGGTCAAAGCTTGTAAATTACTGGGGACATGGGAGTTAACTGTACTCTATTCTCTCTACCTTTGTATATATTTGAAATTTCCCATAATAAAAATGTTTCAAACATGCCAATTTATAAATATTAGAGTTTAAATTATCTGAAATATTAGGTATTTTGAAAGTTAAATAAAATAGTGTTTTGGTACATATTTATAGAGCCCTGGATATACTCATCATAAAAAGCCCCCATCATAAAACTTGTGTTGTACTGATTTCATGTTTTTGCATGTTTGTTTGAAGTGCTTGAGGCGCTCGACATGGAAAAAATGATGTCTGCCGTTTCTCGCTGGATGAAAAGTCCAAGACACTCTCTGGTGGAAGAAGGGGGAAGCAGTGAGGAAATTTCCATATTAATCATTGAAGGTTTCCTTCTCTTTAATTATAAGTAAGCATCCTTGCTCTGATAGTGACTCTGAATAAATGGGGAAAAAACCTTTGTGAACTAAATATGATGTTATTTTAGGCCACTTGACAGTCTATGGAATAGAAGCTACTTTCTGACCATTCCATATGAAGAGTGTAAGAGGAGGAGGAGGTAAATTTTGAAATTACCTTTATGGATTGTGATTTAAAAAACAACATGTTGGAGAATTTAGGAAAATAGCATTATTAAGCAATGTTTATATGTCTTTTTCAAACAAGGGAAGCCTCAACTCTTCCACACGAAGAGCAAACTTTCTTCCACAAATGATCATTGACATGAAATAACACATTACTTTTCTCAGAAAAGGCCCTTATATTAAAAAAATGGTTGGCTCATTTCTCCTAAATCTTCAAATGAAGCAATTTCACATTGATTATAATTTTTAATTAGTGGGCCTATATTCTCCTACCGCACCCAGAACACCAGTTTAAAGCTTCATCTAACGTAGCAGTTTCTCTATCACTATTTACGTTGATATTTGTCTCTCCATTATTTTATTAGGCACTAAGGGGGAAAAAGATAATTATGAATGATAGTGAATTACAAAAATTAATTTTTGGATCAGAGAACTACATTTTACTGTCTCTGTAACTGACATTGGATGGGTAGCCTTAATCCTGTTTAGATTTGATCTCTGAGTGATTTTGTCATTATCCTGACCCTTGTTATGTTACTTTATCAATTGTGTGTTTCTGTCAACATAAATGTTTTGCTAGTACAAGGGTCTATGAGCCTCCAGATGTCCCAGGGTACTTTGATGGCCACGTGTGGCCCATGTACCTAAAGCACAGACAAGAAGTAGAGGACCTCCCATGGGAAATTGGTAAGTGCCTTTTCTCCCTCCATGAAAGGCCTTTTGTGTGTCATTACCTCAAAGTACACGAAAGAAAGGACTTTTGGAGACCTTTTTCTCATGTGTTGAATTATAAAGGGGCACTTGGGCCAGAACGCTCTGGGTTCCCCTCTTCCATAACTGGGCCTTCTGGTTTCTGTTTCTCTATAGCTCTTGTCAAAAGCTTGCCAACTTCTAGATGGTCATTCATGTAACAGATACTGATTGAAAACTTTCTGTGTACAAGGCACTGCCCTGATCACATCAAGGGAAATAAGGCAGAACCCAGCCCCTGGTCTTATGAGCCAACATTCTACCAGTGCATCACCCTAAAGACACTAGCTGCATGAGTCTGTCCTTTCTAGCTGCATGAACTGCTGGGACCCTGAGCTTGGGAACTGCCTGAGTTTCAGCAATCAGGGAAGGCTTCCTGGAGGAAGCAATTTTTTAACCACCTTCTGACAGGTTTGTTTTTTTAATTTTTAATGATGCCATGTCTGGAGCCAAACTTATCCTCAGATCCCAGGGCAGGGGGCCTGGGGCCCATGAGCTTCAGAATTTGCATGGCAGCCATCTGGGCCACCCCTGGCCACAACAGAATGGGTGACAGGTTTAACTGGCAAAGAGAGGTGGGTTGGGAGTATAGAAGATCACCCCAGACAGTGGGTATGGCACACAAAAAAAGGCCAGGGGAGGGAAGGAATGAGCAGCTCCTGAAAGAAGGTTAGTGTGTTGTGGTACAGAAAAACCAGAGAAAGGTGATGCT
Source organism: Smutsia gigantea (assembly GCA_032199065.1). Lineage (NCBI taxonomy): Eukaryota > Metazoa > Chordata > Mammalia > Pholidota > Manidae > Smutsia > Smutsia gigantea. The sequence continues at coordinate 6,724 of JAVSCE010020620.1, forward strand.
GGAGGTCTGGGAGGCCCCAAAGCCCGCAAGGCCAGCTAACGTCCTGGATCGTTTTCCCAAGAAAAATGGGAAGCCATCATCAGAGATGTTTTATTTGAGGACAGGTAAATATCAAACTTGTTTTAGTAAAGCTCCCTCTGGCTTTGTGGAGGGTGGTGTAGAGCTATGATCCTGGACATGTGTACTCAGCAGAACAGGGCGATAGACTGCGTATGGGAGGTGCAGGAGGTTGAAGTGTCCAGGACAACACCCCAGGAACTGGCAATGTTACTTCAGAAAACAGAAAAAAGTGTAAGGGTTGCAGTTTTGTAAGGGAGGGCCGGAAGTCTGTTTTGCACATAATGAGCTTGAGATGCCTGAGACATAAAGTAGCCAGTAAACATCTGGGTCTGTGGGCCCAGCTAAAAACAGATTGCTGGGAAATGGAGCTCAGCTTCTCCAATACAGGAGGCTGGAGAGAGAAGGCTGTTGGATGGGGTAGAGGAATCAGGTCTGACCTTTACTGTTCCGAATAAAGGAACAGTTGTGAGAAGCCCCTGTTGTGAGAAGCCCCTTGGCCTCCAGGGCAGCTCTGTCAGAGCCATGCAGAAAGTGCATGGGGCTTACCTACCATCCAACGACTCTTTGATCTCTTCTTCAGTCCAGTTCAACCCTCCTCCCTGTCCCACAGCCACTGCTATTGTTCTGGCCAAACTACTTGCAGCTTGGAACACTGGTTGCAGGGACATCCTCTTACTGCTCTTCTCCCTCTCCATCTAAATGCAATCTAACCATGACCCTGCTTTGCTTAAAAACCTTCAAACTATCTACAGCTCTTCAGGATAAAACCCAAGACCGTCAATGAGTAAGGCACAGCCTTGCTCTAAAATCTCATCTCTCCACTGTCCCTGCCTTCCTACATTCTACCCTTCCCAGGCTCCTGCTTTTTCTTAACAGGCAAAGTTCTCTGCTACCTCCCTATACCCACAGTTTCTGGCTATAAAGTACTGTCCTTCTTTTAACCTACATCTAACTTTTCTGCAAAACTGACTGTGATAGTTTGGGTAAAGATACTTGTCTGCTGCCCTGGAGAATTTTGATTAAGCACATATGTGGCAGAACCCAGACCCCTGCATGGTTTAAGAATCTTCGCAGGTAATCCTGAGGCATAAAGAAGTTGGAGAACTATTCCCTTAAGTTACTCTATTCGGGAGGCACCTTTATGGTGCTCCCAAAGTGCTGTATGCATGCATAATGCCACTTAATTCCCTTCCTTCCTTCCTTCCATCTTCCTTCTTTTTTTTTCTTTAGCATTCTCACTAATTTTTCCCCTTTCACCCATCCCCCCGCCCCTTTCCCCTTTAGCAACCACCACTCTGTTTTCTGTTTCTGAGTCTATTTCTGTTTTTGTTTGTTTATTCATTTGTTTTGTTTTTTAGATTCCACATGCAAGTGAAATTTTATGGTATTAGTCTTTCCCTGACTTCTTTCATTTGGTATAATACCCTCTAGGTCCATTCATGTTGTCTAAGATTTCATTCTTGCCATTTTTTCCCTATTGCTCCTGTCTGTCATCTATTTCTCTCTCTATTGGCTGTTAATTTCTTTGTAAGTTACAGTCCTTGGTTCTTTGGTTAAACCCATTAGTATTCTCAAGATATGTCAGATGCCAGAGTAAGCATCCTATATTAAAAAGCATGTTCGCATTTGAACTGCTCTCTTTTCCCTTCCTCAGTTTACCTAGATGGAACAAAATCTGAAGAGGACCTCTTTTCACAAGTGTATGAAGATCTGTTACAAGAACTAGCAAAGTGGAAGTGTAAGTATTGTCCTACTGAAGTAGATAGTGAAAGAACAGCCAGGAAAATAGTTCATTACATACCCAAGAATATGTACCAGAATGCTAATATGGGAGTGATTATATCCATTCATTCTTACTTTGAAGATAATTCAGAATCACAAGCTCTGAATCGGTTTGGGAAATTGATTATTTTGTTTGTGAGTTTTTTTAAGGGTGAAAATATTTACCCTTTGTTACATTTCTTAATGACATTTATGTTGTTTATCTTAAATTGTTTAGTAGGTGGCTGTTGTTTCAATGGGACTGAAATTATCCCCTGGGCAGAGTGAAGTCAAAATGCTAATGATCTTGCTTAGAATGCCCTTCTCCTTTATTCCTCTTAAAGGTTGTCCATGAATTTATATTTTCCAAATACCTCAAAAAATTAACACAGGATTTTAAAAATTAGTTGAGTGCTTCATTAAGGTTCTCATATTAGATGGCACATTTTGCAAGTGACAGAAATCCTCCTGTATTTGGTTTAAGCCAAAAAAAGGTCCAGGGGTAGTGGCTTCAGGTGCAGCTGGATTAAGGAGCTCAAATGTGATCCTCAGGGCAGTGCCTCCGTTCCACTTTCTTTTTGGTTTTAACTTGAAGTCAACCTCTGTCTACTGACAGACAGGATATCTCTTGGCAGCACCGTCCACCTAAGTCCAACATCCCCAGTGAAAATAGGCAGTTTATCTTTTTTCAAGATCTCCCACAAGCTGATAAATCTTGAAGCTGGGTGTTGAGAACAAGGAGCTTATATATTATTCTCACTACTTTTATGTATGTTTAAATTCTTTATTTTAAACAGCTTTTAAAAAAGCAGTTTTCCATTTTAGACCAGCCAAAAAAGTCCCAGGGAAGACTAATTGTTCCTGCTTAGGTCACATGCCTTTTGCTAACCCAGCCACTGTGGCCAGGAAGATGCATGTCCTGTACTCTAATTGGCTAGGACTGGATCATGTTCTCATACCTCTCCTAAGGGCTCCTGATTTAAAGGGAGAAATTCCCCAAAGGGGAAGCAGGTCAGGGTGTAAAAACCATAAGAAGGATGAAAAAGCATGCTGCGAGAACAAAACTATAGAACAAGAGGCTGTTATATTTGAACTAGAAGGGTTTTCATGGCTAACATGTACCAAATAAAATCATCAGCTAGCTCAAGAGAAGATGGCATAAGTCACTCCTTCAGTGAAAAGTATTATATGCTTTTGAGAAGCAACTACCCTTGTCCAAATGTCCTCATCTCAATAAGTGATATCCTTTGTCCTCATAAATTCCTATCTGACCACAGGACTTAGCCCAGCCAGGTAGCCCATTGATCTACATAATCTCAATTTCAGGATCAGCCCTTTCATGTAGGCTCGAACCCATCTGAGGAAATTTCAGGACCATTTTAAAACCTCTTGGCAGTGAAACTTATACTCCTAGTCAGGTATGCCTGCCCACCTCTGCCATCTTTTACTTTGATGCAAGGCAGGCCTCCCATAATGAAGCTCAGGGCACCAGCATGTGTGCCATCAAGAGTGTAGGGTGGAAGAGGCTTGGCCTTCATAGATGGATAGCCCCTGAAACAGAACCTCTTTTTGGAGCATTGTTGGCACCCTTTCTGGCCCTGAAGAGATACTTCAGGGGCATTTCAGCCTCTGGACATCTTTACTGTTCCATCCTCTCAGTAATAGCCAGTGCTCAGGTCCACTTCTCCTTTAGCAACTATGAGCTGCCTTATGATCTGCCTGCTGATAAAGATGAAAGAAGCCTTGATCGTGCAGCTCAGGCAAATCGCATCTAGCTCCAAACCAAATGCCAGCTTTTGCCATCAGTTACAAGGCCCAAGAACAGCAGGTATGTTTGACAGTCCCTGAAAGCCCACAAGAAAGCACACTTCCGTGTGTGTGACACCCTCCTCTTTCCCTGCCTGTGTACCACAGGCTCATAAGGAGTCTATGCCTTTTAAGGTCTTGCTTGTGTTCTAGATACTGTATAAAGTTAAAAGAGAAAAAAATAATAACAGAAATGTTACAAGAGACAAAATCCAAAGCAGATCAGCTTTTCCCACCTCCATGATTTACGTTAGTTTTTTTCTTCCAGTTGCATAAATAAGTTACGGTTTTATTTATAGTAACCCACCACCTTTCCCAGTTCTTCCAACCACAGTTTCCTGGCAAAGCCAGCCTGGAGGGATCCTTAGCATAGCCTGGTTTAACCCATAGTTTGGGACTGAGCTAGCTGGGAAGCCTTTCAGATGTTTCAATTGACTACTCTTTGACTACTCTTCAAGCTTCTCATAACATCTCGTAACCCTACTTAACTAATTTTCCATTCTAAGTATATAGAATTGTAATTATGATAAAGTAATAAAAATGAAAGGGAAATAGCAAAGATTGAATTTAATTATTAATGAAACAATCCAGGAGAGTAAGAATATAAAGTTATATATAATCTTTATTTAAATCCAAAATTCAAGGCTAAATTTAATCATTCCCTATTCTTACTATAATAAGGCAGTTTAGCCACCAAGAACATCTGAGGTCTTTTGAGAATATTTATTTTCATTGTGGTGCTTTTCTTTCTGGCATACTTGTTAAGTTTTCAAATGGGCCTGGCTCTGCCACATGTATTATATATATATATATATATACATCCAGTGTTTTTGCCATTCATATCAGTCTTTCTTTAACATGGTTACATGGTTAATTCTTATTTCTGTTTTTAAACTAACATTTAATATTTAAGCAGCTTTATAGAGTTCATTATATAATGAAACTAAATAAAACTAATTAGTTCTGCCAGTTAAAAGAATCATGGCTGAGTTCTATTTTGCTCACTGAAAGTGAATTATAACACATTGACATCTTAGTGTAGAGGAAAGATGGCATACATCTAGTGTCAAATCAAAGGAATAAGAAACTGTAAAATAAAAATCTAATCAAATGTTTTTCTTTTGGTATTTTTCTACAATGAATTTAAAATATAATGTTCAATTAAAAGTAATTATCTAGAACAATAGTTCAGATTAACATAGGCTTATTAAATCATTTCCCAATTGTTGAATATTTAGTGTTGTTACAAGTTTTTCACATTGGCAAATAGCATGATATAAAAATATCCACACAAATTGCTGCTTTTCTTCTTGAATTACCTATTAAAATTAAGCATAAAAATTGAAAAATTTCAGAAGTAACGCTTGATCAAAGAGTATAATCATTTTTACTTTACATACTTCAAAAATTAAATACTATACTACAAAATCTTGTTTCTCCAACATTAACTGTGTAATAACAATGTGTGGTAGGTTTATAATTGGGTTTTTTCTAAGCCAGAGTCACCATGTATTCAGCTAGGCTTCCTTGTTTTCAAAAAAAGAATTAAAGGTAACAATGCTCTTTCCAAAATAATAATTTTACTGCAGCCAGCCACCCTGTGTGATATTATCCTTATTCTCAACTCATTCTTTGAAGCCAGCAATATGCCAACTCCAAATAACTTTGGATATTTGTTCTCTTAATATAAGCTTAAATTTAAGGATTAGAAGAAGGAAATTTGGGCTCTGTGTAGTTCTTTATGAAAAATCCAGCATTTCTGGGAGGGGGGAAAAAACAATGGCAGAGTAGGAAGGCAAGGCAGAAACCACCTCCCACACACACACCAAGGAAGCACATACAACAAATACAACTAAACCTGAAGAAGACCTGAAGACTGCAGAACAGACTACCTAACCTGGTAAAGAAGAGTGGACCACACCAAAAAGGGCAAAGTGGCAGAGCTACCATCAAGCAGGACCCAAGCCCTTCCCTCATCCCAGCCCATACACAGGAGTAAGAAGAATGGAGTGGAGCTGGGAGGGAATAGGTTCTCAGGTACTCTGCACACCCAGCCATGGAGATCTGCTCTGGGAACACAAGTCCACAGCTTTTGGTGGTCAGAGGGGCTAGACACCAAACACAGTTGGAGCAGTCTGGGAGGCTGAGACGGGTCCCACTGAAACCCAACACACAGTCAGCAGTTTGAAAGAGTTAACCAACAGCAGGAGGAGTGCCAGAGGGACAAGGGTTAGAGCTCTCTCCACAAGAGAGAGGCTGGTGGATGATACCTCCCTAGCACTCCCTCAACCCAGCAGTTTGGGAACTCACAGAAGCCCCAGATGCTCCATCCCCCTCACTAGGAGCTCAGCCCCAAGGCACTTCCCTGCACACTGCTGGTGCACCAGCCCACTCAGCCCAGCAACATCATACTTTGCACCCTGGCAGAGAGAGGCACCCACCAGAGCCAGCTCCAAGCACTCCTCTCTCCATGCAGGTGGCTAAGCCCAGTGATGACCCAACTTGCCACCATTGTATGCCTGCACAACTCATTGCCATAGCATTCTCTGCCAACACATGACTCAATTAGCACAACCATCCCACATACCCCATTAACCCAGCAGCTCCACCATTGCTGCAGGGCAAGCAGAGGGTGGCCCTGCCCACAGTGGTCCCAGAAGAAGCCATTGCTCTGATCACAAAGGGCCAGCTGGGGCAAACTGCTGGCTGCAGTGGACTAAAATAGGCCACTACCAGTAGACAGACAGAAAGGCAGCCCTAGCCATTGCCCACAACAGCAACTGGGCCTCCACCACAAAGGAGAACCAGGCACTGGAGAATACAGAGTCTTGAGCTTCTAGGCACCTCAGGACACCTTCTTCATAAAGCCATTACCCTCTAGACTAGGAAGTATAGCAGATCTACCTAATTCAAAGGAACAAACACAGAGACCCTGACAAAATGAGGAGGCAGAATATATTCCAAACAAAACTACAGGACAAGACACCAGAAAGAGGGCTAAAGGAACAGAGATCACCAATCTTCTTGATAAAGTTTTCAAAGTAACAGTTTTAAATATGCTCACTGAGCTGTGGAGAAGTATTGATGGTCTCAGGAAGGACTTCAACAGAGATACAAGAGCTAAAAAGCAAGTTAGAGCTGAAGAATACAGTAACTGAAATATATACAATAGAGGGAATGAATAATAGATTGCTGCAAGTAGAGAAGACCGTCACTGAGATGGAAATTAGAGAACAGGAACACAACAAAGCTGAGAAACAGAGAAAAAGAAACTCTAGGAATGAAAAAATAAGATAGCTTTCTGGCCAATCCAAACAAAACAATATTTCCATAATTAGGGTACCAGAAGAAGAGACACAAAAGGATAGAAAGTCTCTGAAGAAATAATTGTTAAAAAGTTCCCCAATCTGGCAAAGGAAATAGGACACTCGGGTCATGGAAGCTCAGAGAACCCCTAACAAAAGGAACCCCAGGAAGACAATACCAAGAAATATAATGATTAAAATGACAAAGATAAGGATAAGGAAAGAGTATTGAAAGCAGCCAGAGAGAAAAAAAAATGTAAGTAGGGAAACCCTATCAGGCTATCAGCAGACTTCTCAGCAGAAACTTTACAGGACAGAGGGAGTGGCATGAAATATTTAATGTATTGAAATAGAAGGACTTTCAACCAAGAATACTCTGCCCAGCAAGATTATCATTCAGAATTGAAGGAGAGATTAAACATTTCCCAGATAAACAAAGACTCAAGGAATTTATAACCACCAAACCAGTATATTACAGGATATGTCAAAGGGACTGCTGTAGATGGAAATATTCCTAAGCCTAAATAGTTTTCACCAGTGGAAATAAACCCACAGTGAAGGTTGTAGATCAATTACTTACCAAGCAAGTACAAAATTAAAACAAAAGTACAGCCAACTATGCACAAAATCAGTCAAGAGGTACACAAAAAGTGCAAATTGTGACATCTAATACATAAAGTGTGGAGGAGGAAGAAGAAAAAGTACTTTTAGATGTGTTTGAAATAGAGTAATCATCAACTTAATATAGAGTGTTATATTATCAGGAAGCTATCCTTCAATCTTATGGTAACCATAAACCTAAAGCCTACAATAGATAAGCAAAAGATTAAAAGAAATCCAATCACAACACTAAAGAAAACCATCAAATAACAAGAACAGGGTATAAGAGGAAGAAAGCAACAGAGAGGAACTATAAAAACAACCCATAAAATAATAAAATGGCAATAAGTGCATACCTATCAATAATTACCTCAAATATAAATGGACTGAACATACCAATCAAAACATATAGAGTGGGAGAATGGATAAAGAAACAACATCCATCTATTTGCTTCCTACAAGACACTCATTTATGACCTACACAGACTAAAAGTGAAAGGATGGAAAAAGATATTTCATGCAAATAATAGGGAGAAAAAAACAGGAGTAGCAGCACAAAATATCAAACAAAATAAACTTAATACAAAGAAAGTAATGGGAGAAGGACATTACACTAGGAGTCTGTCCAACCGGAGGATATAATCATAAGTATTTATGAATCCAACATAAGAGCACCTAAATATGCAAAACAGATACAGAATCAAAGGGGGAAATAGATTACAACACATTCATTTTAGGAAACTTTAAACACCACTCACATCAATAGACATATCAACCAGATAGAAAATAAATAAGGAAACAGAGACACTGAACAGTACATAAGATCAGATGGACTTAAGATATCTACAGAAAATTCCACCCAAAAGCAGCAGGATACACATTTTCCTCAATTGTACATGGAACATTGTCCAGAATAGATCAAATATTAGGCCATAAGAAGAGCCTCAATAAGTTCATAAAGATTGAAATCATATCAAGCAACTTCACAGATCACAATGGTATGAACTAGAAATAAATTACACAAAGAAAAAAGACTGAAAACACATGGAGGCTAAACAGCTTGCTTCTAAATAATCAATGAATCTGAACAAATCAAGCAACACATGGAGACAAATGAAACCAAAAATTCAACAGTCTAAAATTCATGGGACACTGCAAAAGTGGTTCTAAGAGGGAAGTACATAGCAATATAGGCCTACCTCAAGAAACAAGGACAATCCTAAAAAAAGTCTAAACTCACAATTAAAGAAACAAAAAAAATGAAACCCAAAGTTAATACAAAAAGGGACATAATAAAGTTCAGAGCAGAAATAAATAGAGAAGAATAAAACAATAGAAAAAATGACACCAAGAGCTGGTTGTTGGAGAGAATAAAATAGATAAACCCTTAGACTTATGAAGAAAAAAAGAGTACGCAAAATTAGAAATGAAGAAGGAATAGTCGTGACAGATAACACAGAAATACAAGGATTTATTAGACAATTATATGCCAATAAATTGGATAGCCTGGAAAAAATGGACAAATTCCTAGAAAAATACAACCTTCTAAGACTGACCCAGAAAGAAACAGAAAATCTGAACAGTGCAGTTACCAGCAATGAAATTGAATTGGTAACCAAAAATGTCCCAACCAAAAAATCCAGTACCAGAAGGCTTCACAGCTGAATTCTACCAAACATTTAAAGAGCTAATACCCATCCTTCTTCAAGTTTTCCAAAAAGTAGAAAACGAGGGAATACTTCCAAATATGAAAACCAGACACACTACAAAAAGGAAAATTATAGACCAATATCCCTGATAAACTTATATTTAAAAACCCTCAACAAAATAGTAACAAACCAAATTCAAAAATACATCAAAAGAATCATCTATCATGTCCAATTGGGATTTATTCCATGGATTCGAGGATGGTAAATATTCATAAACCAATCAATATCATACACCATATTAACAAAAAGAAAGATAAATACCACTTGATCATCTCACTAGATGCTGAAAAAACATTTGACAAAATTCAACATCCATTCATGATTAAAAACTCTCAACAAAATGAGTTTGGAGGATACATACCTTAACATAATGAAGGCCATATATTACAAACCCACAACTAACATACTTAGTGGTAAAAAGCTGAAAACTTTTCCTTGAAGATCGGGAACAAGACAAGGATGCCCACTCTCACCACTTTCATTCAACATAGTACTAGAGATCCTAGCCACGGCAGTCATACAACACAAAGAGATAACAGGCATCCAAATTGGTAAGAAAGAAGTTCAACTGTCACTGTTTATAGATGTCATGATATACATAGAAATCCCTAAAAACCTCCACCAAAAAACTATTAGAACTAATAACTGGATTCAGCAAAGTTGCAGGATACAAAATTAATACATAGAAATCTGTTGTGTCCCTGTATACTAACAGCAAAGTAGCAGAAAGAGAAATCAGGAAAACAATTCCATTTACAATTGCATCAAAAAGAAAAAAATACCTAGGAATAAACTTGTAAGACACTCATGAAAGAAATTAAAGAAGACACAAATAGAAATCTATCTGTGCTGATAGGAAGAATTAGTATTGTCAAAATGGCCATCCTACCCAAAGCAATTTACAGGTTTGATGAAATCCCTATTAAAACACCAACAGCATTTTTCAATGAACTAAAAAAAAATACTTCTAAGAGTCATATGGGACCACAAAAGATCCTGAATAGCCAAATTTATTCAGAGAAAGGAGAACAAAGCTGGGGGCATTATGCTCCCTGACTTCAAGCTATACTACAAAGCTACAGTAATCAAAAGAGTATGGTACTGATGTAAAGAAATACATAGATCAGTGGAACAGAAGAGAGAGCCCAGATATATGGTCAATTAAAACCCAAGCATATATAGTCAGTTAACATGATAAAGGAGACATGAATATACAGTAGGGAAAAGACAGCCACTTCATTAACTGGTGTTGGGAAAACTGTACAGCTACATGCAAGAAAATAAAATTGGATTATTGTCTAACTCCATACACAAAAGAAAACTTGAAATGGATCAAACCTGAATGTAAAACATGAAATCACATAACTCTTAGAAGAAAACATAGGCAAAAATCTCTTTAATATATGCATGAGCAGTTTTTTCCTGGACACATCTCCTCAGGCAAGGGAAACAAAATAAAAAATGAACAAGTGGGACTCCATCAAACTAAAAAGCTTCTGTACAACAAAGGATACCATCAGAGTAAAAAGGTAACCTACAATAACAATTTATCTGATAAGGGGTTAACATCCAAAATATATAAAGAACTCATATAACTCAACACCAAAAAAACAAATAACCCAATTAAAAAATGGGTGGAGGACCTGAGTAGACATTTCTTCAAAGAAGAAATACAGAGGGCCCACAGGCATATGAAACGATGTTCCACATCGCTAATCATCAGGGAAATGCAAATGAAAACCGCAGTGATAGATCACCTCATGCCAGTTAGAATGGCCACTATCCAAAAGACAAGAAATAACAAGTGTTAGCAAGGATACAGAGAAAAGTGAATGCTCGTACAGTATTGGTGGGAATGTGAATTGGTAGAACTGCTGTGGAAAGCAGTATGGAGGTTCGTTAAAACACTGCAAATAGCAATACCATTTGACCCAGTAATTCCACTTCTAGAATTTTACCCAAAGAAAACAAAATCACTGAGTAGAAAAGATACATGCACACATATGTTTATCATCACATTATTTACAATAGCCAAGATACGGAAGCAACCTAAGTGTCCATTAATAGATGAATGGATAAAGAAGATGTGGTACACAATGGAATATTATTCAGCCGTAAAGAAATCTTTCCATTTGCAACAACATGGATGGATCTAGAGGATATTCTTTTGAAGTGAAATAAGCCAGGCAGAGAAAGACAAATACCATATGATTTCACTTATTTGTAGAATATAAAAACAAAGCAAAATAAAACAGCAGTAGACTCATAGACACTAAGAAGTGACTGGTGGTTAGCTTGGCGGGGGTTAGGTGGATAGCTGGGGAGGATGAAGGGAATAACAGGGCACAGAAATTCTCAATCATAATATAAGTTGGTCACGGGATGGGGAAGTACAGCATGGAGAATATAGCCAATTATTCTATAACATCTTCCTATGTTGACACATAGTAACCGCACTAGTGGGGGTGAGGATTTAATAATATGGGTATCTGTTGAACCACTGTGTTGTATATTAGAAACCCACATAAGATTGTATATCAACTATACTTCATAAAAAAAAAGTCAGTGCCAGAATAAAAGAAAAACCAGCATTTCTGACTCCAGAATCCTTGAGTCTTGACATTATATTAAGATTTATTACTGATAGTGTGAAGATTTAATAAAAAATGAGACTTGGACTTATCTATTAATTTCTTTTTTATTTATATTTATTTCCAAGGTTTGCAAGTAACAGCATAATGATGGAGTGCACTGAATCTTTCCTGGAGTGAATTAGAAAACTTGAAGGAATATATTCAAGAACCTTCACCAAGATACATAATGTACTTTGGTATGATGATAGCTGTTATTTTGTTTGTATGTTTGTTTGGTCAAACATGATTTCCGCAACATGTGGAACAATAAATAATTATCTATACCAATAGATAGAAATTTACCCTAATGAGTTGTTCTCACTCTAGGGAGAGTATAGATACAGCATAGCTCACAAACAGTCAATTCCTTAGACTAATGATTATCAAATTTTTCTGAATGGGACCCACAAGTAAGAAATAAGGTTTATATCACCATCTAATATATGTGTAATCTGTTGTTTGTGTATGTGTGTGTATGCATATGGATATTTGTGTATTCACAAAGCATTTGTCCTATATACAATGCACTATGATATTTTTCTATTTTTGATTTGTTTTTTAAATATTGGTTACCATCCATGCCAATGCCCACCTCCTACAAATAATGGCATATTAGGAGTAGATGTCACATTGAATAAACCAACAATTTACTACAGTGTCTTGTGTGTGTGTGTGTGTGTGTGTGTGTGTGTGTGTTTTGTTTTATTGCTGCTATTGTTGTTTGAGTGAGTCTAAAACCACTGGGTCATTGTATCACTTGTGTTGAGACCTTGTTACAAATGAGGGTATTTTCTTATGTTTTTGTCAAACCAATGGTCTAAAGTCACAGAAATAAGTTAACAGTTACTTCAGTGATATGTAATACAGGGAACCTTTGTTGAAAAGCACAGACAGATCTAGATTATGTAATTTGGGGAGGCCTCTTTCACCACTGGCATTTAAATTATCTACTGATCAATTTTTTGTTTATTAACAACAGATTACTCATAACCCTCTCAGTTCTTACCAATGTAAAATATATTGTTACGTTAACATTTTTATAAATTGAAATATAGTTGATATACAATATTATATAGGTTGCATTTGTACAACATAGTGATTTGGAAGTTACATACATTTGTGAATGCTCATCATTTCTGAATGCTCATCACAGTAAGTGTAGTTGCCATTTGTCAACATACAAAGATATTACAATATTATTGACTTTATCCACTATGCCGAGTTAAATTAACTTTAAGCATTATCTGCAGACTCATTGATCAGCTCTCATTATTTCTGTATTTCTAACGAGCTTGAACTCAGTGATGATTACAGGTTTTTTGGTCATACACACTACAAAAGAACAACAAAACCTGAGCTCAAATTACAGTTCATCCACATACCTATATGACTCAGTCATACAGCTCACTGCTATTCAGCCACCAGGACTTCCTCTCCTCAAACATCCCAGGACCTTCCTGCCTCACAGCAGACTCACGTGCTTAGATGGAGACTTAGATGCTCCTGGTGCTTAGAGCAGACTTCCCTTACCTCCACCCAGCCTGCTGAGTCCTACCCTCCCTTCAGGCCCCTGACATCCCATTTTAGGGAGGCAAAGTTCCCTACTTTTCCTTCAAAGCAGTAGTCACAATTGAAATTATGCTGTCCCTTACCGAATCACTGGCCTAGTGGCTGTCTCTCCAGCTCCGTATGAGCTGCGTGAAGGCTCCCCCTACCTCTGTGACTTAGTTACAGACATGTCCCTGCTAATGAGCATAATGTCTGGCACCAGATGGTCACAATGCTTGGTTTTTTTCATAAATTACGGTCTCAGGAATTAGTTTATATGTAGCCTATATATTACTTGACTAATAATAGCTTAAACTCACTGGCGTTTATTTTTTCCATATAACAAGGAAATCCAAGGCAAGCATCCAGGGTTTGTGCAAAGAGTTGTCAGAATTGGGGGAAAAAATTAAGAGGACACTCAGATTTGAATATCAAATAAACTATATAAATAACCTTTTAGTATAAGTTACATATTTAAGATGACATACTTAAGATAACTTTTTTTCTGAAATTTGAATTGAATTGGGTATCCTGTATTTAATCCAGCAGCTCTACTTTAGCAGCAACTCAAAAATATGAAAAAGCCAGGGTCTGTCATCATTGGCCTGTGGCTCTGTCACCAGGAAGTCACAGGAAGGCATCAGTAGCTACGGGCATAGTGTCAACTCTGAAGGCAGGCAGGCAGAGGGAGGCACAGAGAGCTGCACACCTCCCCAGATCATCCGGCAGTGTCCCCGGCAGACCACTCCACGGCCAGAACTGGCTCACACAGCCACTTCTCATTGCAAGGGAGGCTGGGAAGAGGATGTCATGATAGATTGGAACCAATTATGATTCACTGTCTGGGAATGTTACCACGGGGACAAAATCCAGCCTCTTTTAGCAAGGAAGGGGAAGGAAACAAACTGCAAGTGTCTACTGCCACCTTTTCTCTGCATACCCACTCTGGCCTTGATTTTAGCAAGCTTGGATTGCTGTAATTCCAAATCTTGTTACCTAAACAATAGGACTTCTTAAAAATAAAAGTCTAGATATGAGTTTTCATACTTTAGAATAAAAATCTAGAGTATTCATTTCCAAGAATATCTAAAAATACTCTCTTCTGTCCTTTTCCATCACAGAGAAAGATGCCCCTGCTGGTTGAGAATCATTACACTTGACTTTTCTTGCCCTTTCAGCCTGTGAAAATAGATCAGAGGAAGACTATTTTGAAGAAAAAAAACAATAAAACCCCTTAACAGACATTAAGAATGGAAACATTCAAATCATTTGGGGAAGAAATAAATAGGTTTTTGCTTACAGCTATCAGTGAGAAATAAATCAGGAATTTGAAATAAAGAATACCAGTACTTCATTGCTGGATGTTCAGTTTTCATATTACAGAAACTATTGTCAAAGCAGTTAGTGGGATATTGTATCTACTTCGAAAGGCACATGTTCTTTATATATTGAAAAGAAGCAAATCTGCTGAAGTCTTCACTTTCTGTACATAAACAACCTCAGTCCCTTCAGGATGAACTTGCTGTCAGAAGGCTTGACTGTGCTTAATATCAAACACAGAGTAAAGAGTTTAAAAGAGGACCTCACGTGCAGACTGTTACACTAAAGTGAGATTCCAGCCCAAGTTACCTTTTAAGGATATGCTTGTGGCAGTACATTGGATGATAAAATGTTGGATCAATATCAGCTGGTCCAAAACTCTGTATTTTAGTATGGAAATTAGAAACAGATCTGGTGACTTGCCCAACCCCACATAGCTAGTTTGTGGTAGGACTGGGGCCAGGCCACAATCCCTATACCACAGACACACACACACAGACACACACACACAGACACACAGACACACAGACACACAGACACACACACACACACACACACACACACACACACACACACACACACACACACACACACACACACACACACACACACACACTGTTAATTTTAAAGCAAAGAATGGCAGGAAAAATGCCTGCGAGAATATTTCTCTTCCTCTCCCCTTTGAAGAGAGCAAATTTCTGGGCTATTGGAGCCTGGTCAAGGAGGCAAGCTGACTCATGAGGTCATCTGTGGGGCAAGAAGTAGTGGTGAGCTGATGTGAGCTCCATGCTGCTATCTGGCTGTGCTGACCTTAGGTTTGTGGGTCTAGCTGCTCTTTCAATACCCCATGCATGGTGAAGAGTTAGGAATAAGCAAGGATATGGAAAAGGTAGGAAAGGCATTCATTACTCTGCACATCTGTGCACACACAGGAATAGATGAAAATTGCAGTAGCAGCTTAGGGGCCCTCATCAAGGTAGCATGACCTGCAGATAAGAGAACAATCAAAAACAGAACTCCTTATCGAAGGGAGTGTTCCTAATGCATTCATCCCACAAGTCCAGAAAGATATCAATGCAAAAGTCAAGACAGAATATGCTCTCTGCTTGCTTCTAAATCCCAGAGAAGTCTTCTTCTTTCAAAATTGAAAATTGAGACTAAAACTCCTACAAAGCAATCAGTAGAGACTCTTCCCTTCAAACCTGCCCAGCAAGTCGCTAGAACTATTGCCACCGCAGTGGTTCTCAACCCTTAGCATGAAGCGGACTCCTTGGGAGGGCTTGTTAAAAGAAATTGCTGGTCCCCAACCCCAGAGTTTCTAAATCAATAAGTTTGAGGTAGGGCCTCAGATTTGCATTTCTAACAAGTTCCCAAGTTCCCAAGATGTTGATATTGCTGACCAAGGGACCCCTTCAGAATTACTCAACTACTTCTCTATAGTGGACAAACAGCAGCTTGCAGACCCAAGAGGGCCCACGCTGGCTGTTCCTTGGACTCTACCACCATGAATGTATCAGTATCATCAACCCCTAAAGATATTAAGGAATCGTGCTTGTGCCACTTACAGTTTTATTCACTTTAGCTCCAAATATTCCTTTTTGCCTCATCTGTAAAAATGAATCTGGGTGCCTTAAATATTTCTCCTTTGCGGGGTAGAATCACGTTAAGCGCTGTCAATAGAGGGTGTTGGCGAGACACTGCCTGAGAAAAGGATTTTTTGCTCTTCCATTCCTGTGGGTCAGCAACTGTAGCAAAGTGCCTCTAGTGAGGCACCTCCCCGTGAGTGGCTTTTCCGTGTCACTGAAGGCTGGGTTTCCCAAAACTTCTAGAGGATAGAGTTCCAGCACGTTTCCTTGGCTTGGCATCCCAGCTGTTTCCCTGCTATTCAGTGGGCCCCAGCAGTCAACTCTCTCAGTCAGTCTGACTCTCATTAATGGGGGTGGAGGGATGTGTCTTCTTTGGTGTTCCTTCTCAGCCCTAAAGGATGTGGCTGTTCCTTCTGTCTGTCTTCTTTAGAGTTCTCATCTTAGTAGCCAACTCCTTGTTTATATTTTATTTATGTAATAAATGTATGAATATAAATATTAAATTTTATATGTATATTTTTATTTACACATTTAATGTTTTATATATTTATATATAGCCATTTATTAGAGATACATATGTTCCTGCTAACCTCCAGATCCCAGAAAAGTACATTTCTGCCAATACAATTATTTATTAAATTATAAAAATCACTTATTTTGTGTAAAGAATTTATAAAAATTTTTTATATAATTTTAAAAATTCTTTGTATTCAACTTCTCTTGTTCACATTACACTGTGATTTCTCTCTCTTGATTAGACTCAGACTGATAGAACCATTGGGTATACTATTTGATTTCTAGAAAATGAATTTGGCCAATTTTGTGGCTCTTTTATTTATTATTTTTTTTAATTTTACATGTCTTGTCTTATCTCTGGGATACCAGGCCCACAGAATAAAAACATTTTGGCCCATCAGAAGGGCCATTGCCAGCAATCCTATGATCTTTTCTTTACTATGCCTCCTGCCTTAGCAGATGTTAAATGGATTTCCTAATGATATCTTGGATATTCTCAATTTAGTAATAAAGTTTCCCAGGCAGAAGGAGAGGCTCAGTTCTTAAAGTGAGGATTTCAGTAAAAAATTCATACGTCTCACATTTTTTAACATGTATCTATACGTCTGAAGGTTATGTGGAAAGACTTTTTTAAAACCTCAAAGCAGCCATGACGAAATAATCAAAAAGAAAAACAATTTCCAACAGTAATGATGCTTCTGTGATGTTCTTCAAAGACTTAAATTCTAATACTGTGTTTATTTGTTGTATTTGAACTTCTATCTAGTGGCCTGTAGGTTTACAATAATAACTGACTTTTACTGAGTACCTACCATATGCTTGGTATGGTGTCAAGTGCTGTTAAGAAATTTTCCCAAATTTGGAAATAGGCAAAAGAGGTTACTGCATATCCTTTCAGGGTTATCCATGCACTGTCTACCCAATGCACCCACGGGTTAGCCAGTTCTCCAGAAGTGCACACCTTTGTTTGACTTACTATTTTCTCTTGATTAGGATATTTTAAATCTCATAAGCGTAGATACTAACTTGCAGAAATTGATAGTGAGGCTTTCTCCACTTCAACACTACTGGCATTTGGGCCTAGATAATTGTTTTTTTGTTTTGGGGGGGTTTTTTGGTCCTGTAAATTGAAGGATGTTTAACACATCCCTGTTCTGTACCCACCAAATGCCAGTAGCAACCCTTCCCCACCATTGTGACACCCAAATATATTTCAGACATGGTCAAATATACCCTGGAAGATAAATTGTCCCCACTTGAGAACAAATGCTGATATCAATAAAAATTAAATTTGTCTTCTAGAGATACAAATGATTTATCTGGTAAAGAAAGATAACCCTAAAAGTCACAGTTTTATTGCCTATACATTAAACAGTTTTTTATCTAAATTAGCCATTATTCAAGCCTTTCCTTCAGTCACCATAAATGCTTTGCTCTCCAGTTTTCTTTGAACCATCCTAACCATCTTGCCATTTCCCTCATTAACATGTCAAATGCATCTTTAACACATATTCACTTTATATTTGTATGAGTCATGTTTTTAACTTTTTGGAAAATATATTTTAACAGTATTTTACATACATTACTTTATTACCACATAAATATGAGGCTTAGAGAGGTAGAATAACTACCTAACTTCTAACACTCATTGGAACCAGATTTGGAACCAAGTCTTCATGACTCCGAACAGTGAGCTCCTAACCATCATGCTTGTATTCTGAGGTTAGTTAGTCTTAAAACTTTGTGACCTGGCTTGCTGTTGTCACCACACTTAGCTTGCAATTAATTGTACTTCCATGGCTTTAGGCCACCCAATTTTATACTGTGAAAGGGCTTTAGAGGTCAAAATCCAAGAACTAATCAGAGTGGCCTTCTAACTTTAGAACATTCTTTGCTCACCTTATTATAATATCACTGATGTCAGCACTATAGGAGGTTGACAAGGAGTACCCAGATTCTATAGCTACTCGATTCAAGAAGCGCTGTTCAACACACTCCTTGAAAATGCCTGTGCGTGAGTTGCAGTTCTCTTCTCTCTCCAGACCAAAGACAGGTTTAGCAGGAACTCTGCTGGGACTTGCTGATCATGATACTCACTTTTCGTCCCTCTTCCTGTTCTACAAACGGGGGATGTGGTAGAAGAAGGCATAAAGGCATCAGGGGTTGATGACATCAGCACTTAAAGCTGCTTTGTCTAGGCCTAAGCCGATCTTTATGACTCCTCTGTCTAGTCCAATAACATGCATTGCAGCAGGCAGCATATGGATAATTACTGGGCTCCCTGATTAAAAAATCATTTGCCTGACTCAAAGTTCTTAGCCTAGCTTCATGCAAAATATATGGAACAGTAAAAACAACTATCACTTTTCAAGTGCTTAGTGTATACCAGGTACCATTTAAAACTCCCTGCATACATGATCTTGTTTAATATTCATTAAACCCCTAGAAGAAGTTACTATTATTTTTCACATGAAGAAACTGCAGCACAATTTGCCCAATGCCAAACAAGTGGTGGCAGAGCCAAATTCAAATTTGATTTCTGAGTTCAGGCTCTTAACCACGGCACTCTACCATAACAGGAATGATCAAGCTATCCAACTGGCAGGAGTGGAATGAGGAAATTAAGGGGTAAGACTTCACTGAAGATATGGTTGGCCGAGTGTTCTGGAGGCCAGGATGCATGGTGCATATGATGCAAAAGACCTTCCAGTCCTCCATTGTGATGTCCTTCCTGAAGCAGAGGTGGTACAGGGCTCAGAAAAGGAGTTCCTCCTGTCATCAGTCACCCTGACAATACTGCGTTGAGGACGTCTTGCTGACCTAGCCTACAGAAATAGCAGAATTTATTTTGGGAGAGACCTGACATTAATATTGGATAACAGGTATTATTATCACTGCTTTCAGTAAACCACAAAAAACATGGAGAAGTAATGTTTACTCCTGGCAGTTGGAAACCTTGACTCGATTCCCATTTAGGCATATTTGTAAGTTCTAAGAGCGTGTGGCAAGTGTGAAGTCATTAGTAATAGAGATGATGTTTACCACCTGAAAATCATTTGTTTTCCCCAAACACAAAGTAGTTCCCATCTTTCTTGCCACCTCTTTTTCTACATCCAAGAAAGTTAGGCAGACCTTAAAAAGTACTACCCACTTGACAGCAAAGGAAAATGGGGTGCCAGGATGAGATTTGGGTCCACTCAAGTAGTCTGCATTGGAGCCAGATTTTTAATAAAAAAAATCAAACAAAGATAGACATTCCTAGAGAACTGGATTTATTTCAGTATAGATTGTGCACATGGTCTTTTTCAATCCAATATACTTTCCTCTGTCCTCTTTTTTTTTCTTCCAATAGGCTTATAATAGACTGCTCACCAGTGAGGGGAAAACCCATTCCTAGGGTACCGTAAGTGTGGGCCTGCAATTATAGTGTGGGCCTCCTCTGTCTTTTGGGGAGTCCCATGCTGCCAGCAGATGACAATGAAGTCAAGGATGGAGCATGTGGAGAAAGCAACAGCAATGGCTGGTCACGCTGATAAGTAAACAGCCATGTGGAAAGTATGTGGAACTGTGAGTAAGAAAACCTGGGTTCTGTTCC
Organism: Smutsia gigantea; assembly: GCA_032199065.1. Taxonomy (NCBI): domain Eukaryota; kingdom Metazoa; phylum Chordata; class Mammalia; order Pholidota; family Manidae; genus Smutsia; species Smutsia gigantea. The sequence goes on from JAVSCE010020620.1 coordinate 27,163, forward strand.
AGATCTGATGTTTGACCATGGGTATGTCATTCTCTGAGCCCAAAGAAGCTAAGCATTCCTCACAATTGAAATAATTAATATGGACCTCAGGTATTTGGTTAAAAGGATTAATGAATATAAAGCATCCAGTCAAATGCCTGGCACCTGGTGGATGTTCACTGTTATTAACTCCATCTTTCAGTCCCAACCCTTTTGACTCCATCCTATAAACCTGACACTGAAAATTAAGTTAAACATGTTAAAGGGTTATGAAGACAGATCCAAGCCTATCACCACAGCTAGAGGTGAGTCCCACATAACCCTTGGGGTTTTTCAAATTATTATTTATTCTTTCCCTTTCATTTTAATCATTTTCACCCTATAAAAAATATGAATGGGTTTGGTGGAACATGTGGTATATTTGATCCGGGACCTAAACCTCTGTAGAAGGATGGTCCTCAGCCTCTGCAACAACAGGCCATCCAACCTGTGAGTCCCACCCCCCACCTCCTCCTCAAGGACACATGGCTGATCTCCGCCATAAACTTGTTGTCAGGCTGCTTCTGGGGAAAACCAGCCAACACATGACGAGGATACTCAAACAGCCCTGTGCAAAAATCCATGTGGCAAAATAGTAGGGACATTGACCAATAGCCAGCACCACTTGCCAGCCATGTAACTGAGTCATCTTGGAAAGTGAGTTCTCGAGCCCCAGGCAAACCTTTAGATGACTGGAGTGCAGCTGACACCTTGGCTTCAATTTCTTGAGATCCTGAGACAGAACCCCCAATAAGCCACTCCCAAGAGAAAGAGAGAAAGAATTAATAAAGGAATGTATGCCTGGCAGGTACCATGGGATGAGATGTAAATTTACAAGATATCCCATCGGCCCCTCCACAAATACACGTATAGTATGAGCGTCCCATGGTGCTAAATGTGGGTTGACGCTTTAGAAAATAAAATCTCTAAATGCAAGCCAGTTATTTCATCTGGTGCTCAGCAGAAGAAACAGAGATCTGTTCCAACACTAGAGGAAAAACTGATCGTGCTGACGTATTAAATGTGGCAGACAATGCCTCCCAATTTCCATCTTTCCCTTCTTCTCTAGCAATAAAAATCTTCATTTTTCCAATTGGAACATTGTCACCTGGCTAAAAGAAACTTAAGAGTTTCTCTGTTTATTTGGAAAAGAGTATAATGTGGTAATGATAACCAGAGCTTCGATGTCTGTCATATAGAGCAGAATTAAATATAGCTGTGTGACCTCAAGCAAGTTATTGTCTATCATGAGGCCTAGTCACCTTGTCTATAAAACGTAATGATGAACTTACACTTTATAAAGTTGCTGTGAAGATTAAATTTTTAACCCGTGCAAATGCCTTAAATTTAGCATAGTAAACTGGCACAGGATATCTGCTCATTAAATGGTAGCTATTGTTTAAAAACATAAAGAAAAAAATCTAAAATATGAGGCATTGGAAGGTTCTTGATAAGGCTTAAGTACAGCTCTTAAAGTAAGTGCTTGCTCTATTAAGCCATTATTCAATAGTTTTGAAATTGTAAGCTGGTACTCAGCTTTCTTTTACTACTCTGGACTTCTCTCCTTTGGGAATTCTCACATTCTCCATATTTTATATTTTGAATCATTGAATCTCTCCAGTTGCCTAAAATGGAGGAGAATTCATCCTTTGATCTAGTGATCAGAGGAGGGAGCCTGGAAAGGGAAGATGAATCTCTGCCTGAACGCAGACGTCAGTCCTCTCTCCAAATGAGAGACAGCTTTACATGATACACGTTTCACATTTCCTCTTCCCTCTTCTTTTTCTTCTGCCTATTTATAATTGATACCCCTTGTCAAATAGTCTTAATTACATTTCCTTTGGAGAAAAACACATTTCAGTTGTCTTAGAAAACCAGTTTAAAAGTTGCCTTAAAAAATACTAATATCTACAGTCTAAAAATATGTTTTTGAATCTGAGGGTAAAAAATAAGGGCCTTATTACTGATAGATAATGCTGGATTACATAAACTATACATGAGTTAGGGGATCAGCCAGTAGATTTCTAATGAGAAAAAAATTATAAAAGAGCATTTGTTTGTAAACAAAGCATCATAGTAGCATCGTGACAAATCATGACTGTTGGACTTCTTGTGCTTATTTACCATTTAATATCTTTATATGTGACGGTGGAGGTGGGTGCCATATCTTTCAGTACATAGAATCTTTAGCAGTGTTTATCCAGCTTATAAATGGAAATCATAGGATAAGAGAGCAGGTTTGTCAGGTGGTGGCATTGGGAGAAGCCCACTCTCTTTATAAATTTCTATCAGTAATATCTTTGTAACTCTAGCTACCACCTTTGTCATCCCTTTGGGCTCTTCTCTTTATTCATCCCCTGTATTCAGTTCTGTCTTTTCTTCCCTTGAAAAGATTATCTGGATTCACCTTCATCTCTTCTCTTCACTATCACTGTCTAGCATAAATCTTTATCACACCATTTCAGTACTATTCAAACAATCTCCTCATCTGATCTTCCTGACAGTCCAATTAATCCTCCTATAATATTACTTTCATCATACATCATAGCATTCTAGGGCTTCACAGTCTAAAATGAATCTCCATTGCTTAGAGATTCATCTAAACTCTGCTGACTTGAAAGTTTCTAAAAATTGTATAGCATCTGAATTGTTGAAATTTGTTTTCCCCTATTTCTTCATTTGGATTATAATCAGATTGGTCTTTGTCTTCCCTTCCACCTGCTCATGCTGCTATTCCCTCACTACATCAAAGATTATTGTACTTCCCTGTCCAGAATGATTTTACTTGGGTAATGTTACTGGACAGTGGATTATGGAATTCCATGTTTTTGTATTCTTAAAGGAAAGAATCAGTTAAGAGACCCAAAAGAGAGTTAAAGCTGCAAGAGGCTTTTATTTAGCACACCTTAATGGTGGGAGTAGCAATCCAAGTCGTGGCAACAAATATGCTATGGGTAGAATTTGTTCTCCTAGTTCTTGTCCCTGACAAAACAAAGAATTGAAAGACACAAAAGCCAAGCAGAGGGAATGCTTTATTTGAATACACTCCTACGGAGGAGTGGGCCAGAGTCAAGGAGGACAAAGGCCCTGAACTTTTAGGGGAGGGTATATTTATCATGTTCTAGCTGGGAGGCACTTCTTCGATTGACAGGGTGAGGCTATTTGATAGACATTTCTACTTATACACCCATTCTTCTTGGTATTCATTTCTTTTCCCAAAATGTACACAGAAAAGACCATGGGGAGGAGCAAATTGAAGTTTTATTTTAATGAAATTATGAGAAGGTGTGGTTTGGGTGGTTCTTAGGTTTGTTTGATTGAGCCTGCATTGTAATCTGGTTGGAACCAGTTTAGCTTGTTCCTGATAGGCAAGGAAGTTATCTCCCTACAAAGCCTTTGTTGTCTTCCTGTGGGACCCTTTTAACTGAATGTTTTTTTCCTTGAACCTTATCTTCCCCTTCCCTGGCTGCTCATGTCTATATTTCTACCTAACAGATTGACTGATAAATTCTTGGCTATGTTACTTTTCTTTTGGAAGTCAATGGTTAGAATCTCAAGAATAAATGAAAACTGGACAAATTATTGCTAACCAGGGCCCCGCTCTTTGGGTAATTTCTGTTCCCATCTTCCTAATTTAAAAACAAATATGGGAGGGGCTCAAGATGGCCACAAGTAGGGTAGCAGAAATCGCCTCCTAAAACCATATATATTTTTGGAAATACAACAAATAAAACTCTCCTAAAAGAGAGACCAGAAGATACAGTACAATAGCCAGGCTACATCTACATATGCAAGAACTCAGCATCTCATGAAAAGGGTAAGATACAAAGCTGTGATCCGGCGGGACCCAAGCACTCCCCCCACCCCAGCTCACCAGCGGGAGGAAAAGAATCAGAGTGGGGAGGGAGTGGAAGCACTGGACTACTAAATAACCAGCCCTAGTAATCTGCACTGGGAGCAAAGACACACATTTCATGGTGTACTGGATATTAAAGAAACAGAAAAGTAAAATCCAAGATAGAGACTGTGAGCAGGTCACCACAGCCAGCCTCCCTGGGACAAAAGAGAAGCAGGCAATTTTTTAAAGTCTTAAAGGTACAAGGGCTTGACAGCGGACAAAATCATCCTGGCACACTCAGCCCAGCAGGCTGGGAATCTTAAGGAACTTCAGGTGCCCTAAACCCCTGGGAGGTAACGCAGCCCTGAAGCCCCTCACGGCAATAAGCAGCCTGCCATTCATTACCCCTGGCGGCGCTGCAAGCAAACCGGCTGACTGGCCACAGCTGCAGAGCAGCCAGAGAACAGCAACCACACAGAGTCTTCACCCAGTGCACAGCTAACCAGGACAGGCACAGAGGCTGTGGCTGGCACACAGCTGCCCAGCACAGACAGAGGAACCTGGAGCAAGGTCCAGAAGGCACTCACAGGAGAACACACCCGGCAAGTCTGCAACCCCCCGCAGGGCCTTAGGCTATCACAAGGGCCACCCCGCCCTCAGCGGATTATCCGAGACTGCTCCTGCTGTGCGGGTAAACGGCACAGGCAGCAGAAGCTAGAGCAAGGTCCAGAAGGCACGAACGGGCGCGGTTCTCATAGAAGAACACACCTGGCGCATCTGCACCCCTCGCAGTGTCCTAGGCTATCCCAAGGGCCGCCCAGCCCGGGGCAGCTCAGGAGATTATCCCAGCGACTGCACACTGTGTGCGGGTAACTGACACAGGAAGCAGAGAAGGGCAAGGCGACCAGGAAGCATGAAGGGACTTTGTTCTCCCCAATGACACGCGCCACCTGCCTGTGACCACTACTATCACCGTGAAAAGACAGAATATGGTCCAGCCAAAAAGAACTGAGACAACCCCAGAGAGAGGGCCTGGTGAGATAGATATAACCAATCTTCCTGAAAAATAATTGAAAATAAAAGTCAAAACCATGCTGATGGACCTGCAGAGAAATATGCAAGAACTAAGGGATGAAGTCCGGAGGGAGATAACAGAAATGAAACAATCAGTAGAAGGTCTTAAGAGCAGACTGGATGAGTTGCAAGAGACTGTTAATGGAATAGAAATCAGGGAACTGGAATACAGAGAAGTGGAGGCAGAGAGAGATAAAAGGATCTCTAGGAATGAAAGACTATTAATAGAACAGTGTGAACAATCCAAACGGAACAATATTCGCATTATAGGGGAACCAGAAGAAAAAGAGAGAGAAAAAGGGATAGAAAGTGTCTTTGAAGAAATAATTGCTGAAAACTTCCCCAAGCTGGGGAAGGAAATAGTTTCTCAGAACATGGAAGCCCACAGATATCCCAACACAAGGGACCCAAGGAGGACAACACCAAGACATATAATAATTTAAATGGCAAAGATCAAACATAAGGACAGAGTATTAAAAGCAGCCAGAGAGAGAAAACTGATCACTTACAAAGGAAAACCCATCAGGCTATCATCAGACTTCTCAACAGAAACCTTACAGGCCAGAAGAGAATGGCATGACATATTTAATGCAATGAAACACAGGGCCTTGAACCGTGAATACTGTATCCAGCATGATTATCATTTAAATTTGAAGAAGGGATTAAACAATTCCCAGATAAGCAAAAGTTGAGGGAATTTGCTGCCCACAAACCAACTCTACAGGATATTTTAAAGGGACTGTTCTAGATGGAAGCACTCCTAAGGCTAAATAGATGTCACCAGAGAAAATAAAATCATAGCAAAGAAAGCAGACCAACCAAATACTAACTAAAGGCAAAAAATGAAATCAACTATACACAAAAGCAGTAAAAGGAAACACAAGGAGTACAGTATAAAATACCTAACATATAAAGAATGGATGAGGAAGAATAAGAAGGGAGAGAAATAAATGATCATCAGACTGTGTTTATACTAGCTTAATAAGAGAGTTAAATTAGACTGTTAGATAGTAAAGAAGCTACCCTTGAACCTTTGGTAACCATGAATCTAAAAGCCGGCAATGGCAGTAAGTACCTATCTATCGATAATCACCCTAAATGTAAATGGACTGAATGCACCAATCAAAAGACACAGAGTAATAGAATGGATAAAAGCAAGACCCATCTGTATGCTGCTTACAAGAAACTCAGCTCACACCCAAAGATATACACAGACTAAAAGTGAAGGGATGGAAAAAGATATTTCATGCAAACAACAAGGAGAAAAAAGCAGGTGTTGCAGTACTTGTATCAGACAAAATAGACTTCAAAACGAAGAAAGTAGCAAGAGATAAAGAAGGACATTACATAATGATAAACAGGTCAGTCCAACAAGAGGATATAACCATTATAAATATATATGCACCCAACACAGGAGCACCAGCATATGTGAGACAAATACTAACAGAATTAAAGGAGGAAATAGACAGCAATGCATTCATTTTAGGAGACTTCGACACACCACTCACTCCAAAGGACAGATCAACCAGACAGAAAATAAGTAAAGACACAGGCACTGAATAACACTGTAGAACAGATGGACCTAACAGACATCTACAGAACTCTACACCCAAAAGCAGTAGGATACACATTCTTCCTAAGTGCACATGGAACATTTTCCAGAATAGACCACATACTAGGCCACAAAAAGAACCTCAGTACATTCAAAAATATTGAAATTCTACCAACCAACTTCTCAGATCACAAAGGTATAAAACTAGAAATAAATTTTAGAAAGAAAACAAAAAGGTTCACAAATACATGGAGACTTAACAACATTCTCCTAATTAATCAATGGGTTAATGACCAAATCAAAACAGAAATCAAAGAATATATGGAGACTAATGACAACAACAACATAAAGCCACAACCTCTATGGGATGCAGCAAAGGAAGTTCTAAGAGGAAAGTATATTGCAATCCAGACCTATTTAAAGAAGGAAGAACAATCCCAAATGAGTAGTCTAAAGTCACAATTATTGAAATTGGAAAAAGAAGAACAAATGAGGCCCAAAGTCACCAGAAGGAGGGACATAATAAAGATCAGAGAAGAAATATATAAAATTGAGAAGAATAAAACGACAGAAAAAAAATCAATGAAACCAAGAGCTGGTTCTTTGAAAAAATAAACAAAAAAGATAAACCCCTAGCCAGACTTATTAAGAGAAAAAGAGAACCTACACACATAAACAGAATCAGAAATAAGAAAGAAAAATCACTATGGACCCCACAGAAATACAAAGAATTATAAGAAAATACTATGAAAATCTATGTGCTAGCAAGCTGGAAAACCTAGAAGAAATGGACAACTTCTTAGAAAAATACAACCTTCCAAGACTGACCCAGGAAGAAACAGAAAACCTAAACAGACCAATTACTAGCAACGAAATTGAATCGGTAATCAGAAAACTACCCAAGGACAAAATTCCCGGGCCAGATGGATTCACTGCTGAATTTTATCAGACATATAGAGAAGAAATACTACCCATTCTCCTTAAAGTTTTCCAAAAAATAGAAGAGGAGGGAATACTTCCAAACTCATTCTATGAAGCTAGCATCACTCTAATACCAAAACCAGGCAAAGACCCCACCAAAAAAGAAAACTATAGACCAATATCCCTGATGAACATGGATGCAAAAATACTCTACAAAATATTAGCAAACCAAATTCAAAAATACATCAAGAGGATCATACACCATGATCAAGTGGGATTCATCTCATGGATGCAAGGATGGTACAACATTCGAAAATCCATCAACATCATCCACCACATCAACAAAAAGAAGAACAAAAACCACATGACCATCTCCATAGATGCTGAAAAAGCATTTGACAAAATTCAACGTCTATTCATGATAAAAACCCTCAATAAAATGGGTATAGAGGGCAAGTACCTCAACATCATAAAGGCCATATATGACAAACCCACAGCCAACATCATACTTAACAGCAAGAAGGTGAAAGCTTTTCATCTAAGATCAGGACCAAGACAGTGATATCCACTCTCCCCACTGTTATTCAACATAGTACTGGAGGTCCTAGCCACAGCAATCAGACAAAATAAAGAAATACAAGGCATCCAGATTGGTAAAGAAGAAGTCAAACTATCACTATTTGCAGATGACATGATATTGTACATTAAAAACCCTAAAGACTCCACTCCAAAACTAGTAGAACTAATATCTGAATTCAGCAAAGTTGCATGATACAAAATCAATCCGCAGAAATCTGTTGCTTTCCTATACACTAACGATGAGCTAGTAGAAAGAGAAATCAGGAAAACAGTTCTATTCACAACTGCATCAAAAAGAATAAAATATGTAGGAATAAACCTAACCAAGGAAGTGAAAGACCTATACCCTGAAAACTAGAAGACACTCTTAAGAGAAATTAAAGAGGACACTATCAAATGGAAACTCATTCCATGCTCTTGGCTAGGAAGAATTAATATTGTCAAAATGGCCATCATGCCTAAAGCAGTCTACAGATTCAATGCAATCCCTATCAAAATACCAACAGCATTCTTCAATGAACCAGAAAAAATAGTTCTAAAATTTATATGGAACCACAAAAGACCCCGAATAGCCAAAGCAATCCTGGAAGAAGAATGAAGCAAGGGGGATCTCACTTCCCAACATCAAGCTCTTCTACAAAGCCTCAGTAATCAAGACAATTTAGTACTGGCACAAGAACAGACCCACAGACCAGTGGAACAGAATAGAGTCAAGATATTAACCCAAACATATATGGTCAATTCATATACAATAAAGGAGCCATGGATATACAATGGGGAAATGATAGCCTCTTCAACAGATGGTGTTGGCAAAACTGGACAGCTACATGTAAGAGAATGAAACTGCATCATTGTCTAACCCCATACACAAAAGTAAACTCAAAATGTATCAAAGACCTGAATGTAAGTAATGAAACTATAAAACTCTTAGAAAAGAACATAGGCAAAAATCTCCTGGACATAAACATGAGCAACTTCTTCATGAACATATCTCCCTGGGCAAGGGAAACAAAAGCAAAAATGTACAAGTGGGACTATATCAAGCTGAAAACTTCTGTGCAGCAAAGGACACCATCAATAAAACAAAAAGTCATCCTGCAGTAATGGAGAATATATTCACAAATGACATAACTGATAAACGGTTGACATCCAAAATATATAAAGAGCTCACGCACCTCAACAATCAAAAAGCAAATAATCCAATTAAAAATGGGCAGAGTATCCAAACAGACACTTCTCTAAAGAAGAAATTCAGATGGCCAACAGGCACATGAAAAGATGCTCCACATCGCTAATCATCAGAGAAATGCAGATTAAAACCACAATGAGATATCACCTCACACCAGTAAGGATGGCCACCATCCAAAAGACAAACAACAACAAATGTTGGCAAGGATATAGAGAAAGGGGAACCCTCCTACACTGCTGGTGGGAATGCAAATTAGTTCAACCATGTGGTAGTATGGAGGTTCCTCAAAAAACTCAAAATAGAAATACCATTTGACCCAGGAATTCCACTCCTAGGAATTTACCCTAAGAATACAGCAGCCCAGTTTGAGAAAGACAGATGCACCCCTATGTTTATCGTAGCACTATTTAGAATAGCCAAGAAATGGAAGCAACCTAAGTGTCCATCAGTAGATGAATGGATAAAGAAGTGGTACATATACACAATGGAATATTATTCAGCCTTAAGAAGAAAACAAATCCTACCATTTGCAACAACATGGATGGAGCTAAAAGGGTATTATGCTCAGTGAAATAAGCCAGGTGGAGAAAGACAAGTATCAAATCATTACACTCATATGTGGAGTGTAAGAACAAAGAAAAAAACTAAAAGAACAAAACAGCAGACTCACAAAACCCAAGAATGGACTAACAGTTACCAAAGGGAAAGGGACTGGGGATGATGGGTGGGAACGGAGGGATAAAGGGGAAAAGGGGCATTACGATTAGCAGACATAATGTAGGAGGGAGCACGGGGAGGGCTGTACAATACAGAGAAGACAAGTAGTGGTTCTATAGCATCTTACTATGCTGATGAACAGTGGCTGTAATGGGGTATGTGGTGGGGACTTGATGAAGGGGGGCATCTAGTAACCATTATGTTTCTCATATAATTGTAGATTAATGATACCAAAAAAAAATTCAAATATGGCAGAAAAGACGGGGAAATGATATCAGTGACTGTGGTTTAAAGTCATACTATTCATCATCTTCTGAAAACACCTGTTCTAACCTTTGGAAAGAACCAATGATAAATCGCTGTTTTAAAATATATGTTTTAAATATATATACACACACACACACATATATATATATATATATATATATATATATGTGTGTGTGTGTGTGTGTGTGTTTTATTATTATTCAGATATGGTGAGGCCAAGAGATCAGGAGATGACAGACATTGAAGAGAGAATGTGTTACTCACAGTCCCCAAAGGAGGGGGCATACCACACCCTGCAGGGCCACACAGAGAAGCACCGGGAAGAAAGCAAGCAGAGGGAGCAAAGGGAAAGCATAAACACAAGCCTTTATCGTGGTTTTCACAGACAGGCAAGGTAAGGCAGTGTAAGCAGGCTTCGGATTGGCAAATTGGAATAATTTCAATGGTCTCTGGGCTGTCCCAAATTGTCTGTTACTTGGCCCCGGGTTGATTAGGGCAGGGAAATATTGGCTTGGTGTGTGAGAGTTTGATAAAGGCAGAAGTTGGGGGATGGGGGTTCTGAACTGGTCAGTTTGCATGTGAAAGATCAGGGGATTGTTTGCTTTCTCTAGGAATTAGCTAGCCCTGAGAGGGGCAGTCTCTGCCCAGTAAGTGAGGCCCCATATGTCAGACCGTCAAGAATACAGACATTCAGAAAATATACTTCATACACTAAGCAATTTCCTACCTTAATTTAGAACAAATTGATCAATAAGACAAAGGAGTGGTATATATGATGGACAAAATATCCCCTCTATTACTGAGAAGCCCATATTGGAGAATGTACCTTAATATGAGCGTCAGATGGGCCTCCTAACATCATCCAGAATTAATTAGGCTTACTCATATAGTCATAGGCAGCAATGGCCAGGGCAACATTTCCAACTAGGAAGGACTTTATGGCATGACTAGAAGAAGAAATTGTGCTTGCTGAAAAGGAAAAAAAATAAGGTCGGGAGCTGAACTGAGCATGCCCAGTTTATTCTTTCCTAATGTTCTGATCAGCTCTCTGGGTGGTCTCTCCCTGCACACTAGGTGAAACCTCAACCTGGACAGGGAAGAATTCTTGACTCTGATAGAGAAAGAAATCTCAACCAGATTGGATGAGTGTTAGGTATAACTCCAGGTGGAAAAATCCCGAGGCAAAATAACTTTGAAACTAAAATCACTCAAAGGGAAAAATAAAGTTTAAGAAAGCCACTTATTTCCTACACACAGTCATCCCATCTCTCTCCTGATGAGGCTGCAGCAGAAGAGAGCTCCACCCAACCTCTCCAGTCCAGATAAACACTGGCATGCCCTTGTAACTACCTATTGATAGGGAGATGGCTACCTCTCTCTACCCCTTAGAAACACCTATTGATATGCAGATGCACTAAAGCCAGGCAAGAGATTCTGGAAATATTACAATTCTACCCACAGTAGGTAAGGAAAGAATTCGTTAAAGCGAGAGTAGAAGCAAATGGCCGCAGATATGCAGGCAGTAGAGAATAAGGAAGAACAGAGGGAAGAAAGGGAAGTTCACTGAGCTCCTGATTGGCATAGGGCAAATGCATAGGGCAAATCCCTTGGCAACTCCTGAAGCCAGAGTCACCTGGCAGCCAGTGTCTGCTTGAATCTGCGTGGCATGGGAACTAAGCCCAAACCACTCCAAGGTTTAGGGGGAGCTGCCGAAGGCTGGATGGAATGATATTATGTTCTGAGAACTTCTCAAAGCAAAAAAAAGATTTTCAGGCAGTCTACTCAAGAGCGTGATTGTACAGCTGCAGTCCTGTGCGGGTCACCCAGGCAACGGGAACTTGCGAGCCCAAATCAGAGATCAGACAGAGCTCTACTTGTCTGAAGGAGAGCAGACAGAGAGAAGTGTTGCTCCAGGAGGAGGGGGTTCCCACTCCGGGCAAGTTCACTATAAATTTGATGAGACAAAATAAAGACGAGAACAGGTTAGGAGTATTAAAAGGGGTTCATACCACATTTATTCTCACAGTGGTCCACCCAGCTATGTCCAAGTGACAAAGACAACTCAGTTTCTCTTGGCTTCCGTGCTGCTCCTTCCTGCTCCCCAGAATGGGCTTAATCCTCTCCTAGCACAGGGGCTGTACAGCTTCCCTCTGCCAGCTCCCGTTCTCGCCTAGTTCTCCCTCTAGGATTCCCTCCTCTGCTCTCCCCTGTTCTCTCTCCTATCTCCTCCATTCTCCCAGCTTCCTCACCCCTAGCACTGGGAGGAACTCTATAGTGGGTCTCTATAGTGACTGGCGGATGCCAACCAATTACACACCAGGAATTGAGGAGAGGAGAGAATGGGTGTTTCCTCTCCACCCCTCCACTGGGCTGGTACTCCTGTGACTGACCAGCTGCTCTGTCCCCAGTAAATGTCCCATAGATATGCAAACAGGCTCTTTCAGGTCTACAGTGGATGATATTAAAGCCAGGGAAATATCCTGATGAGAAATTTCCATTTTCTCTACAGAAGACTAGTGCTTAAGTCTAGAAAATTGAATGAAATAGCAAAATAACTAAGACGGTTATTACTGCGAGACAGCAGAGACAAAGCACAATAAGTTGAGTGGCAAGAAGGCTTTATTTAAGGCAAAGTGCACATTCAAAGAAAGGGGAGTGCAGGCAACCTCAGAAAGGAGGCATACTTAAAGCTGAGGATTCATGTCTTCTAAGGATTTCAAGGATGGGTTAAAGGGCCAGAGGGAGCATAGGCTTGACATGTGGTGTCATGATGTCTATCTCTGGTGAGAGACATGTCACCATCCATAGTCAGTCCTCCAAATATTCTGTAAGATAAACTTAACACAAGGAATTTTTTTATCCTGTTCTTCTCCAAGATAGTGGTCAACCTCAAGCACAGTACACACATACTATTTAGGACTGCTTTCCCTACCTTAAGATAGGGTTGATTGTTGGCTACTATAAACTATTACCATAAACCATATTAGGAATCTTACCTCTTAAATCCCTGGGTTTTAAAATGGAATCTTAGCCTTAAGATGGAGTCCCTTCTGTTCTTACTATACTATTTATATCATAGGCAGGAAAAATTAATCATGATGCTTATCCCATGTCCCTGCTCTACATCAAGACAACCCACCTTCCCCAGCAAGAGTAAGTAGAGAAAAGCAAGGGGTATAGTTTTGACTAAACTCCATTTTCATGGATGGAAACATCAAGAGTGGGAAAGAAAAATTACCTCCCACCAAAAAACAGTGATTTCTCTAGAGATTTTAGGAATATTGTGAAATTCTGGCACTTCCATGAATCCCGCTTCAAGTTTTACATTTTAAATCCAGAGTTTCAGCTAATTGACATTCAGAAGACTGATATATTTCTCTCCCATCCCCCATTCCTAAGGCCTCTTGGGAGGCTACAAGTCTAAAAAAATTTAGGGTGAACTTTCATACCATCTGGTGGGAGTATTTTGCTTATGCCTCTTGATTGTATTCTGTCTCACCTATTTCCATTCTTTTTGATTGGACCAGGGAAAGGGCCAATAGGTCGAGACTCTGGGGGATTATCACCTGGTAGATACATCAGTAAAGAGTGACCTAGATATAATGTTTGAGGCCCACAAAGGCATTAAGGTGGTGTGAAAAAAGGGAGAAAGTCACTTATGGCAATATCAATGTTCATTCTCAACCTTATTTCATCTATGACAGGGTTGGCATATTATGTTCCACTGGCCAAATCCTGTTGATGCTGGGGTTCTTGTTCATGAAGCTGAAGAATGAGCTTAACAAACATCCAAAGTAGGAGAGCAAGGTACAGGCTTTTATTTAGAAATAAAGTGAAAGGACAGAGCTCCCGGCTCATGCCAGGAGGGGACAAGAGAGTCCTGTGTGGTGCATTGTCTAGGGGTGTTATAGGCAGATAATGATTTTTCGAGAACATGAAAAAAAGGTTTAGGGGTGTAGACCTGCTAGTGGTGTCTGTACACCCCGAATTCGCTTAACACAAGGAATTCCCCACCCCGATCTCTCTCTGGAACACCTGTGTCCTGGTCTAGGAGCATATCAAAAGGCAGCCTGCCCAGCCCCCAAGGTGGGCTGAGGTATTGTCTGTTTGCTAAAGAGTAAGTTAAGAATCCTGCTTCCCAAACTTCCTGGGTGTTAGAATGCAATCTTATCTTTAAGGTGGAATCTTCCCTGCCTTTTACTATGTTGTTTACAGCTGGGTCTGCATGCTAAATTAGTTGCCCAGTTTGTAAAATCACCCCATCATATCTGAAAGAGGAAAGACAGCACATGGGCCTGGACCTTTTAGCATGCTAAAGTGAATCTTACAAGTGATTAGCATAATAACAACATGGGCTACTCTTCTTTATCTGGGGAACACCAACTGATCTTACTGAAGAATGACCCTGGAGCTTAATGTTTAACACAGAGTTTTGGTAGGGGGTTTCCTTGCATGTAGTTACATTGCTCTGACTGCAAATATTCTGCCTTGCTTTTTCCGGAGACCCTCCCCCTACTCTGACTATACCCACAGTCCCTGTGTCACTGTCACCTGTTTTTTTTTTTTAATAAAGTTTAAATGGAACACAGCCACACCTATTCCTTTGTGTATTCTGTGTGTTAGCTTACATGCTATAACAGCAGAATTGAGCAGTTGTGAAAGACTTTATGGCCTGCAAAACCAAAAATATTTACTATCTGCCTCTCCATAAAAGTTTTCCAACCCTTGCTCTATGTATGTTCATTGGATGCTTATAGATTGCTTACGCGGTGCCAGGAATAGGGACAGTCTGTGCCTTAAATGAGCTCACAGTCTGCTGGGGAACCAGATATTTTAACAACTGTTAAAAAACAGAGTTCAACTAAGTAAATTTGAAGGTCTAATTGGTTATTTAAGTGATCCATGAATCGGGCAGCATCTCTCTAGGAAGTAGAGATGCTCCGAAGGGCTTCAGAGAGAGGGAGGTTTTTTTAAGGCAGTGCAAGGAAGTTATGAACAGAAAAAGCATTATTTTGGGTGAGGTCACCTTCATTTGGGGATTTACAGGTCTTAGTAGATGAATTACCTCATCATCCTTTTGGGGATAGAGTGGGCACATGTGACATTATCTTATCAATGCTGAGCAGAAAATCCCTGACTGACTACATTTCTGGGGGAGATTGAAACTATAATCTGATTAGATATTAAGCCCCAGTTTTGTGACTTGGCCTAGTAGAAGAGACCCCATGTTAGGCCTGTGTTTTTCTTTTTAACACAACTAATTTTACAAGCCGTGTGAGAAACTCAGTAACAGAGGAAGAAGAACTCTGAGGTTGTGAAGAAAAGAAAGACTCTTTGGGGGGTGATAAGGTAGGGGGATGGGAGGAGACTCTTGGAATTTAACTGGAAAGATTTGCCTGTGGCTCTTTGGGATGGATGTTTTGTGTTATGTTAAAGAACTTAGACTTCATCCTATAGGCAGTGGACCACCACTGAGGGAATTGAATCAGAAGAGCAACATAATCTGTTTATTTTTGAAAAAGAAAATATTGTGGCATCTTACTACACTGATGGACAGTGACTGCAATGGGGTATGGGGAGGACTCGATAATATGGGTGAATATAGCAGCTACATTGTTTTTCATATGAAACCTTCCTAAGAATGTGTATCAATGATACCTTTATAAAAATGAATACAAAGAAAAAAGAATCATGTGAAGTCTCTCATATATCTGATACATGAGGGAAGTCTAAACTCTGGCATATAAATTAGGAAGTGTTGCTCTATAGATCAGATTTTTTGACCTAGGCCAAGCCCTGTTCCAGAGAATTTTTATGTAAGCCTATTTATTAGCAAATAAAGTTCATATCAGGATTTCATTTGGCCTCAAGCATAGAGTACAATAAATGGAAGCCAAACATTAATTATACATACATATGTAGTTAGTTATGCTTACAGTGTGGGTATATATTAAATCAGAGAGGATTCATTCCTTAAAGAGGATTTTTGTCACTCCTACTTTATTCTTTTCTTCTGTTAAATTAAATTAAATTCTTTTTTTCTATTTATTAAATTAAATCTTCTATTAAATGAAGATAAAGTTATTATCAATTGCCCTCGTAGCAGCAAACTCTTCCCCATCCCCTTTTCTCCCCCCTACACCATTCACCTTTCTTCTTGATAGGAGGTAAGAGAAGCCAGATTGATTTAGCTATCAAGTATTATGTATTTCAGGATTATAAGATGTTATTAATTAGTCTAAGCCTGTCAGGGTAATTTTACTCACTTTGCCTATGATTACTTTAGAATAGGAATATGATGCACTAATAGGAAGTCTACAGAGAGGCTTCCAGGAAAAGAGTCCCTACTGGAGACAAGAGACATGTATAGGAGGAAACAGACTCTTCTTTGTTAGATTTATTGTTTCTGGGTGTGATGCCTGGAACTGTAGCAACCATCTTGAGACTGTGAGGGACTAAGCTAATATACTGAAAATAGCAGAACCAAAGGATGGAAAGGACTGGGTTGATGATATAGATGACTCAACCTGGAGCTGTTACACCTTGGTGCTCCATGCTGTTTAAGATAGTAAACGTCCTTATTATTTAAGCTTGTTTTAGCTTGGTGTTCTGTTCATATCACTGACATTATTCTACCTAACATAGGCTCCCAGAGAGAAAGATATATATGAGGTTTTAGTCTACCAGTAAAAGGATTCATATGTGTATGTTCTGTGTTTTTTCTAAAGCAGTACTTTTCAAATGTTAATGTACTTATTAATCACCTGGGAATCTTGTTTAAATGCAGGTTCAGATTCAGGGGGTGAGGTCTGAAATATTGCATTTCTAACAGTAGATGCCCATCATACTAGTGCAGAGCCCACACTTTTGAGTAGGAAATGTACACCAGAGGTATAGCTCATTAAAGGGTGGATAGAGGGGAAACCTCCCAGAGATTAATAGGGTTTTTAAAGAGAGGGATGAGAGTCATGATGGGGTATAATAGCAATTATGGTAATTCAAACAGAAAGTTCAATATTATGCCTTATTAATAATTTCAGAAAAGGTACAGGGTAAATGGCAAAAGCAGGGCAAGTTCTTGGAGATTGACGCTGCAGAGAAGAGGGAAGTAGAAAGTGTCTTTATTTGTATGAGATCCCCAGACAAAGCACAAATCCGTGGTTCCCGCAGAGCATTCAGATGGCTATTACAGGCCTTTTGCCCTGAAAATACTGTGGTACTTCCACCTTCACTGTAAGTAGTTTAAACCAATTTTCAAAAAAAAAAAAACCACAATAATCTGTAAAATAAGTGTGAGGGAGTCCAAATTCTGGTTTTTTCACAAAAAAAAAAGATTACTACTTTGATGCTTTTTTGGGAAGTAATAGACACAACTCTTCCCAAATGTTTTTTGGGGTACATTTGCTTGGCTGGTATCCTAAGCATGCATGAGTATGCCTGTTGTATAACTTAGCCCTGGATTTCCAGACAGGAAAACATGGAATAATGTCAGTTCAACATATCCCTTTAACTTGAAATGTTCTCCAACCAAAGTAATTTAGTGCTTATAGTCTGGGAAAACATCTTTGTAAAGACTGTTTTAGTGTTCCTTTCTGGTAGGTAAAGCAGCCAGTCAAAAAGGTAAACCGACATAATATATTGGTATAACTTGTCAATGAGCTATCCACCTGAGGAATGGGAGGCTAATGAGAATATAGTTAGGAAAAATAGATGAATAAGCCTATAGATCTAAGCCTTTATTTACAAACATTCATTATGAAACAACTTTGAGAATGATGAGGAAGTAACTTTGTTGGTATGACTAGGAAAATGAAGGGATGCTTTTATTAATCATTTTACCGAAAGCAGAAAAACAGGTTTAGACTTCCTGTTGAGACAATAGAGCCTGGAGTTTCCTTCTTCAGTCCATCATGTTGAGCAATTGTATACCAGAAGGGAAGATCAGCTTTGGAGATGGCTTCTAGGAATCCCACTGTGGATTCCAAGGTGTTTAAAAATAAAATTTAATGCGCAAATGGAAAGGAGAAAAAAAAAAACCTAAAAATAGAAATCTGAAAATATAAAAATTGCTAACTAATAGGGCAGTTTTCTGAAGAAGTCTGCTGAAATCAAAGGATATTACCTATTAAATTATCTTCAAGTCATACAATGTTAGAGCTAGAAGGATCTTTGAGAACAGTTTGTTTCATTTTATAGATAAGCACACAGTCCAGGTAGGTTAAATGACTTGTATAAGGTCATATACTAACTTATTTCAGAGTCAACATCATAACCTAGACCTCCTAGGACAAATCCAGTGTTTTTGCCCTGCACTACATTGTCCCTTATAACTGGGACCCATTCTACCAGTGTTAAACACAGTGTTAATTAATGACCCACAGTCACTCTGGCTGTTACTGTAGATTAGCTCTCTGAACTCCCCCTCATTCTATTTTTCTGCATGCTTTCATCTCCTTTAGAGGTTAGAAAGCTGAAAACCACATTCCCTACACTCCCTTGTAACCAAGGTTCTAGCAGGGAAGGCAGAAGTGAGAATGGTGAGGTGATGGCCACATATAGGGAAACTAGATCTTAATGAAGAAGCATCTGGTTTTTCCAGGGTAGTTACAGCACATGTTTTGTTTGGTCCTTAGCATTGTAAGTGATGAATGGTGGGCACTCATTGTGTTGGTGTCCGTTAAAACACTTCCTTTTGAAACAACAGGTATGGCTGCTGTATTATTCCTATATGGCATTCAAGCTTGATTCCCAGGTCTTCTTAAAATTTTTGTGTATCAGAATTTTAATAAATCATTTTCTGCTTAAACTCTCTAGAAAGGGTTCTGTTATCTGCAACTAAGAATCCTGATTGAGGTTGAGTACTGCGCAGAATCTTAGTGATAAAGAAAGTCCTTTAACAGATTCACTATTGAGAAGAAAATTGAAATCAAGCAAATTGAGTGTGAAGGCTTGAGAAAGGGGAGTAAAGGTGAGGAGGGAGGAGGCAATGGTGTAAGTCCAAGTCTGAATATGAAAGTCTAAGAACAGGAATGCAGATGTCTGAGGGCAGAAGAAACTGTTTCAGCTCAAATTCATCCTTCCTCTGCTTTTTTGTTCCATTCAGGCCCCCAGTGGATTGGATAATAACCCCCCATCCCCCGCACTGGTGAAGACAATCTTTACTAATTTGAATGCTAATCTCCTGTGGAGACACTCTCATAGACATACCCAGAAAAAATGTTTTACCAACTTTCTGGGCATCCCTTACCCTAGTCAAGTTGACACAAATTAACCATCACAGGAATACAAGTCAGGTAGTGCTAAGTGCCCTGAAGGAAAACAAAAGTGGATAAGGGAGCTGAGCTGGATGTGAAAAAAATAAGATGTCTTGTAATAAAACATAAATTGTGATATATTTGTCCAAGGAATACCTCAGAGCATGAAAATGAACAAGCTATAGCTTTCTATAACATGAGTAAAATTTTAACACATAATATTGAGTAAAAGGAGCAAGACTTGATGCCATAAGAAAACAATCAGCCAAATCCAAAATATGGGATATTCTACAGGTCAAATAATGTAGCTTTCTCAAGGAAAAAAAAAAGTCTACAGAATGTTAAAAGGGAAAAGGGAAAGCAGAGACTCTTGAAAAATAAAAGAAATAGTAGGCAAAATGTTCTGATTTTTAAAAACTATGAATAGACATCTTTAAAGCAATTGGGTAAATTTGGATGAGCACTGGGTATTAGATAATATTTATTATTAATTGTGTGATAGAAATAATTGCATGATGGTTATCTGAAAAAATATCTTCAATCCTCTTAGATATGTATACTAAAGTATGTTGGGAAAAATAACATGTCTTAGAACTACTTTAAAATACCCCTGAAAAATGTCATGAACAAACAACAAGGTGAGGTTAGATAAAACACAATTAGTAAACTGTGGATAATTGTTAAAAATGGGTGAAGGGTTATAATAAATGTAATGGCTTCCTTGTGTTATTGTTTCCACTTTATAAGTTTGAAAATTTCCATAATTCAATTTTTTTAAATGAGAAAACTAATCTACTTAGAAACTTCTTCTGGGCTTAAATGTAAGAATGTATCTATAAAAATAAAGTCCAAGTTGCAAGTTCATGTGTCATTATTAAGTCTTTTTATTTTGAGATAACTGTAGATTCACATGTGGTTGAAAGAAATAATTCATACCGGTCCTGTATTTCTTCAGCCCAATGGCAGTATCTTGCATAACTATAGTATAGTATCACAGTCAGGAAGTTGACATTGATACAACCAATCGACCTTATTCTGATTCACCAGGTTGATATGTATTCTTTATATGTGTATGGCCTATCTATTAATTTCTATGCTGTTTTATCACATGCATAAATCTGTATGACTTCCACCATAGTCAAGATACAGGATAGGTCTATCATAAGATTCCCTTGTGCTACCCTTCTATAGCCACAATACCACCCTTCCTCCCTACCCTGCCCAATCTCTGGCAACCACTAATCTTTTCTCCATCTCTATAATTTTGTCATTTCACGACAAAATATATAAATGTTATTATATGATATGTAACCCTTTTAGATCCCCCCCACACACTCAGCATAATTCCCTTGAGATTCCTCTAAGTTATTGAACATATTAATTGTTCGTTCTTTGTTTGACCATTCATCTGCTTTTTGGGTGGCTTCCAGTTATTGGCTTTTACAAATAAAGCTACCATGAACTTTCAAGTACAGGTTTTTCTGTGAGCACATGTTTTCATTTCTCTGGGATAAATGTTGAAGAGTACAATTGCTGGGTTGTATGGTATGCACATGTTCAGTCTGTAAGAAACTGCTCTTTCCACAGTGGCTGTACCATTTCACATCCCCATTAGCAATGTATGAATGTATGAATGTGTAAGCTTTAACTGCTTAACTACTAGTTCTTCAGAATAAAAAAAAGAATAATGTTGTTTTTTGGTTATCAATTCCTGGAGATTAACTGACCTCCTTATGATTAAAACATTTCAGCCCAAATGGCTCCATGGTTTGGGAAGATTTCTGTAGGAAAAACTCATTGCAAAGAAGTTAGGTTAGAAAGCCCTAAAAGTGTCTTTAAACCATCTGGGCAATGGTTACCTAAGTGTATACACATGTCAAAAAGTGCCTGAATGACACAGACCCTAAGATTCTCAACAAGTAACAAGGCAGAACCAGGCAAACCTCTACATAGGAAGTTAATGTGAAAATGTTTATTATACTTCCCAAGACATTGAAATGTATGTGGCTGGTTATCATTATCCATGGCGTCTGGCCTATATCACTTAGGTCATTCAGACCTATATCAATACATATCACAGATTACTACATATAGAATTTGTGTATTTGGGTATGAAAAAAGTTTTGCTAACATTTAATAACATGAGAATTTATACATAACTTCCAAGCACCAGTCACTAAGAAAAATAGGCACTGAATAAAACCTGGAAGAATAGGCAAGGAATTGTGGAAAGGATATGGGTGGCTAGAGAGAGGGATAAAGAAAATGCAAGTTTTAAACCTTTTTCACTTTCCTTTTGAATCTTGACCATGTATTAGTGCATTACTATTCAAAAAATAAAGACTAAATTTTTTTAAAACCTTGTATAAAAATGTAACATTAATATAGAATAACCACAGTACTTTTTCAACATTGCTTTTACTTCAGTTAAATTATGAAAATAGGAAGCCCTTCATTTTCGATATGATTATATGTTTTTAACAGGATTTGTGATACCTGAGCATTTTTAACACTTCTGAGTAAAACAATCTTTCCCTTTTACCGTTGTTTTGTACGACTAATTTGCTGAATGGTAGATTAAATTAAATGGAACGAGTTATTTCCTGGGAATGACATTAAAAGCCATTTTAGCCACGAACCCAGAGAGAAATGAGGCAAAACGTGAACGCCGGTGAAGAGGAAGAGTTTAAGTTTGTCATCGCTAGGAGCTGCCGTTAGATGCTATTAGCACCATTGCTGAGGTTTCAGCATCTGTGCCCTGTGGTGGTCTTCCAAAGGGCGGGTACTGGATAGAGGTAGGATCCTGTGTTTCTTCATCTGTTGCCATCACCAGTCAGGACAGGATTAGGATTTTCTCAGGCCCCTAAACACTGAAAAGATGACGGTGTCCCCTTATGTAATTAAAACTGGAAACTCATTTTGGAAATGAATTAAAACTTAAATTAGGGTGAATGCAAAACCTTTGCAGACTTTCTGAAATAAAAATTCTGACAAATTCATTAAATCTGAACTTTTTTTCTGCTTTTCCCTCGTTTGCTTGTACTTTTTTGCTTTAAACTCAGCTGCCTGTTCCACAATCCAGCACGCGAAGGTTCTTAAACCCCAACCACGCGGCCTCTGGCAGGTGCCAGCCCCACCCCGACCAGATTTCCTCCTTCGCCCCACCCACTTGGCCATTGGCCCGCCCAGTGGATGCGTTGTCGTGACGCTAGTGCGTCGTCGCCGAAGCCTGGTAGCAAATAAGCGCATTCGGCGGCGTTCCTCCGTCGTACCCTGGCATACGCATGCGCGCCTGTTCCCGGCGCTCCGAAGACCTGGCGGAGCCCACCGCGGATGGAGGCCTCAGGGCGGCGGGGGCGGAGCGCGTCGCGAGCTGGGGGCATGTCCGCGGCGGGCGCCGTCTAGAGGAAGGCCGAGCAGCCGCCACCACGCTTTCAGTAGCAGCGAAACGTAAGCGATCCAGGCCTAGTGCCGCGGCAGCGATGCAGCGACGGCGGCGCCCTCCGCCGCCCGCTTCTCAGCTGCCGGAAGGTTGCGGGGGTGGCGGCGGCGGCCGCGGGAGCGAGGAGGTGGAAGTGCAGTTCTCCGCCGGGCGTTTGGCCTCGGCCGCGGTGGTTTCGGCGGCGGCCGCGCGCAGCACCGAAGAAGAGGAGGAGAGGCTCGAGCGCGAGCACTTCTGGAAGATCATTAATGCCTTCCGCTACTACGGGTAAGGAGCCTGCATGGACCCCCGGCCCAGCCCGTCTAGGCGCCTGCTGGTTGCGGCCGGACCGGACCGTCTGGGTTGACCTTCGGGCCCCCGAGTCACCTCGCACCACCTTAGCCCCTCCTGGCTCTGCACACCAGCGTGTCTGCCGCGCTGTCTGCTGCTCAGTCTCGTGTCTTCTGACCGCAGGATCAGATTAGTTCTCTTACCTCCAACCCTCGTTAAAGGTTTGGCTATAAGGCCATTGGGGTGACCGGAAAAGTGCTCTAATAATTTCAGGTAGAAGAAGGTGGTGGTAAAATCGACCAGTGAGGGGCTTGATGATGTCCTCCAAACTGAGCACATGGAGAGCCCAGGTTCACCTACACGTGGGATCCCCTAGGACGTATTTCCCAAAGTGTTGTTAGTTCTTGGGCGGGCAGCGTAAGATGACCGATCACCTGCCTCCCTTGGCTCTGAACCGTACGGGCACATTGGTGGTGAGCAAGTGAATGGTGCCCCTCAATGCCTCTAACGTGTGGCTGAAATTAAGGTCGAAGGTGGTCTGGATTTTCTAAAATTGGCTAATTGTTAAGAAGGGTAATGAGAGAAGTCACGGTAAGAGCCTTCTGTATGATTTATTATTCTCCAAATATGTATCAAATTTCTCACTATGGGCTGGGTACGATGCTAGGACTTTTAAACTTCCTACCTTCCACTTTTCTTCGTTTTAGATAGATGAAAATAGCTTAGTCACAAAATTATAATCCCAAGGTCTAAAAGGTACTTAAATCACCTGGGTGTTCAGGTAAAGCTAGCACTTTTATTCTTGTAAGATAGGAGCCCACCGACCGCTGTTCTGAGTTTGCAATTGGAACCAGACGAACAAGACCTCCTGCGAAAGTAAAACTGTTGCCTTAGATGGGTTCCTGCTCTGCTTTATGCAGACTTCTTTTATATTGCTTGACTGTGACCTCTTCAAGGGCAGAGACTGAGCCTTATTTATTTTTATTCCACCAGTGCTTGGCATATGTTATTGAGCTCTATTTTTAACAAATATAACAAGTAGTAGCAAAGAAATACATTTGTCATTCCAAAGTAGTTTGTGACTATGGGTAACTTAGTTTGTTCCTATTC
This sequence comes from Smutsia gigantea, assembly GCA_032199065.1. Classification (NCBI taxonomy): domain Eukaryota; kingdom Metazoa; phylum Chordata; class Mammalia; order Pholidota; family Manidae; genus Smutsia; species Smutsia gigantea. The sequence goes on from JAVSCE010020620.1 coordinate 51,394, forward strand.
TGAGTTGGAAACTTGCTTAAAAGCTTAAAGTTATTTAGAATCTGATTACCTTTGTGACATGAATTTTTGAAGTTCAGAGATCTTGGTGAAATAATTTATTAATTAGACTCAGTCATATGAACCCTGTATTGCATTATTTATGGAGCCAAAAGGGAATTAGTAGTATGGGGATTTTACTTAGTATCAATAGCGGGAGGAAGGCAGACAACCAGAGAACTGAATTTGATGTAAGTACTGTGCCTGGGAGAGCCCAGCCGTACAGGGAAGGGAGGCAGCTGACATTAGATAGCTAAGAGTGTTAGGTGCAGAAAAGTCCCAAACATCTTATTGTTTAAAGATCTAGAAAGAATATTGGAAAATGTCCTGGGAATCTAATAGACCCAGTTAGTTAAAATGTGTGTTTGTACCCAGTTGTAATATGTCAGGACTAATTTAGAATTGATATTTATGATTAAGTATCAGATGGGTCTTTTCGTGATGGGGAATGGGGACTTTGACATCCAACTAGGACCCAACTGTGGCAGTATAGGAAAGGGTGCTTGTAGCTTGTGTGCATTTTCTAGTGGTTGTGGTAGTTTCCTATACTCTTTTCCCTCTTTACCAGTTTAGTGTTGGATTGAGGAAAATTTCATTTTCTTAAAACAATCCTTTTTATTTGCATGTATTCTCTGGATGAAATACTTCAGATTCCTAGATGGAAAGTAGTATAGAATTGAAAATATGCTTTTGAAAGTATCGCTTAAGGGACTAGGGGTATGAAAAGTATTGTGTAGCAGAAAACACACTGGTTTGTTACATTTCTACATTTTATAATCTTCTAGACCTGCACTGTCCAATACTGTAGCCACTAATCACCTCTGGCTATATTAGGCTAAATTAATTTAAATTTAATAAAATTTAAAGTTCATTTCCTCAGGCTCACTACTACATTTCAAGTCCCCAGTGTCCACATGTGGCTAGTGTCTGCTGTATTAGAGAGCGCAGATGTCAGCCTCTCTTCCATCACCGTAGTAAGTTCAGATGGGCAGTCCTATTCTGTGTAGTCCTTCCAAATTTTGGGTAGTTTGCTTTTACTGCTAGGTGCTTTTCAGTCAGTATATAGGAGATTTAGATTAAAGGTCATAGGGCAAGAAATATCTTTTGATTAATATCTTCTCATTCCAATGGCTTCCAGTTTTGTGTTTCTTACAGATTTTGCTTAGATGACATATTCTGACCGAGGTAAATAATGCTGAATAGCAAAGAAAAGTTAGCTTTAAAATACTGCTCATTATGAATGAAGGTATCTGGTCACATAGAAAATACTGCAATTGAAAAATCAAAGGTCTTGTCAGAAACATTCTACTTTGAGAAATAGCGGTTAGGTGAGTTTTAAAATTGAGATGTAGAGGTTATTTCTACAGGTGAGGAGAATAGCAAATAAACAGGTGAGCAACTTGGCCAGGGTTACACAACCAAATTGTGGTAGTCTGGCCTGAAATCCAAAATCATTCACTAAGTTATTTAGAATCTGATTACCTTTGTGACATGAATTCACATTCAGCATCAAATCTGCCCCGATGAAAGGTAACTAAGTCAGAATTGGGGCCCTTGTTGAGACCAGCCTTCTAGAGAGAACTGGAGGTAGAGATTCCCTTGAAGAAATATGGCTGCTGACTCTGCTTTCTACCATTGACTACCAGAGGATGGGGTCTCTTGATGCGGAGTTCAGAACCAAAGAGTGTCTTCCTTTAAAGCAGTGTTGCAAACTTTCTTTATAAAATGCCAGGCAATGAATATTTTAAGCTCTAAGGGCCAAGTGGTCTCTATTAAAACTATCCAACTCTGCCCTTGTGTGGAAGCAACCATAAGCAATGTATGAACAAATGGGCATGGCTGTGTTCCAGTAGAACTCTCTTTACAAAACAGACCAAGTAGCCAGGGGACCGTAGTTTGCCTACTCTTGTGTTAAAGCACGTTAATAGTGTAAGCATTTCCAAAATAGTGAAGTTAGCCCCACTTACGATGGTGTAGTAGGGATTGGACCCTTTTCTCAACTTTAGTAAGACCTCATTTATTTCAAGGGAGTCATGTGGATGTATGTTACAGACAGCTTTGCACACCATGAAGTAACCAGGTGTTACAGGATATGCTGCATCTCATCCTGCTCTGTGTACATACACCATTTGTGCATCAGGAATTAATTAACAGCAAGTATGTGTGGGTTTTTGACCAACCCATCACTTACCTCATCTTCCCTCCAATCATGGAAGTAAGTAGCCTTCATGGAGAACCAAAAGTGGTGCCTTGGGAGCATAACTGAATATTAATTTTTTTTACATATGCTGAAATTCAGATTAGTGACAAAGATGAGACTTGTATTTTACAAGAATTCATTTGATGTGGGGATAGAATTAGGCTGGGGACAGTATCCACGGGAAGCAGGCCTCTCAGTCTTTAGGAGAAAACAAATGGCTGAGGTAAAGCATTGGAGGTGGGTTTTGCAGATAATTTTATGAAGTAGGATCAAAAGGATATGGGCTTACTGATTGGGCAAGGAGAAGAGGAGTTTTAGGATAATTCATTAGTTTCTGAAGAAGTGTAAGTTTGTTTTTTTTTTTGCTAGTTTCAAAACAAGAAAGGCTTTATTTTTAAGACAAAACAGATGGCACAAACACATTCAAATGCAAGTGAGAGAGGTCGTCACTGGGTCACTGGGTTTTATAAAAGAACGCTGCACTCAGGTGGCGATGAAAACCGGAGCCCTGGATGAGATGCCCTCCTGCCTGGGGCTGCAGCAGCACACTTTGCACTCGTCCCACATAGCTGTTCCTTGGCTGTGCAGATGTGGGGGCTTTTGATGAAGTGAAGCACTGCAAAGCAGAATGGCAGGTGGACGACAGCACCAAGACCCTCGCTCTCTGGAGAATTTACATCATCAGCAGGCTACCATACAAGGAACTTTGTCAGAGAACATTTTAAAAAGTCTAACAGAATCAAGTGTGTTACTAAACTTTGTCAGGGAGAGAAAAAATCATTTTCTCAAAAACCAGGTTTCACACAATGGCAGGCGCTAAATGTGTGCTTGCAGTAGAAACAAAGAGACGGATCTTTCTTTCCATGATGTGCAGGAACTCTTGTTCATTGACTACTCCGTCCCATTCAGCTTCATCAGTAATTTCCTGCAGCTTCTCACCAGTGAGGTTCTTACCCAACTCCTTGGCTACATGTTTTAGATTTCTGAATGATATCTTACCAGTTACATCATTAAAACTTTGAAGATTTCTTCTTTGGTGTCTTTCTCAGACATTTTTTGAGTCATCAACAGTCAAAAAAGTCACAAATGTTCATTTTTCTTGTCCTTTATTGATTTCAGTTATTTTCTTGATCTCTTCTTTTTTGGATTCAAAGCCCAGTGCCCTCACGGCCACCTTAAGTTCCTTAACATCTATGGTCCCAGTTCCGTCAGCATAAAAGACATCAAAAGCTTCCCAGGTTTCCCTGCTTCTGCTCTTCAGTAGACTCTGGCTTAGACTCAGCCTTTTTTGCTGGGCAGTTGATGCTGTGTCTACCTTCATAGTTAGAGGCCATCGTGGAGCGGCCTGTTGTTATGGCAACCAGCGTACATAAAGAAGAAGTGTAAGGTTTTTTTGGTGGGACATATACTAAGTTCAGTTTGGATATATTGAGCATTAAGGTGTGAGACAGAGACTGTGGGGCCCCCAGTCCCCAGGGAATGCTAGGAATGAAGACCTGTGAGAGTGTTTGACCTGTTGACAGTGAAATGTAAACTACTGCAACCCTGCTGTTCCCCTAACACAGCATGGCCAGTTTTATAGTTCCTTTAGTGTTATATTCTACTGATAGGAATGCAAATTAATACAGTCCTTCTGAAGGTTTGTATCAAGAGCCTTAAAAATAGTTACCTTTTCTGACCTGGTAATTCATCTCTGGGGAATTTGTAGCAATTTTTTTTTCTCTAAAATATACCCTGTATTTGGGGAAATAGCTAAGTAAACTTTGGTTGTGTAAGTGGAGGATGAATGGTCATTATAGTCATTTGTCATACCATCATTTGAGAACTTTTTTTCTGACCTAGGAAAATTCTTTTGATAAGAGTGAAGAATAACAGATACTTCTAGAACTTCAGTGTGCATGTGAATCATTTGGAGATCTGTTAAAAGGCAGATTGCATTTCAGTGGGTCTTGGGTCAGGCCTGAGATTCTCCATCCCTAACCACTTCCGAATGATCTGCTGTTCTATGAACCACGTTTTGACTAGGAAGGAGTTAGATGACTTTGTCTTCACGACAACAAAACTGAGAGAAAAATGCCAAAAAGTTAGAAGTGATTGCCTTTAGAAGTGGGATTATTGGGTGGCTCTTTTCCCTGAGTACTTTTACTTCTCTGCATTTTTCGTACTTTCACTGAACACTTTAGACATACCTACTATATTTGAGCATTTAACTATGTTTTGTGGGCTAGATGTTTTGTGTGCATTATTTTGTTATATTTTCAATGAAACCCTCTGGGGTAGGCAGAGGAGTATGATGGTACCTACCTCATATGGTTTAATGGAGATTTTTCAGAACAGTCTGTGTTAAGTGACTTGGTTTAGTGTTTGGCATTTATTAAATCTCAGTAAATGATAGCTTCTTAATCATTATCATCACTGTTGTTATGTATTACCTGTGTTTGAGCATGAGGCAGTTGGGGCACAGAGAATGGAAGTAACTTGCCAAGGATCACATAGCAAATAGGTGGCATAACCTGGACTGGATTTCCAGTCTGTGACTCCAGAGCTCACTATTCTTACAGTGTCTCCAGGGGGATAAAAAAGCAAACATCAGTGCAGCCACCACCAACTTAGTTTTTTCACATTATTCCTCCTGCTCTGCACCCTCCCTGATAGCACCCACCTTCCAAAATCACCACACACAAGCTTCCAAAAACATGGCCAGGTTTTTGCTAACTTTTGTCAAGAGTTTCTTCAAAACTTTATTCAGAAATTGTTCAGAAATTGGAGAGCAATTTGGCACAAGAAAGTAAAAACGAGGGAATTATTTGGTTGAATACTAGATTCAGGCAACCAAATGAAAAAGTATTTTTCATTTTCACTAAAGTGAGTAAATGCCAAAGAACATTAAAAGAAACATATACATTTATTTTTTGTTTATATATGTAAAATGTAAAGAATGGTAATAATGTACACCCATGAACCTACCATCCAATTAAGAAAAAACATCATCCCTTTCCCCTCAAAGAACATCACTCCTGAGCTTTTGTTTCCTTGTTTATTTTTTATATAAAATGGAATTGTACATTATATATTTTTCTGCCAGTGCTTTTTTCAACCAACATTTTATGTTTCTGAGTTTTATCCATATTATTGTGTATAGTGGTGATTTATTAATTTGACTGCATTCCATATGACTGTAATGTACTTTCTTCGTTCAGATTACTGGTGATGGACTTCTGGGTGGTTTTTCAGATTTCTTGTTTGTTATTAATAACAGTGCTGTGATGAAGATTGTTCATGTTTCATGGTGCCCGTTTGCAAAATTTCTTGAGTATGTGTCCAGAAGTATAACTGCTAGGTCATAGGGAGTGTGCATATTAAACTTTACAAGGTAACACAAATTATTTTCCAAAGTAGTTGTGCTAATTTATGAACCCACCATCAATCACTATATAAATATTCTAATTATTCTACATTTTTGCCAATATTTCATATATTCAGATTTTTAAATTTTGTTCATCTGACTGATGTAGAAGGCAATATCATCGTGAGTATAATATTTAACTTTTAAAATGATGTTCTTTTTAGATTTTATAAATAGGTAGTCCCCAAAATGACCTTTAGGGTTATCTGGAAACTTTTGGAATGCAGATTTCTAGTAGTGTCATATAAAATGCTGTATAATTTCAACTTTTCTTTTGCTTACTACTTTTGTAGTACATAAGATCTTGTACGATATTTTTAAAAATGCACCTTGGTTGGCTCTTAGTTAATTTAAAGTCACATTTTATGTATATTCTAAAGTAATCACAGAGTGGCATTCTGCTACTTGATGGAGAAATCTAAAGCATTTATCTGGATATCCTGGAAATTTTAAGTTTGGAAATTGAACACATACTAATCGCACATTGATCCGGTTGATGTGTCCTCTCCCCTTCCCCTGTCCCCCCATTGGTGCAGATGGTTACTTTTACTAGTTAAAAACTATTTGTCTTTTGTTTGGTTGCTTAGAGAATTTATAATAAGGTGAAAATATAAAACTTTCTAAGTTGATTTCCTTTTAAAAGCCAAAAGGATTGTAAATGACAGAACAGTGTCCAGCATTATAAGAGAATAGTTGTTGAGAAAGACAACCTTAAATAAGATTGGCCTCTGGTGAGAATTCTTTTGCCAATTAAAAAAATACCTTTTATGTTTTAGCACCAGTATGCATGAGCGAGTGAACCGAACAGAAAGACAATTTCGATCGCTTCCAGCTAATCAACAGAAACTACTTCCTCAGTTTCTTCTTCATTTGGACAAGATCCGGAAATGCATTGACCATAATCAAGAAATACTACTGACCATTGTGAATGATTGCATACATATGTTTGAAAATAAAGAATATGGAGAAGATGTATGTGAAAGTTTCTTCTATTTGTTTTCATTTTAGTGTTTGACCTCTATATTTTGAGATCTTTCTGGATTTCTTTTTTATAATTTTTCATGGGTCATTTGCTCTACTCAGAATGTTTTCACTTACATGTTCAGCCATTTAATTAGGCCTAATAGAACAGTATGACAGAAACTGGATTTGTTCACTGATATTTTTTCTTTCCTCTCTAAAATACTAAGGTAATAGCTGGCATTTTGATACACTTCTTACGTACTGTTCTGGCATACAGAGTTAGTGACTTAAATTTTTACAAATACCTTCACCAGCTATGTAAAATTTATTTCCCTTGCTAAATTCATTACTTTCAGAATCTTATATCTGTTGAAACTCTTTTACTTTAAGAAATTATTTGCATTTGTAAATCTCAAGGGACTAGTAGTAATAGAAACTGAAGCCCTTTTTTTAGTATCCACAGGATAGATACAGTTGGACCACTCAGTATGAGCCTCTCCACACTGCTCCTCAATGACCTGGAGGGTCTTTCTTCCCTCTCTTAGAGAGAGAGGATGTTCCGTCTCCATAGCAGCTCAGTTCTGGTCCTGTCCTGAGTAAAGGTTCCTTAATTATTTGGTGGTTTCATGACTAATGGACCTTAATCTATTGAGGGTCAAAGTGAGACCACCAAACTCTTTTCATTTAGGATCTCAAGCTGCACTTGAACCCCCGTTGAGGTGAGACGCTAGTGATTTGTCCACTAAACCATCTACCTAGCCCTTTAGTAGCATGTCTACTTAACCTTATTCAAGATTGCTTACTTTCTCAGAAACTAATTGATTTCTGTTCTTAAACAGGGGAATGGAAAGATTATGCCAGCATCTACATTTGATATGGATAAATTAAAATCCACATTGAAACAGTTTGTGAGAGACTGGAGTGAAACTGGAAAAGCAGAAAGGGATGCCTGCTACCAGCCAATCATTAAAGAAATTTTAAAAAATTTTCCAAAGGAGAAATGGTAAGTAGTATCTTATTTTTAATCTTTCTTTAAGATACGTAAGCACTGAGTTTTCTCTAAAGACATTTCATGGTCTTGATTAATTTTTATAGTTGTTGTGTGTCTGTCTTTTTTCATGTGTGAGTGTGTGGTATTTGTTCTTGAATGCTTTGTGTGAGGTTGCAGTTAATATTTTGAATAATTTTTGCTCTAGCACTGAAGGGAAGTTACCTAGAAATTAAATAATGAGAAGGTGAGAGTGAATGTTTGTTAATTAGTGATGTCTATCTTTTTATAATGTGCTTTGTGGCAGAGCAAAAAGCTGCAAGCTGTTTTAATTCTCCTCATTATGACACACTTGTAAGTAAATAAGGGATCAGTAGCTTAGAGCAGATATTCTTAAGTTTTGTTTTGTGCCATAGAAACCTTGAGAAGTCTGAAGCCCATGGTCCCCTTCAAAATAACTTTCATACATGAATAAAATAAAATGCATAGACATAGAAGGAAACCAGGTATTTTGAAATGCAGTTATCCAGATATTTAAAAATCAAGTTTGTGATATAACATGCTTTTTATCACATACCACAGTAAATAAAATCCAGCCGCAAGCATAATTACTGTATTTTGAAAATAATAGTATGTTATTTTGAGAACCTTAACAACTAATGTAAAGTGAAAATATATGATTTCTATTGGTGATACGGTCAAAGATACTGCTAAAACTGCTTCTGTTTATCACCTGCATTCATAATTGAAGGAAAATTATCAGCTGAAGATTAATAAAATTAAAATGTAATTTTTTTCCCCCTCCCCTACATAGAGTCGATGAATTCTGTCCACAGACCTCTTGGGCCCATGGGTCCCAGGTTAGGAATCCCTGGCTTAGAGAGGGTATATTTAAAGAGAGCCACTGAATGCAATTCAGTCAATCTATCATTTAAAGGATCTTTGGAGAGGTTTCTTTTCCTCATTTCCTTCCCCTCAATATTGATTGGCAATTTAAGTTTGGGTAGATCCTTCATAAATTTTAATACACTTGGGTTTGTGGCTCCTTTCTCTCTCTCCTAAACTTTTATTTTGAAATTTCAAAATTACATGTAAGCTGCATGAATCATGCACAGAGTTCCCACCTACTCTTTACCTGAATGCACCAGTTCTTAACATTTGCTTTATTTCTTCTTCCTCCTTCCCTCCCTCCCTCTTTCCTCTGCTTTGTGTATATGTCTAAAATCATACATATATACAACTACTATTTAAACCATTTGAGAAATCAATTTGTGTATATCATGTTTTTTACCATTTACTCTTTCAGAGCTCATTTCTTAAGAAATGGATATTCTCTTGGATAAGCACGGTGCAGTTACCAGATTTAGGAAATTTAACCTTGAATACTGTTTCTTAATCTATAGTCTATATTTAAGTTTTGTAAGTTATCCTGATAAAGTCCTTTATAAAACTTACTTTCCTGTCTAGAATCCAGTCCAAGATGTTGTTTTACATTTAACTGTATGTCTTAGTCTTTAATCTGGAGCAGTTCCTTGGTCTTTGTTTGACTTTCATGACATTGATATTTTTGAAGAATTTAAGGAAGTTATTTTATGGACTGTGTGAGATTGTCTTATGTTTCTTCATAATTAGATGTAGATTATATGTCCTCTGTAAAAGTTATGCATAATTGATGTCACATCCTTTTCAGGATATTACATTCAGAGACATACAATGTCTGTCAACCATTCATTTAGTTTTGATGACCCCATCGGGATGTTACCTAGTTTCTCTGCTGTTTAGTTACTATTTTTCCCCTTGAAACTAATAAACAATTTCTGGGGAGACACTTTGAAACCATGCACTTTAATATCCTTCCTGTTCCTCCTCACACTTTCTTCCCCTTGGAATTTCAGCCGTTAATGATTCCTGCATGAACTAATCTGTCCTATGGTGGTTGTGGAATGGTAATTTTCTAACTCTACAATTGTCAGTCACCATTGCACTGTATCTATAAACTATTAGGAGAAAGGACTCATGGTTCCTCTTATTCAGTGGGTTATAATCCATTACTTTTTCTTTTTTTTTTTAGTATGTATTGTTTATTAATATTTTCTTAGCAAAGGTTTTTTTTTATAAAATTTATTTTGGTATCATTAATCTACAATTACATGTGCAATATTATGGTTATTAAACTACCCCCTTCATCAGGTCCCCCCCACCAACCCATTACAGTCACTGTCCATCAGCGTAGTGAGATGCTATAGAATCACTACTTGTCTTCTCTGAGTTGTACAGCCCTCCCCGTGCCCCCCCAACATTACGTCTGCTAATCGTAATGCCCCTTTTTCCCCCTTATCCCTCCCTTCCCACCCATTCTTTTTTTAATTTTGTTCAAATTGCCTCCCATTTAGCCAGCAGGAGTCCCTTTAAATGGCTCCTATGTCCTTTTGGCACGCTTCAATAGTTTTTTTTGGAGCACTTCATTAATCTCTGGCACAATAAGATATTTTGGTCCCATCTTGTATCTTCCCTACTTCAGTCCTGGAATTGGATGTTTTTACAAAAACCTGGTTCCTTTTAATGTGGAATGGTATGTAGTAACCAAGATCTGGCATTCCAGTAGACAGAACACACAGACACACACATGCATATTAGAAATCATTAGTTCATACAGATCCCTGCCTGCAATTCCAGTCCAACCCCAGAGGGTTCCTCCTTGACTTTGTCTGTTCTCGTTATCTGTCTGCCTTTTTCCACATTGAGAACCCTGGCTTCTGACAATATTAATACACTTACTCAATCCTGTAATACATAATGGTTTCAGAATTGCTACCTCCATACCACTGTTAAAAAAGTGGGGGGCGGGAGTTCAGGATTTGCTGGCAATTATTTTTCCCCTAAACTAAGGGTATTTAATCAAAATATTCTTCACAACTTACTGAAATTAGCTCCCCTTCAATCCCCCCACCCTCAGTGTGGTAATGTTTTTTATTTGAAATTCAGTACATTTTGTGTTTGTTTCTGTTTGCTTTTAGTTTCAGGGTTGTTATACATCTCACAGACACCCTGACCAATCCTTGTTAAGTTATTTTTGTTTTTTTGATTCATGGACCAGATAAAACTAGACAAAAACGTAATATTCAGAAAATGTGTTATTCTCCCCTATTTGTTCTATACCCCATCTTGCCCACTCACCCCTAATCCCACATCCACATAGGTGATCATTGTCATTTAATTCTATTTATCCTTCTTGTTTTGTTTTTTATGGATGCATGCAGATTTTTTCTTTTTAATTACCTCCTTTTTTCACACATGCAGTGTAGCATGCTGCGTATTTTATTTTGCACTTTGCAGATCTTCCTTAGTCTTTACTTTTCCTTCTTTATAGCTATAGAGTACTTCAGTTAATCCCCTATATTTTGTTATTCAAGTAGTTAGCAGTATCTTGCAATTATAAATAATGCCACAGTTAATGATCATATGCATGTGTATTTTGGTATTGTTGGATGTATATCTGGTTTTTTTTCACTTCCTCATCTCCCCTCCCCCATCTCCGCCCACCAGAAGTGTATCTTTAGTGTAAATTCTTAAACATGGGATTGCTGTTGCTGCATCCAAAAGGTAAATGCATATATATCATGGTTAGTGTATTTGTAACCTATTGCAATGCAAGAAATTTAACTGCTTTAAATAACACACATTTATTATTTCACAGTTTCTGTGGATCAGAAGAATGGGCTTGCCTTAACTGGGTCCTCTGTGTAGGGTCTTACAGGGCTGTAATCAAGATGGCCACTGAGCTGTGTTCTCACCTGGAGGCTTACCTATGAAAGTTTTTGTTTCCAAGCTCACTCTGTTGTTGGCAGAATTCATTGTGATTGTAGAACTGAGGGCCCTAACTTAATGTTGACTGTGACCTGGAAGCCCTCCTCAGCTCCTAAAGCCACTTGTACTTCCTTGTCCTCTTGGTGGAGTCTTTTATAATGTAACATAATCACAGGTAATCACAAGAATGACATCTCTGGGTTAAATCAAGTCATAAGTCCCTGTGCAAAAGGGTGGGGATAATAAAAAAAGGTGTGAACACCAGGTGGTGGGGACCACTTTAGAATCTGTCTGCTGCAATTATTTCCACACATCCCTGTAAGGGTTGTACTATTTTGTCTTCCTACCATTAATGTATGAAAGTTACTGTTTACTCACAGCCTTGCCAAACATTATATTACCAAGCTTTTGAACGTCTGCCATTCTAATGGATGGAAATTGTATCTTAGCATAATTTTAATTTGTGTTTCTTATTAGTGAAATTGAACATCTTCATATGCTTAAGGGCCATTTTATGTCTGAGAATTATGTATTTGTGTTTTCCTCCCTCATTTAATTTTTTTTAATGATGTAAAATGCATATAAGTAATCATTTTAAAATAACTTCAGTGGCATTATGTACATTCACAATATTGTGTATCCCTCACCTCTGTGTAGTTCTGAAACATTTCATCAACCCATGATAAACCCCATACCCAATAAGCAGTTACTCCCCATTCTCTTCACCCTATCCCCAACCTTTGTCAGCAGTTGGGACTATGAGGTGCCTAGATGTTGTTTCCTTTGTGTTTATCCTTCTTGGGGTTTGTCTTGCTTTTCTTTCAGAGTGTGGGTAAATAGATATCAGCAAATCAAAAAATTTTTGATGCTTTAACATTTTTTAATTATTATTTTAAAATCCCTAATAATTCCAACGTATGGGCTATTTGTGGGTTGGCTCTGTTAATGACTTCCTCTCATTACAGTGGGTTATATTTTCCTGCTTCCTTGCATGTCTTACGCTTTTTGATTGAATGCCAAACATTGTCTGTAAAAAGAAAAGTAGAAACTGAAGTGAGTAATTTGGTCAACCAGAAAAAAGACATTTCATTTCCTTCTCCTGGCAGGCCGCTAATATGGGGGTACTGAGTGAATCTCCTAAGTGCTTCTAATCTCTAATGTTCTGACATATATTAGCTGCTTCTAAATTGACTTAAGAAAAATTTGTCTTACTTTGCATCTAGAAATGTGGCAATGTAGCAATATTACAGCTTTCTACAAAACTTAGAAATAGTTTCTAAGTTTTCATCTGCATCTCACCTTTTACTTAATTAATGCATATTGATTTTAGATTAATAGTAGTAGATTAATAGGAAGATCTTTGCAATATTAAGAAATACTGGGTCTCTCAAAGCATGAAAATGTACTTCAGTAGTAAATGAGCCACCATGTCCACAGGAAACCACTAGTACATTTGTATTGTCATCTGCAAAGGATAGGGTGGGGCTGTTTTGTTTAGTCAGCCTTTAACATGTAATGTCTGCTAATCCACCTTGGTTGGATACGTCTATATATGTAAGTCATGTAAGTTGTCTTTAGCTGAACCAGTATGAAAGTCACCCCATGTATTTCTGCCTGTGGTCAGTAATTTTTTGACATGCTGTGCTATAATTACCTTCTGAACACATAGTTCAAGGGGTAATGGATTCAATATATATTTGTGATTCCTGTGTCATTTAAAGCTTTCATTATTCTTATTCCATTGTTGACAGTTATGACACTTCACTGATTTTCAATTCTGTATGTATTTCTTTAAACGGTTTGTAGTGTTCTGGGTGTGAGACCCAGAAATAGCTTAGGTAAGTAACATGGAAAGCACAGTTGAATTTTTCATTTTTCCAGCTGTGTTACTACTCTTAAAAAAAAAAAGACCACTGCTTATTTGTGCATATCCATATATCTGTACAAGATTAAGAAGTAAGATAGTAATAATTCTTTTTTTCTTGTGCCCTGCGGATACAATTTAGGAAGAAGTTTTTTAGTGATATGTTTTTTTCTAGAAAAGAGTTTATTCATAGGCTTCAAAGCTAGGCAAATTTCAAGTGCTTCAACCACTAGAAATGCTTGCCATATATAGGACTCAGTTGACAAGCTTTAATTTTACATTTTTAGCATCAGACTTGTAAATGTATTTTGTACTCAAGTTTTATTAATGAGGACACAGATGTTTGGAGTTCCTCATTTTTTTAAATTACCCTGTTTCTCCATGCTTTTTATATTCTTTATTGTGATTAGATTGAAGATGATTATTTAATGATAAGATTGTGTGATCTTTGATTCTTTCTTGGGGTGGCATGTATTAATCCCTTGTCAGATATATAATTTGCAAATATTTTCTCCCATTCTATAGGTTGTCTTTTCATTTTCTTGACAACCTTTGATATATAAAATTTTATAATCTCAGTGAAGTCCAACTTCTGTTTTTCTTCTTGTTGCCTGTGCTTTTCATGTCATATTCATGAAATCTTGCCAAATACAATGTCGAAGATTTCTCTCAATATTTTTTCCTAAGAGTTTTATAGTTTTAGCTCTTGAATTTAGTTAGGTCCTTGATCCACTTTGAGTTAATTTTTGTATATGGTATCAGATAAGTGTTTAACTTTAATCTTTTACGTGTGAATATACAGTTTTCCCAGCACCATTTGTTAAAAAGACTATCCTTTTCCGCATTGAGTTGTCTTGGCATTGTTACTGATAATCAATTGGGCATATATGTGAGGATTTATTTCTAGACTTTATTTTATTCCAGTGGTTTATATATATATCTGCTCTTATGGTACTATACTGTTTAATTTCTGTAGCTTGGTAAGACTTGAGATCAGGCATATGAGTCCTTCCATTTATTCTTTTTCAAGATATTTTTGGCTATATGGGACCTTTTGCAATTCCATATGAATTTCAGAGTCAGCTTCTCCATTTCTGTGACAAAAGGCTTATATAATTTTGTTAGGGATTGTGTTGAATATGTAGATTGGTTTAGGTTGTATTATCATAACCATATTGAATCTCTCAATGTATATACATTCAGTGCTCTGCTCTGTAAAAGTACAGATAATAGTTTAATAGCTTCTGTAAACATAAAGGTCAGATATTTTTCAAAAGGTCAAAATATCTGTTTCTGGAAAGTAGATGGTGAGTAAAGACTCTGTATGGTTGGAGTGTGCCAGTTACAGTATCTTTGGAAGGCTGAGTGCCAAATGCTTATGTCAGCATCATTCCTAGCACTTTAAACATTATTTTCTTACTCAGTAATCACTGAATCATGTATATTACCATGGTATCCAATCAGCATGACAGTGTCAGCTATACTAAAAGGTCATGTCATTGTTAAAGGTACTGACCTTGCACAGAATATTATTTTACTGTTATTTATACATTATTTGTATTGACAGAATGTGGACTGGTAAAAGAATGAATTAACTTAATTATTTTAATAGGTTATTTTAAAATAAAAGTATAATTAAATCTTTTTGATTAAGTAAAATACTTCATTTAAAATGTAAAATGTTTCAAAGGATATAAAAGCAGTTGCTCATTGAAATTAACAATATGATTTTTTTCTTAAAGTATGATTTCAGGGTTTAAACTGTTTTCTCAAATATGAACATAGGCATAATAACTTCTCAACTGATAGTCTGAACAATATGTATTGATATTTAAAATTTTTTCAACTGTCTAATCATTTAAATGTTTAACTTTAAGAAATTAGTTCTGTAAAGTTTATAGTTGCTAAGAAAGATTCTTAAATTTGAGTCCTACCTGAAAGAAGAAATCACAACCATGTAGAATTATACTCTCTTAGGAATCCTGAAAACCTCTGGACTGTATTTTTTTTTGTGTGTGTACCTTAATTTCATTAACCCATTCCATTTTAGAAGAATCTGAAATAGTATTTTTGTTTGTGTGGGTGGGAGATCTATTATATCTCTGCATTTCACTCCAAGAACATACTGGTATACTATTGACTAGTTGTACATACTTTTTCTTTTATACAGTTGGTCATTAGAAGAAATATGTTGAGCTTTAAAGGAGCATTTTCCCACATATGTTAAAGAATAAATTGGTGAAAGGATTCTCTTAGCTAAAAGAAACCATTTTGAAAGAGAAAATGGAGGAAATGTAGACAGCTGAATATTCTAAGAGTAGTTTACAAACTGAAAATAGATTTCTCCCTCATCCTGAAAGCCCTCTTAAACCAAAGTCAACGTATGTATTTCAGATATCTTTCAAATCAAGATCTCAAGCTCTTAAAATTAAGGGTTTTAAGTGTTTAAAAATCTACAGTAATAACTCAGTGGAAAAACAATTGAAGACCAGTAATCCAGTAGAAAAATACTGTAGTTAACAGAAAAAGAAATACAAGATGCTCAATCTCATAAGAAAATGCAAATGTTAAAACCACACGAATGCAATTTTTTACCTATTATATTGCAAAGATTTTAAAGTTGTATAACTTACTAAAGGTGTGAGGAATATGTTGCTGATGAAAGAATAAATTAGTAAAATCTTGCCAAGAAGGACAAGTTGGTAATATTTAACAAAATTCAAATGCATTTCTTTTGACTCTTGCAATTCAACATATAGACCTCTTGTACATGGAAAAATATTTATACCATAGGTTTTAGTTTTAACATTATAATAAAAAAAGATTGGAAACAGTCTAAATGTCCTTATTTAGTAGATTTTGATACATTATGATATAATCATGCAGTGAGAATCTTAGTCATAGAATGGATTAGGGAAGCTCTCTGTACTGATGAGGAAAGAGGTTTAAGATGCATTCAATCAGGGGATGACAAACTTTCTTAAATGTCCAGCTAGTAAATATTTTAGGCTTTGGGCACTGTGGACTCTGGGGCAGTGCAGCTATAGACAGTATATAAATGAATGGGCATGACTGTATTCCAATAAAATGGTATTTACAAAAACAGGTGATTGACCTGTGGGTCATAGTTGCTGACCCCTGTATTAAATGGGTCAGAAAGAAGCAAAGTGATGAAGAACTTATAGTACATAAACTACAACAGAAGTGTAAAGTACTGAAAGCATCAAGAAACAAGTTCAAGATTTGCCTGGGATATTTGGGAGACTTCATAGGTGAGGTGGTAATTTCAGCTGAGTTTCTGTGGGTGTGAAGGAGCTCTAAAGATTAAGGTGAGAAAGTGTTTTCTGGAATTGGTGAGAAATTGTTTGGCTGATAATTTGGAATTCTTCATTGGGAGTGGATGAAGAAGTAAATTGAGACCATATTTTGAAGGGGCTAGCATTAATCTAGATTTTTAACACATTTTCTACCTTTAATAAGAAATATTTGAACACCTGGCTTTATTAAACCTTGAAGTTTTGCCATATTTATTTCAGCTTTTTAAAAACTAAAGAAATTTTAAAAGAAACATGACAGATACAGTTGAAACTGCCCTGCAAACCACACAGGGCACATTGTTCTCTTTCCAGAGATAGGTAACCTTTTAATTCTAATCTCACCTTCCCACATAACTACATTTATATATTCCTAAACCATGCACTGTATTGTTCTGTTTATTCTAAAAGTTCATATAATGGTTTATGGTGTCATTTCCCAATTGGTTTTGCTCAGAATTGTTTTTATGACTTTTCTGTATTGACCAGCACTGTTCAGTAGAATGTAATGTAAGCCATATGTTGTTTTCAGTTTTTTAATAGCCACATAAAACATTAAATAGGAACAGGGGCAGTTACTAATAAGATATAGTCCAGTATATCTAAATTATTATTTCAACATATAATCAGTATGTGGGATTATTGATGGGCTATTTTACATTACTTTTTTATACTAAGTCTTTGCAACACACCTCAGTTAGGACTAGCCATTTTTTAAGTGTTCATTAGCCACAAGAGGCTTTCACTGTATTGTACAGTGAATTGCTCTAATTCAAACAGAAACACTTTTAGTGCTTGTAAGTTGATCCATGCAACCACCAGGGGTCAGCTAAGTGTCGTCATGTTGACAAAAGAGAAGTATTTTGTGTGTTGGAATTTGCTAATCAGTAACTGCAGTGCAAAAATCAGTCTGTCTGTATACAATAAAGGAAACTTCTCTCCACAACAACATTTACTCCTGGTAAAGCAGCTGGAACACAAAGGGTGGTGCAAATGTGATCCATGGCCTCTTTAGACATACAGGGGTCTGTGTTCTGGCCTTCCAGATGTGTCTCTTCTCCATTCTTACTTGTCTGGATAAATTGTTGAAACTTTTCCTGCTGATGTCAGGATATCACATTTATAGTAAATGTACTGCTTCTCTACTTGTTTGCTTATTTTTGCTAAGACTGTCAATCAGGCAACATTGGATTAGTGAACCTCTGTTTCTGCTTTTTTAAGTTTTAGCCAGGTTTAAAGTCACCTCACCATAAAGGTCTATACTTAGATTTGTATTTTTCTTACCCTTCACAGAAATACCTTCATAAAAATGCCCTATCCATATATGGATTCATGGCAGAAGGTGCCTTTCACAGGGCTTTAATTTCATACATATTATAATTAGAGGGATTTTCCATGATGCTGTAAATATCCCTTATAATAATAAAGACCCAGTGGGAAAAATCTAGCTAAGAACAAAAATACAGGGTGAAAAATCTCCATCTTTCTCCATTCATTGCTCGATTCTTGTTCATTTTTTCTAATTCTAGACAGCTTGTTTTAATGTTTTTCCTTTTATATGCTCACTGAAATCCCTTTTCTCATAATAAAAGTAACTGATAGATCTGTAGATAATAATTTCTATTAACTCCTAAAATAGGGCTTTGATACAGTTCTGGCTTCCATGGCTTGATGACAGACAGCCTTTTAATTAGTAGTTTTATACAGAAACTTCCTGCCACAAGGTGGGGATAGAGAGTTCTGTGGGCCTGCTTAGAGAGAATTTGATAATAGCAGTCAGAAAGTTAACTTCCCACAAATTAACAAAATAATTGTTGGTACCATTATTAACACAACTTTCCTTTAGGTTAGCGTAATTTCTAATTTCTGCATGGTAATTGTTTACTCAGGTCATCAGCCATTCAGAAATTATTAGTGATTACATTTGTAAAGGTTTAAATACAAATTTACTTCCTAGTCCTGATTTTTTTTTTTAATCTAAGGTGGGAACAGCCTCTTGAAAAAAATACATGTTTTAATTAGGCAAATGGGAACTGAGCAAAGTAAAGAGGTAATTCTGGGAGAGTAAGGGTTTTGTTGGGTCTGATAGGAAATGAAAAATGAGAGAGTAAGGCCTGGATGGGATGCCCTAGTAGCAGGTCCTTTTACAAGGGGTAGCACAATGTTCTATAGCTAGGAGTATTTCAGATTCTAATATTAAAAATATGTACTTCTTATTAGATAATATAGGTAAGTCTGAACAAAGAGGATGTGCCCATTTTCTTCATTAAAAACTAAAGTGTTCACATATACACCAAACATACTGTATATAATCTGGAATGAGAAAGAAAGCATTCTATTTTACTTTATGAAAATTCTTATATGGTACCTTGGCATCAGTTTGTCCATATCAGGTATTAAAGGATGTCTTACTAATCATAATCCTATTTGTCAGAAATCCTTTTAACAAGTTTCAGCTTATGCCTTATTGTATATATTTAATTCAGTGTTGAAACAAACTAGACTTAAAGGCTTTTATACAAATATATGTTCCATATATAGATACTTAAGACTGAATAAAAGTGGGCAAATTCCCATGTTACTGTATTTGTAGACTATATTTTTAATTTTCCAAAGCCCATAGTTCTGTTTGTCTCTTTTTCATTTCAAAGTGGGAAATGCAAAAGTTACCATATGGGCTACAAGTAAAAAGACCTGTTGCTGTTTGAAGTACTCCTAATTTAAAGACTATGTAGTATAAAGACAGAAAAGAATTATATGTGGGAGTAGATTTGGAAATTGGATCTGATTTATGAACTAAATTTGGGGAAACAAAACAATAGCAAAATTCTTTTCAATGACAGATGACAGCTGATGATACACATTTTCCTTCAGTTTTCTACAAGAATACCATTTTATTTCCTTAGGGTTGTATTGGTTTGCCAGAATTCCTGAGAAGGACCCTTGCTTTGAAAGTGAAATGGTGTGTCTTGCAGCAAAGGCCATTTGTGATGACAGTGTGATGCTGATAAGAGAAGTATAGTTTGGTCATGAGCCCTGGTTTGGTGTGACATATCTGCCATTGTATATGCTTAATTAGAAGGTAGCTTCCCATTTTCCCCATGAGATTATCCCCCTCCAAATTCTTTCACCAACTGACATATGTAAGAGTTTAAAAGATACACCTAACACATTAAGAGTGACTATTTAACCTGTTTAGTTACATAAACCATTGTATTAGATACAAAATTTAGAAGTAGTTTTGTTTTACTGTCTCATATGATAAAATAATTTTGTTCAATTTCTTTGTATGTATTGGGATCTCTCTGGGATAAATTTGTCTTCCTGTGACAGTGTCGTTCAGGTAACAGCAGCTCTGAGTATCTTCATAAGTCTTCAGATACAAGGCACCTCCTTTTATTCTGAAAAATAATACTTTGGGGATAAAACCTTCATTTGATAACAACATATGATAATTCCTCCCTTATTTTTTTATTGATATTTACAAGTATTTCTTAATTTTAGAAGTCAGCTTTTAAGTAGTTTTTTCTTATTGAATATCTACGTTTTTAGTTGTTAATGTGGATTTTGTCTTTTTTTTTTTTTTTTTTTTTTTCTTTTCTTTTCTTTGAGGGGTTGGACATAATTGCCTTATTTCATTTCAGGGATCCTTCTAAAGTAAATATTCTGGTACCTGGTGCTGGACTAGGAAGACTGGCCTGGGAAATAGCTATGCTAGGTTATGCTTGTCAAGGAAATGAATGGAGTTTTTTTATGCTCTTTTCTTCCAACTTTGTACTCAACAGGTATTTAATTTACTTTTTGCTGGAAATAGTAATTTCTCAGAATCAAATTGACTTACCTATTTCTGAAGAATTGAAGACAATAGTGTTTAATTATACATACCACAGATAATTCTTATATTAAAATCAAATTGTTTATACAGGTTATTACTTTAATCAGTTGCCTAGTTAACAGAATGTTGAAACAGGATGGGTAAGTGACTTTTTAGAAAGTAATAGGGCATTCCATGAAACATAATTTCTGTGCAGATTTTCAGGACTAAGTATGATCTAGGAAGGAGTATTATGTCTTGTTCCTTGTACTACTTTACCCCTTTGATTCTTCAGTGGAATAACAGTTAAGTGTAGCAATCATAACTATATTCCTAAACTGAATTCTTATAAAATGGCCAACTATGCTGACATGTCTGAGTTAGAAAGATCTCAGAACTTCTTTAGTTTCTTCTAAAGATCCCATGGCCTCTTTAGAAGGTAGTGAAAAAGAGTTACTTTAAAAGCCAGAAGAGGTTTGTTAGAGAAAAAAATAAAGAGCTGCCTTGTTTAAATAATATGTTGTCTTCGTGGCAGTATGAGTTAGGGGATGGTGTGAAGGTAAAAAGTTGAGGGTTGTACAAAATAATTAAAATAAATAGCAAACAAGATGCATACATACCATTTTTTTAAAAAATAGTTGGATATTTTTACTTGAGTTTGTAGATCACAAGTACGTTTTTAAAATTTTGATTGGACATCTTTATATCTCTGAAATTATTTTAATTTTTTTTTCTTTTAACCCATGATTAATTACTCATCTACATGTATATGTGCATTTTCAGGTAATTGGATGGGGTGTAGTGAGTGGTAACACTAATTATTAATGAATTATATATTAAGTAAACCTTCGATCAGATTAGTGCTTAAAGTAGACTTTTCTTGGTAAAATATTTAACACTGAATTTTATGCTCATATTTTGCAGATGTTCTGAAATTAATAAATATAAGCTTTATCCCTGGATCCATCAATTTAGCAATAACCGGAGGTCAGCTGATCAGATCCGACCCATCTTTTTCCCTGATGTTGACCCCCACAGTCTTCCTCCTGGTTCTAACTTTTCTATGACAGCAGGAGATTTTCAAGAGATATACTCAGAATGCAGTAAGTCCAAAGGAAACATTTTAAAGGTCTTGTCCTTTGTTCTAAATTTAATGAGCTAATTTTATACTAAACCAAAGTTCTGGTCATTCATTTTGATGGTAGGCTATAAGGTATGCTTCAGAGACAATTTAGAATATTTTCAAGGTCATGCATAAGGCAGTGGTGGGAAATAAAAAGAAGTACAAGATCCCACAAGCAAGAAATTCAGAGTATGTTGGGTCTGTTAGCATAAGACAACATGTAAACAAAGTTCAAAGGATTAAAGAATGCAGTGAAGATGAGAGTAGATTAGTGTGAGAAGAGAGTTCTTTGTTTAGAGAAGGCTGTGACTTGATGTCTGTTAGAGAAAAGGGATAGGGAGAAACAGTCCAGACCAGCAGAGATACAAAGATAGGAATGAGTAAGGTAAAGCAGCCTGACTGGAAGGGAAAGGGAGGTTGGTTTGGGGATTTAATGGGAGATAAGGCTAGAAAAGTTGGCTGGTTCCAGATTGTGGAGGATGTTTATAATCAGGCTGCAAAGTTTGGACTTCAGCCTGGCAAACTGTTGAAGATGTGAGCTAGGCATTAGAAATATGGGGATGGTGATGGGGCAAGGTGAGGGTGGGACATGTGTGTGTAGGGAGTAGATTAGGCAGTACAAGGAAGAAGGAAAAAAATAGAAAGATGAAGAGTCAGCAAGATCATTCAACAGATACTGAGCACCTGCTAAGTTCCAGGTATATTCTAGGTATTGGAAAGAGAGCAATGAACAAAAACAAAGTCCCTATACACAGGGAACTCACATTCTAGTAGAGAGAGAGGCAAGAAGAAGTTAATATTGTGAGGAAGAAAAATAAGGCAGGGTAAAGGACTTGTAGAGTGACTGGGGAGTGGTTGCTGTTATCTGTTAATACAGAGTTATCAGGGAAGTCCTTTCCCAAGGCAGAACTTAAAGAAGTGTTGAACAGAAAACCTCAAAAAAATGAAGAGGTAAGCCATTCATATATCTGGGGGGAAATGTTGCAAATGAAGGAATGGGGAAGGAAGGCAGATTAGGGAATGGGTAGAGTGCTTGTTTTGCTCAAGGAAGAGCAAGAGGGTCATTTTGGCTGGGGTGTAGTGAACATTGGGCACAGTGGTGGGAGATGAGGTTGGAGAGGGTTTGGTGAAGCAAATTGCAGGCCATATAGCAAGGACTTTGAGTTGTACTGAGGGATATGGGAGGCCATTGGAACGATTGGAGCAGGGGAGTAAAAAGATAGTCAGATTTTAATTTTTTCCCTGAACTGTAACATTGGGAAAACTTGTCCTCTGAAAGTAGAAAGATATGGGGATAAGTTAGGGAGTAAGGTCTCAAAACAGAAGTGAAATAATGGAAAATATCACTTAGTATCCAAGCAGAGTTGGAGAGAGCAGATTGGTGAAGGTAGTCCTTGACTGATTGGATCGAATGCCTTTATCCATCAGCATTTGTATAGATGCCTACCTTCAGAACAGTCTCTCCCCGTGCCAGGCCACAGCCTCCCAGAGGCAAACAGGGTTCTCTGCTGGCTTCCCACCCACTGCTTCTGGCTCTCTGTGTCCTTGCCTTTACGCTGGTGACCATCCAAAGTACTGGTGGGTGTTTTAGTATTTTGATGCCATTTGTTTCTCATTTGGCAATAAGTATGTGCAGGTTTTCTGAAACCTAGTAACAATTTAAAATTGAAATGACTATTATTTCATCTTAACTGATTGTAAATGAAGGCTAGACACCAAACAGATGATTAAGAGATCTCTTACAAATATCTTTAGGTAAAGATACCTAGTGGTACAGGCTATCAAAAATGATCTCCAAGTTGATTATCAGATTATTATTAAAAACTTCTATGAATTACAGAGTACCTCATAAGTAATTATTTGTTTGCCTTAATTATAGTGTTGATTGAGAGAGTTTAGCTTCTATATCCCTGCAGTTAAATGAAGTAGCATATTCTGTAAGAACTGGTACATTTAGAGAATTCATTAAAAGAAAAGGCAAAATAGCATTATAAATGTAGTAATTTTATTTTCCTTGAATAGATACCTGGGACTGTATTGCTACCTGTTTTTTCATAGACACAGCTCACAATGTAATTGATTATATTGACACAATATGGAAAATACTCAAACCAGGTGGAATATGGATAAATCTAGGTAAGTTCCTAAGTATTTATTAGAATCTTACATATTAATCTGAGTACTTATAGCTGTTCTGCATTTGGTAACTTCATAGTACCAAACATTCATGAGAGTTATAATTATGTTGTGCAGTTTCCTTTAGACTGTATCCTGGTTAGGAAGACAGTTCCTCCAGTCCTAGCTACTAGTTCCTGCAAAAGCAGTGGGAGCCCCAAAATTTGTATGTTTGTAGTAGGTCAGTCTCCTAGCAGTCATAATTTCAAACAGTACTAATTATTAATCTGATGGTAGTCATTCCCTCATCTTCCCCACCCACTACTCCATCAAGACAACAGTCTCTGTTAAGAAGCAAGTGTTGGTTTTTTTCTTTCTATAATGAAACGTTTGAGGGAAAGCACTTACTTTGCCCATTGAAATTTCCTCCCCAGTATATATACACACTGGGAAAAGATTAGGTGTGAAAACTTTCATGACTTCCTTGAGTTTAAGAAAGAATAGGAATATAATTTCATTTATGCAAAAAAACTTTCTACTGCATCCTACTGCTAGGTGATGAGTATAACATGCTCCTTCCTATCCAGAGTCTACAAGAAATAGCCAGTTTTATCCTCTTTCTTTAAAATAAAGGGAGAATAATGAAAATATCAAGGTAAATATATGTCTTTTTTAGCTAGATACATAACCCATGTTAAGAAAGACATTAAAGCTAGAATATAAATGCTTAGTACTTACAGTTAAGCATTTTGTAATGCATATAAATTTTGAATCACTATGTTATAAACCTGGAACTAATATAATGTAAACTATACATCAATTAAAAAAAAACATTTATGTTGTAATGGCATTACTACTGTTTTACAATTGAAGAAACAGTCTTAAGTACTAGCAGAAAGATCCTGGAACTTATGTATGGCAGAGACAGGCTCACAGCCCAGATCCAACCCCTTAAATGCTTAACTAGTTAACTTTCTAGGGTCTACTGGATCAATCTATAACTTATCATTAATGTGATTGTGTATTTATGTGATTAATATTTTGGACCCCAGTTACTGAGTTATGGTAAGGTTTCCAAAGGATTCAACATAGCCTTCATAGAAATAACTTTTTGAACATCTATTTTGTTGGTTTATTAATATTTTTTAAAGTTAATGTGATAGCCTTAACTGCCTGGAACAAATAAATTTGGCCCTTGGTGAGCATACTGTTTGATAAGAGAAGAGTGCTGGGGTGTGAGCTGTGCCCTGTCATGGGCACCAGGAGTAATGGGCACATGGGTTAGCAGGAGGTCCATTAGGAGAGCTTCCCATTCTTCTTACCACAGTTTCAAAATGATTCTGTGGATTGGAAGGTTCATACTTTCCAAATAAAACCCTTTGTGTGTATAAGTTAAAGAATTTAAAGAATAGTCTCTTTGTTAATTTTACCTTAAATATTCGTCTGCTTCACGTATCTATTCATTGTTCTTCACTTTTTACTCCAGTACTCCTACCCATTCTCCTGGCTTCTCTTCTTTCAATCCCCGATCTATCTCTGGTCCAAGTATCTGTCTTATGCCCCAAGCCACTATGTCCAGCTTGGATGTACCACAGATACTTCAAAATCCACGTCTTAAGAAAAGGATCCCCATGCCTCTTTCCCCCATGCCTTTTCTGTCCCATCGCCTACTCACATTCCCCCAAGCAGAAAACCAGAGCGGCGAAGCACTCCTTCATCCCTCTTCTCCCTCACCATCTGTACTCTGTCTCCAGGTTGTATCTCCTAAAGCTTCTCCGTAACTCTTGATGCGTCTCCTTTGATCCCAGTGTTTCTCCACCGTGGCACTGTTGACATTTGGGGCAGGATCATGCTTCATGTGGAGGGGTTGTGGAGAGGGATGTCCTGTACACTGTAGGGTGGGGAGCAGCTTTCCTGGCCTTTGCCCACTAGATTCCAGTCGTTCCTCCCCAGTTTTGATAACCCAGACTGCAAAATCAGCTCTGTTGAGAACCATTGTCCTAACTTCAGGCTACTAGTACCTTAGCTCAGGTCTGCATCGTTGCTTGCCTAGATTACTACTGGAGTTTCCTTAAGGGTGTTCCTGCCTCCAGGTTGTCTCCAACCCTTCACGCCCCTTTGAGTTCTCCATATTAGCTACCAGAGTGATCTTTCCAGTGTGCACATCTACTCCTGTCACACCCCTGCATAAAATTCTAGCTTTCATTAACTCTTGAGGATTGTGCACATTGCCCTTTCTGATCTTCTGTCTTGTATTTCAGCTTCTTTTTTTTCTTAACCATCTCTGCCCTGACCTCCAGTGTCGGTCATCTGACCTAGAAGACCCTTTTTCTTTGCCCTGTATTTTCATGGGGCTCTTGTCTGTATGTTCTTTAACACTCGGCCTGAGTGATCCTTTCAGGCTGGGTTAATAATTGTGTATTCCTCTTTTACATTCCCACAGAATCTGCCAGTAGCACTTAACACATTTTGGTGTTGGCACCGATATATTTTTGTTTCCCCTACTACTCTCTAAGCTCAGTGAGGTTAGGAGTCTGATGCTTGCTCCTTGCCTGGTACAGAGCCTGACAACTAGTAGATATTTAGTGACTATTAATGTATGTGAATGGATGTATTGTTTCAAATTTGAAAGCAGTAACAAAATAATGGTAGGATGCCACAGAAGACTGCCATTTATACTGGTAAATTAATAACATTCCCAGGAATTGGACTTTAGTTGTGTAGTCCTGGACAATTAATTTTATCTGTAAACTGAAAGTGCATCACCCCCTTGGGACAATTTCACATTAACCATGCACAGACCAGAATGTCAATATATTCATGTATGATGATAACCATTATGGTGCATTAAAAAGATACCTTGGCATTTAAACTGTAATGGTAATATTGCCCACATTGTGTGAAATCCAAGTTGGGAATATTATTAAATTACAAAATGCTTTAAGGGGGATTTGAGGTACTCTTTAATCTTCCCCAGGTTAGGGAAAGCTAGAGAGCTTTTTAAGGGAACTGTTACGGATATGTCCTTCGGGAAAGGCTGCGGTCTAACAAATACAGAAGAATGCCTTTGCACCCTGATCTTCAGTTTCTCATGATGGCCCGTGCTCCTCAGACACGTTTATGTTTCATTTATTTCAAAAAGTGTGTGTCAGGTACTGGAGGGCAGGTAGTTAGCGAAGTGAATCTAACTTTATCTAGAAGAATATACAGATAAAAGTACTAAAAATAAAAATCCACAGTTTTTCCTTTCTATGTAGGGAAAAATCCAGTTTTTCCCTACTGTGGGTTTCTTCCCTGTTTGTCTCCTTAACTTCTCATACAAAACACTGACACTTCTGACATGTCTAGCCACCAAATATGTTTTTTCCCCCCACAACAAGCAATTCTGTATGCTACCAGGCGCGTGTCCTACAATTTAATTCACTTCTGATACTATCTATTTGGAGAGAGTGTTAAGATCCTGCAGGTTCAGGGCTCAGTCCTACAAGACTGCTCCCCCTTCCCCCACTTCAGATAGCACTTGCAAGTCCAGGATGTGTGCTTCTGACCAACAAGCTATCAGTCAGAGGTTCCAGTGACCCCCTCCTTGGGTTCAGTGAATTTGCTGGAGTAGCTCATAGAACTCAGGGAAACACTTATTTATGTTTACCAGCTCATTAAAAGATTTGATAAAGGATACAGATGAACCTCCAGATGGAAGCAGTGTATAGGTCAAGGGGTGTAGGAAGGGGCACTGAAGTCCCATGCTCTCTCCAGCATGCCACTCTCCCAGCACCTCCCTGTGTTCACCCACTGGGAAGCTCTCTGAACCCCTTACTTTTGAGATTTTTATGGAGGCTTCATCATTTAGGCATGACCAATAATCAACTCCATTTTCAGCCCTTCTTCCTTCTCAAGAGAATGGGCATGGGCTAAAAACTCCAAGCTTCTATTCATGGTTTGGTCTTTCCAGTGACCAGCCTTCATTCAGGAGCCCACCCACAGTTGCCAAAAGACAGTCCTACCACTCAGGAAATGACAAGGGCATCAGGAGCCCCGTATCAGAAACTGGGGTCAAAGACCAAATAGCCGACCGAAATATGCTCCTAGTGCCTCTCTGTCAGGGAATGGCGGGGCTTCAGGAGCTCTGTGCCAGGAACTAGAGGCAGAGACCACTGTTCATATTTTCTGTTATTTCACAAGTACCAAGGGAGATCTTCGTGACATGTAAGGAGAGTTGGGTCCTATCAGATTTTAAAGTGTAATAAAGCTACAGAATACTTTTAGAAACAAGAGATTTCCTATAAAAGGTAGATGATTGAACACACATTATCTCCTCTATTCATTGAGACATTGTTACAGTTTCATAAAAAGATATAAAGCACATGGACAAAGAATGGCAGGGATATCAGGGAATAAAAGAATGTCATACTGTTTGGAAGATGGGGTGGATGGGTAAGTTTTGAAAAGGAACCAGTGTGAACAGAGCCAGTTGACCTGGAATAATCCTAGAAAATGAGGGGCTATATAAGGAAAAACATAAGGTCAATATCTATATATAGGGAACAGTTGACCATTGTGTAACTAAATAACCAAAATGCCTACCTTATGCCCATTCCAGTTCATATTCAGGCAAGAGACCAGAAGTTTAATTTACTGGAAAACAGTGAATGGGAAAGGAGCAGAATTTATGAAAATACAATTAATAGAGAGTGAGGATGAAAAGAAGGGGATTAATTAAGTCTGCTTTGGAGAATGATTAGGAAGTGACCACCAGTCCCCAGTCTCCAAGTACCTCCCAGGCCCCTGCCTGTAAAACATTTTGCTGAGGTTTGAGTGCCAGCTCTGTTTTGAACAGTTGCAAGCCATCTTTCTTATCTCCTAAGTGGACTTGTCAGTATAGCTACATAAGTTTTCTTTTAGTTATTAATTGTATATCTTTTTTGTTTAAGTCCTTTCTGTATCTTTATGTTTTAGAAGTGTCTCTCGTGAACAGCATAAAGGTAAATTTTATTATCCAGTCTAAAAATCTCTCTTAACTGGAACTTTGAGAACCTTAAGGGTATAAATGATTTAGATCAACCTGTCCCAGATTTGGCAAGTGGGACCCTCATCAAGCTTGCTCCTGTGTCATTGTGACATATCTGTCATTGTTTGAGTCCTTTCTGGCATAACCAGGTGTTCCAGGCTCATCTTGTGCTTTCTCTGCCCACCCCTGAGATCAGCCATTTTTTTCCAAGTACCCCTGCTTCCTTTCAGTGGAGAATGGTATGTGGAAATGTTAGATTAGTTACAGAAGTTGGAGGAAAATAATTTGATAATTTACAAAGACTAAATATATTAATGCACAAACATACACAGCAAAAACTTAAACTGAACCTGCATTTCTAACAGTAATGGAATGGATAAGTAGTCATTTAACATCTATACAATAACCATTCTCCAGAAATAATTAATTAATTAGGGAAATGTTCCTAATAAAATGTAAGATGCAAAACTGTATATGTAATGTACTAATGCATCAAGGAGAGACTACAAGGAGATACATTTAAGTTTTCAAGTGGTGATCTGTGAGTGTTAGGATCAGACTTGGATTTGATTTGAGTTTTATGCTTTTACAGTTATCTCAGCTTTCTCTTACAAGCTTGCATTATATTTATGGTCAAGGAAAAATACATCTTTGCTCCTTCTGTTAAGTTCATTAATCGAATATGAAGGAACATAACAGTTGAGAAAGTAAAGAACTCCTTGAAGAGTGTGTCATGTTTTATTCATCTTTATATATCCAGAGCCAGACTAGATACTTGATAAGCATTCATTTAAAAAGTGGGTGAGGAGGTAATAAGTATGAAAAACCACTCAGCCTCAAGGTAATGCAAATGAAACTATGTATGGCTTATCATTTTCCCCTTAAATTAGCAAATAAGCTGTTTAATAAAAATGCTTATTGTACGTTTTCTTAAGGCAGATTTTTTTGAGGTATAATCAACATATAAAATTTGTCCTTTTTAAAGTGTACAGTTTATGCATTTTGAAAGCTTGATAATCATGTAGCCACTACCTTAGCAATATAGGTACAATTTCTATCATCCCAAAAAGTTCCCTTGTGCCCCTTTGTAGTTAGTTCTTTCCTCTCATGCCCAATACCTGGTATTCACTGTTTTGATTTCTGTAGCTGTAGTTCTTCCCTTTTCCAGAATATCATGTAAATAGAATCATAGTTAGTTGCTTTTTGTATATGACTTCTTTTACTTAACATAATGCCTTTGAAATTCATCCGTATTGCTGCATGTACCAGCGGTTTTTTTTTTTTATTAATATTCCATTTTATGGATATACTGCATTTTGTTTATTCATTCACTGATTGATGAATAAACTGGTTTATTCATTCAGTGGTTGATTGGGGTTGTTCCCCAATTACTGTGATTATGAATAAGGTTGCTGTAAACACTGACGTGGCCACACCTTTTCATTTCTCTTGGGAAAGTATCTAGTGATGGAATTGATGAGTCACACAAGATGCATGTATGTAAAACTTTACCAGAAACTGACAACCTGTTTTCCAAAGTGATTGTACCATTACATTCCCACCACTTGGTAAAGTGTTGAAACAAATATTCATCATTACAGTTATGTGGGAAAATGTTACATCTCTTTTGGGAGGCATCTTGACAGTTTGAATCAAGTCAGTAAAAATGTTTATTCTCTGACCTGGAAATACTACCTCAAGGAATGGCTTTTGTAAGGGAAAATCTGAAATATGCACAAGTACCATTTGTAATAGGAGATTGTAAAATACATCACAGCTGTATGGGTTGCTGTTGGGTGGTAAAATATCAGTTGCTGAACTATTTGATAAGTGGTATATTCAGTGGTATGCTGGGCATTATGATGGATTTAAAAGAAACTTAAAACTTGTTCCTTTACTCATGTAGCATGTAATCTAGTTGAAAAGAAGTGTTAATTACATGAAAATAATCAGTGAGCAATGCAACATTGCATTAAATGAGTTTTAAAGTACGCTACGTTAAGGGAATGAGCAGTAGGGCTGGAAACTTGGATGGGTTATGTTAAAAATTGATTTCTGCAAGTTTTTGGAGCATGGCTAAAGCATGAGTTGGAGAGTTGGAGCTTTCTAGGTGGGACACAACATGAGTAGAGGTAAAATATGGCCTGAGTATGTAAGAATCATTGGCTTGTCTTTATGTAGATACAATAAAATATTGTTGGAGGCCTTTTAAAATAAAGGAGCAGGAGCAGCCTATGCTTTAGAACTGGGAAGACTGCTTTGAGCCTCTATTTTTATACAAAGGCTTCAGGATGGTCTAGGGCAAAGTAGATACTCCATAAATGGTAGCTACTGTCATTTTAACTAGTAGTAATAAAACAGGAATTTAAGCTTGACAGAGTAGTTTCATAGGGAATCACTATCTTTTTAAAAGAGCACTAACATATAAATAATAGTTATTTGCATAGTCATTTTTTCTAGTGGTTTAAGTAGGGTAAAAAAGATGAAAGAAGAAAAACTTTTTAACCGTAAGTACGTTCTACAGAGTGGTGAACCTTTTGGGAGAAGGAACTTTGTCCTGTTTATTACTTTTAGCTCCTGTGATTAGCATATCATGTGGAGTGGGGTGATGACTGCTCCTGGGATTTATAATTAACCCAGTGAAAGGTAAAGAGAAGATTGTCAAGGGGAACTCATTAAAAAAGTTGCGAGAGCTGTCACTTTCTTAGTGCCTTCTATATGCCAAATGTGTCTGTTATCTCACATTAAAGTCATGTAACAGATGGGGCAGAGTTAGTGACTTTCCCATAAGCACAGTTAGTAGGCATTTGAGCTGGGATGTGAACTATGCACTTAGACCAGCTCTAGTGACACCTTTTTCTTTGAGGAAGCTTTGCCTGTAACTTGCCCACACTCTGTCCTACCCAGGCTGGCTTGTGGACCCTTCTCTGTGTTCACCTGATACTCAGTGTGTAGCTGCAGTTTTGCATTCACTTGTGGTGCTACAATTACAGTATACCTTTGGAATTTCAGGACTTAGTGTTCTCTGATTCAGCTACTCCTTTAGTAACTTTAAAATTACAGGTATAAGGCCCATGATGTGGAGAATCAGAGTGCAGAGCTGGTGTACCAGAGGAACTCAGTCTTCATGAGTGTATGTCACTCAAATGTCAGTTGCTGAGCGAAAGTTTCAGGGGTCTGGATACATGTCCTTGGCAAATGCAAATGTTCACTTACGTTTATTTCATCCACTACCCATTCAACTTGGAGTTTAGTCTGACACAGCTACCACTGCATGTTTATAGTCAAGTAATTCATTCATAGTATCTTTAAACCATAGGTCCTCTGCTGTACCACTTTGAAAATTTGGCAAATGAGCTTTCCATAGAATTGAGCTATGAAGATATAAAAAATGTTGTTCTGCAGTATGGATTCCAGGTAGAGGTAAGGATGGAATGAAGTATTGCCAAAATTTAACTTCCAAAGCACTTAAACAGGAGTAGTAATAATATGGTAGTTACAGGCTTTACCTCTTAACCTCTGTGTTCTCATCCATAAAGTAAAAATAACAACACTTAGCTTTTAAAGTTATAAGGGTTTGGGATAATGTATATTTGGAAAACTAATCCCTGGTGTAATCTCCTTTTAATAAATAGCTGAACATTATCACAATATTGGCTTATGTAGACTAATACCAAGTAGTCTAGGGCCTGGGGGAGCAGAGAGGAGTATAAAGGGAATAAGAGGAATACCTTTCACTATATGTACCTTTGCACTGTTCCATTCTCTCTCATGTGCATTATTATAAAGTTTTCTGATACTTTGTGTTTTAGTTGTATTTATTTACAAGCTTTCCATTCATTTTTTAAAATAACAGATTTGTTCTTAAAATTAAAGAGAACAATATATTATAGTAGTTCAGAATTAAGTTCTAGAGTTAGACTGCACTGCTGTGAATCCCAGTTTTACCACTTAGAGCAGTGTGACCTTTAGCAAACTGTTCTTTGTAAGGTGGGATTACCAATAGTGTCAGCCTTAGGGGGTACTTGGATGTAATAAATGAATTAATACACAGAATATGTCTAAAGCAGCACCTGTCACAAGTGCTCAGTATTTGTTAGAGTTATCATCATGGTCATCATCATTATTCAGGTTATTATTGCATTGCAGGTGGAAAAAGAATCTGTCTTGTCAACATATACTGTGAATGATCTCTCCATGATGAAATACTACTATGAATGTGTCTTATTTGTGGTTCGTAAACCACAATAACAGTTTGAAGTGAAATCATCAGGAAAAAGTTTAATAGGAGCAAATGCTGAAATAAACAACTCAAAATCAGCTTCACAATGACAGGACACAACCTCAAATCAGTGGTGCCTTCTTATTCCTAACAAAATTTAGAAATAGTGTCTATTTTCTTAATATGTCTATTGCTTTTTCAGAAATATACTATGCCATGCATATTTGTACTACATAAGTAGAAATGGAGAAAATGTCTTCAAGTGTACTTTTTCCTTGAGGCCCAGAATTGTCTTTCGGTA
Source organism: Smutsia gigantea (assembly GCA_032199065.1). Classification (NCBI taxonomy): domain Eukaryota; kingdom Metazoa; phylum Chordata; class Mammalia; order Pholidota; family Manidae; genus Smutsia; species Smutsia gigantea. The sequence goes on from JAVSCE010020620.1 coordinate 84,555, forward strand.
AGAAAAACGCTATCTCCAGTGTCTTCATGAAGCTGTCCATTGCAGGTCTGCCATATTAATGACTAATAGTATTGAAGTCCATAATAATCTTTTTTGTTGTTCTGTATTATGCATTGCACATGTCATTTTTAGAAGAGTCTAAGGATCTTCTGTCATATGCAACATCTGGAATTGGGACTTCTGTTCCTAAGCAATCTATACATAAAATACGTGTCCGTTCTTTTATCATTCAAATTATTTGATTTTATTTTTTCTAGCTCAACTGAACTTAGAGAAGCATAAACATTTCATTTTTATGAAATGCTAAATTTAATAGGCTCACAGGCCAGTAAAATGCATTCAACTGAGAAATTAGTAAGTCTTCTGGCCACACTAAACTGAACACTTTCTGAATGCACTCATCATGAATCATTCTGAAATGTATGAGATCTCAACATTCTAAGTGAGGCACAAAAGCCCTTATTAAAGGTACTGCTAGTAAACTGGAGAAATAAGAATAAAATATGCCCATCTGAACTGTATGATTTCAAATTATAAATGAACACAGTTTGTCAGATGTTTACAGTAATGTCTTTAGATTATCTGGATGAGTAAAGCAAGCACTTTTTTTTGTTAAAACAATTCTATACTAGTAAAAACTGTCATGATGGTATTACTGTGGGGAAATTTTGAGTATGAAATTCAGGGATAAATTACTGCCCATGGTCTTATGTCTTCAATATTGTAAGCAGCAGCTATTATTGTACTTTCAGATAATACTAATTTTGTTGCCTGATAGCTGGAGCTAAAACAGTACATGCTGCTTTAAATTCCTACCTCTATCAGATCTTTATTGGAGGGAGTTTTCCTTTGTGTTTTTTGTGTGTGTGTGTGATTCTGTTTCTAGTAGTTTGGAAAGTAGAGATGACTATAATGTTTTAACCTTTTCTTGGAGAAAAGGAAGTATTCTTGTTGAGTATTTTCACAGATTATTCTGATGGCATTAAACGGCCTCTGTGGCAATTTGGATTAAATAGACTTAATCTCAATAATGTGCTGGTAGGATAATGTCGTTTAATGGAAAATTTGTAAATCTTTAGACTTTTATTGTCAGTCAGGTTGGGGAGTCACTGTGTGATTTGACATCTTAACTAGTAGGACTTTTTCTGCATACAGTAAGGGAGTTTTGTAGCCTTTATTCCCATTCTGCAGTGAAGGATTCTATGAAGTTAATATGACTTTCTAAATTATGGATGACTGTAAACTGAATTTTTTCTTAAAAAATGACTTCTCTTTTTGTGTCCCTCAATACTTGGCAGACGTTCATCACTGGGAATTACCATTACCCACCACATGAATGAACTTGAAGTTAATTGCAAGAGAATAAAAACCCAAATTACTATTTTTTAGAAAGAAAGTAAACTTGAAAGGAGGCTAAGTATTTTTAAAAAATCAGTTGAAAGGAAAGGTTTGCATATTGTGTTTGAGTAATTTAGAATGGCTTTTTATTCACTTAGTAGTACTCACTTTTCTACAGTGCATATCAAAACGTATGATCTTGTTTTTTTCATAGAGGCAAAAATTGGTTGAACTGTTGGGTTGACTTTGTTACTTAAAATTTTCCCTATCAGGCCTTATTCTTTAATAAATATTAAAGAATAATATTTTGTTACTATTTCTAAGTTATAGCCTATATTTTAGTTAATTCTGAAATAAGTTATTTCATTTGTTTTTATTTCTCCCTCGTATCATAAATAATGTTTTCCAGATGTTCTGCACAACTTGCATCACTTTTTCTTTTATAGCTTTGCAGTTAATATATTCTGAACTTGAAAATTGTGGTATCAATAAAAGTGTCACCGTAGGATTTTATTTTGTATTCTCTTATGTGTAGTCCTAGCTGCTAAAGTGTGTTGAGCCTTTATGTTTTTAATTTTCTTAAGTTAGCTCTATACACAGATGTTCTCATTCACTTTCATAAAGCAGGAGGATAGGTCATTGTGCTTGCCTTTTTTTTTTTTCCAGAATCTGAAGAGGTGCAGGTTAGGGCATGTTAATTAAGTGAGCAAAATGGGTGGGATATGTAAAATATAAAGAAAATTATGAAGTTTGGGAACTGTAAATGTATTTATATGTAATTCTCATTATAAAAGTTACCACAAAGACTGAATTGGAAGCTTCATGTCTGCATGAAATTTCCTATATTTTTAATGTGTATGATGGACTTAATTTTTCTTGAATATTAAATCTTCCAATTGCTATGAAACAGTATTTGCTTGGTTGTTTCATCTAAATTAGACTTGGGAATTTTAACTAATTGGTCACATATATTTTTGAATCCTTGGGTTAGCCCATTTTTAAATGCTCCTAGGAAGTCAATGATAACAGTATAGTTAACCCTTAAACAGCATGGTTTGCACTGCACAGGTCCATTTATGTATGAATTCTTTTCATAAATACTGTACAGTACTGTAAATGTATTTTTCTCAGGATTTTCTTAACATTTCCTAAAGCCTTATTTAAAAAATTTTTTTTCTATATTAAGGTATTATGGATATATATTCTTATGAAGGTTTCACCAGAAAAACAATTTGGTTGCTACATTGACCCACATGATCGAGCCCGCCCCACCCCACTGCAGTCACTGTCCATCAGTATAGCAATATTCCACAGAATCACTACTTGTCTTTGTGCTACACTGTCTTCCCCGTGACCCCACACACACCATGTGAACTAATCATAATACCCCTCAATCCCCTTCTCTCTTCTTCCCCACCCACCCTTTCCCATTCCTCCCCTTTGGTAACCACTAGTCCCTTCTTGGAGTCTGTGAGTCTGCTGCTGTTCCTTCAGTTTTGCTTCGTTGTTATACTCCACAAATGAGGGAAATCATTTAGTATTTGTCTTTCTCTGCCTAAGGCTTTATTTTAAGAATACAATATATATAATACACACAGCATACAAATACATGTTAATCACCTGTTCATGTTATTGGTAAGGCTTCCAGTCAACAGTAGGCCATTAGTTAAAATTTTGAGAAGTCAAAAGTTCCGTGTGGATTTTTGACTGTACAGGGGCATTGGGTCCCCTCGCCCCTGCATTCTTCAAGGGTCCGCTGAACTTGATCTTTGAGTATACTAGGCTGTATACTATTTAATCCTGATCTTTGGTTTTGTTAAAGAATAGGGAAAAACTGTAAAGGAAACTAGCAGAAGAGAGTTCCAGGACCAGCCATTAGTAGACCAAGCACTGGACTTGGTTGGATACTTGGTTTTCCTAACTGTCATTTGTGATTGCAGACAAGGTGCTTGGAGTTCTCTCATCCATAAGAGAAGATCGGTACCGACTTGTTTCAAAGGGTTTTTCTGAGGTCATATGAACTAATATGTGAAATATTATATGGGAATAGGTGAAAGCACCCAGTAGACAATTAAATGTAAAAAGAAAAAGGTGAAGATTGGTAACAGGATGTTAGTTCTAATAATGTTGTGATGACTTCTTGAAAAAAGTTTCAGTGGAATCCTGGGGAAAAAAGGGAAAGATGATAGATATATATGTAGATTCTTGAGTATTAAACTTTGGTGGGAATGATAAAGGTAATGGGAGGGAACAAGCAAAATTTATTAGATCGTTACAAACATGCTAGTACATGCCTTTTACATATGTTTATTTCTCTTCAATAGTTATTTAGAAGGGGAATTATTTAGTCAATGTATTTTTCAGTCAATGGCATTTTCAGTCAAGTTGCCTTTCAAATAGACTACCAATTTACGTGCTGTCAACAATGTTTGAGAATAACTGTATCCATTCTCTGGCCAATACTGGATATTGCTAAGCTATTCATTTTTGTCAATATGACAGGATAAAAGGTATTTAGTTTTAATACTCATTTCTTTAACTATAGGAAGATGAGCATTTGGTTTAATGACAACAAACCCAAATGATAGTAGAAATGCAGCGAGGTTCATATAGGGGGAAATGGGCCGGTGTCATGAGGGCTGTGAGTGCTGTACGGCGAGGAGTGACAGCTGCCTCTGGTTTCCCGTAGCTGCTGGGGCTGAACAGTGGCAGCGGCCCACTGGACCCCCTGGGGTTTCAGCTCAGCCAACCAGTGACTCAGGCCCTGGGGTTCAGGAAATATCTGAGTCAAGAGCCCCACTGAGCCAGGCGCTTCAGGCAGTAAAGTGGGGCACAAAGATTACCCCAAAAAGGATAGCGGCTACTTTTTCATAGCACCTAGAGCCAGGCCACCTACACTCTTGAATGTGCAATTTCCATTTGCCTTGCAAGGCTTGTGGGGCCCTAAAACCTGATTAGACAAGTCTGTTGACCCACTCCCAAACTGGGATGTCAGACCAAAGAATCAAGGCCTCCAACAGGTCATGCATTCAGTCTCAAAAGCTTAGTAGCAGATTAGTAGCTGCCTTCTTTTGTGCAAAGGTGTATTTGGTGACTGTCAGGCAATTGATGCTATGGCCATGGCCTAATTGGGCAGCCATTAAATCTCTGGATCTGCAGTTTCTCTTTCTCCCCCTGGAGTTCCATATTGTTTCTGGCTGGACCACCTAGGAGGGGACAGTGCAGTAGTCCTTGAATGTGACACAGTGGAAGGGGAAGTTCGGGCTATAATACATTAATTCCATTACACATATGTTGAATTGATCCAAAGGTCCTTGGTGACAGGTTACTTTTGGTGTCTGGCTCTGGTCAACCTCTTGACTTTTCAGGTCTGAGCATAGGTTACAAAAGCAGCTTTACCTGGCAGGCTCACAGGACAAAGCTGCCTTCCCCATACCAGACCCGGTGCACAGCCAGTGCGTTACTATCTCTAAAGGGAACTGCTGTCAGTGACCCGGGCCCCCCACCAGCCATGCTGTTAGGCAGAGCTGCAGTCCCAGCTCAGTGCCTCCTTTTGGCGTCTCTTACCAGGGACTTTCACAGAGGCTTTCCTCAGGTGCCTCTACTGAGACCTCTTATGAGGGGAAAATGGGCGGAAGCTTAAACCTACTTTTCTCCACTGTGCCTCAGTACTTTAAGCACTCCTAGCCCTTCCTCTTTTTCCCCACCCCGTGTCTATGCCTGCAGGAGCCTGTTTGGAGTGCCCTTAGCAATGAAACCCTGGGCAGGTCCGTGTGGATCCACCTGACCTTTAACTGGTGTGCTGTTCCATGGGGAAAATAGAACAGGGAGGAACCTGTGCTTTGTTTAGCCTCTTTCTTACACTTTCACAGTAAGTGATGAGAGGCCTGACCGTTCATTTCATTTTGGCTCATTTTAATTGGCTGTTCTAACACTTGGCAACTCAGCTCTCTCTGGCTCAGATGAGCTTTTAAATGATTTCAACTTCCGTTACCCACTCCATGCCCTGTTCAAATTCTTAATTGAATTCAAGTGTCTCTTTCCACTATGGGATCACAAACCAAGAATTTCAACACGTGAACTGAGGGCTTTCGCACAGCTACCAGGAGACCAAGTTACCCCAGCAGGAAGTACAGGGTGGTGGGGGAGGCTAGTCCTAGGGGACAGTGGGAACAATAGTCATGGGAGGAAATTTGATTTTTTCACTGCTATGTAGGCTCTAGGGTTGATGCCTGAGCACAGCTCCTGCTTCCTCCCCCATGTGCTTCCAGCGTCCAGTGAGCACAGCCTCCAGGGCTCCTTTCTCTTCGCCCACACCCATGTCACTGTGCTCTGGCCCGTAGTCTTCCAACTTTGGCCACCCTGGCACCCAGAACCCCTGCCTCTTACCAGCCACGGTGGGCTGTGGCAGGAACCAGGGCTTCACACTAACAGACAAGGCTTTCACTTCACTCATAATTCAATCAAAAGAACTCACGTTTTCAGGCCACCCAAAGCTCTATATGGAGTTACAAAGCCCTGATTGCTGATATTAATCACTTTTGGGAACTCCTTTGCCTCAGCAGCCATAGCCCTACTGCCGTTCAGCTGGGGCCACAGAACTTAACCGCTCTAGTGCCATGATAATATCCTTTCCTCCTGCCTAAACGAGGGAGCAAAGATCAAGGTACCATTTGGGTGACTTATTCCCATCATGCTCAGCATATGGATAGGATGTAGGGGATTCACTACTTCCCTGCACAGTTACCATTGGGCAGGAGCATTTCCTGTTGGATCCTGGGGTGTCCTATATTCCTGAACTAGCCTTCAGGGCCTGTCCTTCCTAACGTGTAAAGCCATATCTGGCAGCATCCCAGACGTGTCAACAAAACTGTTGATTTTGGGACTTGATTTTATCCTATTTACAAGTAAGTTAGGCTATTACAGTTTTGTGGATGCTGCCAGAAGACATGAAACATTACATAGTAGTCGGGTTCCTGTGTGCCCTTCACCCAGCTTCCCTCCCAGTAACATATGTGTCTGTAGTACAGTACTCAAAACCATGAAATTGACATTGGTATTGTTATTGGTAATACATTGGTGTTAATAAACTATAGACCTTATTTGGGGTTTACCAGTTTTTGCATTCACCCTTTTTAAAAAATCCTTTTACTTTTAAACTATCTTCTTTATATTTGAAGTGTGTTTCTTATTGACAGTATATACCTGGGTGTGGCTTTTTTAGTCAATCTGATGCCTATCTTTTAATTGGGTGTTTAAACCATTTACATTTTTTAAGTACTTACTGATATGGTTGAATTTAAATCCACCATTTTGCTATTTTCTACTTGTCCCACTTTCTTTTTCCCTCTTTCCATGCCTTCTTCTGGACTATTTTCTTGATTTCATCTCTATTATTGGCTTATTATTTACAACTCTTTATCCAAAAACAGGTTTCAATGGTTTCCCTAGGGTTTACATCTTTAACTTGTCAGTCAACTTTCTAAGTATTATATCACTTCCTGTAGTGAAGAACTGTACAGTATACAGTATACTTCTAATTCTTCTCCATCATTCATGCTATTGTTGTCATATATTTTGTTTTTTATGTAATAAACCTCAGAACACATTGTTAGTATTTTTGCTTTACACTGCCTTCTTTTAAAGCAATAAAAATAACAAAATGTTTTTTGCACTATCTTCATTTTTGTTCTGGTGTGTCATGCTTTAAAATATGTCCATAAATTCTTTGATATTCCTCCCTTGGTGCAGCCTCACTCCCCCCACTCTTGAAGTGTGGCCTGTAGAAACTCTCTTCTAATGAACAGACTGAAGTGGAAACTGATTTCTAAGGCTAGGTAATAAAGGATCTTGCAGCTTCTTTCTCTCAGACCACCTGCATAAGGGGAAGCCAGATGACATGACCTGAGGACATTCAAATAGCCATACGGAGAGTCCTCCATGGTAAAGTGGATCCTCCAGCCCCATTCAAGCCCTCATTTGCCAACAAGCCCCAGCCAACTTGACTACAAGCCTAAACCACCCAGCTAAACTGATGTTGAATTCCTGACCCATACTGAGAAAATGTTTTAAGCCACTGAGTTTAGGGTAATTTGTTATAAAGCACTCTTCATTTCTTTTTATGCATCCAAGATTCCATCTGGTTTCATACTTGCACCAGGAGAACTTCCTTCAACATTTCCTGTATTAGGTGGTCTGGCAATTAATTGTTAGTTTGTTTGTTTGAATTAGTCTTTATGTCACCTTTATTTTTTAAAGATTTTTTTGAGTACAGAATTCTGGGTTGACTTTTAAAGATATCAATCCATTGTTTTGATGAGTACTCTGCTGTAATTCCTATTTTTGTCTCTCTGAATATTTCTTTTTTCCTCTGGCTGTTTTCAGTATTTCCTTTTAATTGTCAGTAATGTGATTATGATGCATTTTAGGTGTGTGTGGCGTTTTGTTTTTGGAATTTATCCTGTTCATTGAATCTGTGATTGATGTTTTGTTACTATTTCTGAAAAATTCTTTGGTTTCATCTTTTCAAATATGTCTTCTGTCCTGTACTCTTTTCCCTCTGGGACTTCTATTACATGTACATTAGATTACTTGTATTGTCCTTGATGTTGTATTCTAGTGGTTTTTGTTTTTTTATTTTTTGTCCCTTTTTGTTTCAGATTAAGTAGTTTCTTTTCACTTATCTTCAGGTTCTTTGAATCTTTTCTGACCTGTGTCCTTTCTAAAATGAACCTGTTGAAGAATTTTCATATCTGATCCCATGTTTTTTATTTCTAGCATTTCCATTTTTTCATATCAGCTGAAACTCACTGTCAATACATGTTGTCCACCTTTTCCACTATATCCTTTAATATAGGAACTTTAATTGCTGACTGATAATCCTAGTATCTGGAATTACTTCTGAGTCTAGTTCTGTTCATTTTTTCTTCTCTTGACAAGCTTTTTTTACCCCCTACTGCTTTTTTTCCTGGGTAACATACTGAATTCCATTTGCTGTGTAGAAAAAAACAGAAGCTTGAAATAAACAGTATTTATGCCTGGGTCTAAATACATGCCTGGTAGGCTGGTTGAGTCAAGCTTGCAAGTTGAGTTGGGTCTGTGTTTTATTATTGACAGTGCATCACCACAGGCTTCAGATTTTGCTAACAGTGAGCTGTTGGTACCTGGTGCTTCCAGGACAGGATGGTGGAGTCCTTGCTCTCTCTCCAGCATTCAGCCATCTCCGCACACCAGTGCGAAAGAGGAGATGATGCTGTGTGCTCGTACCACTCCCACAGGGGCGGACTACTGCTCCTGATTCATCCGTTTAGGTTTACGGCAGGGAGAGTGGGAGCTCTTTGCTGGCTCAGTCCAGCCGTAGTCTGAGGCAGGCTTTATACACCTGGGCCTCATAAGGGATCTTTCACAGCATTCCTATCCTCCTCTCAATGTGTTTATGATTTTAGTCTTCAGGAGGCATTTCTTGCTCCTCCAGCAGTAGTATCAGTGGAGGACACTAGCCAAATTATTTTCTGCTCCTCTCCCTAAAAGGAAGATTTTTGCTCTTCTACTTTTCCTCCAAGGATCTTGGCCCTTGGCCTGGGGTTGGTAGGGCGTGGATAAAGTGAAGGTTACTATGGCCAGGATTCTCATCTGGCTCTGGTTGGCTAGCTCACTACACGTGTGGGCAATACGTTGTGATTGACTATTATATAAAGAGTCCTGGCCAGTGCTCTGGCCAATACAGTGGTATGGTTGCAGAACTGCAAGGCTGTAGGGGAGCAGAGTTGAGACTGGAGTGGTGGCAGCATTGAGGACAGAGACTGAGATGGCTGCGGGGCAGAGGCCCAGGGGCAGAGACCGGCTTGCTGCATGCAGACTCGTGCTGAGTGGACAGGATTCTACTGACTGACTTGCCACCGTGGGAATAAAGTTGGCTATAAACCCTTTCACCCCAAGAACGTCCCATTATCATTCCTTGGTCTCATTGAATCCATAGTGAACTTGCCAGGGGCTGAAACCCACTGGCAAGACACAGGGTTTCCCACCTATCCCTTTAAGGCAGAGGGGGTTTGTTTCTACTCTTCCCCAACAAGCAATGCCTGTCCTTGGGAGAATGTTTACTTAAGGCTTTTGCTTAGAGCTGAGAATGGCTCAGGAAAACAGGTAGGCTTGTATGCCTATCCTTCCACACCCCACCCCCGGCCCCCACCTGGAGTAGCTCTACTGTATATCCTTGCCTCCTGGTGGCCTGCCTGACACCCCATCTTTCTCGTGAGCACCCAAAGGAGGACCATGAGAAGAAAACCATAAGTATAAACATCTCTTATGTCTGAGACTCCCAGCTACTCTAGCCTGAGATACTAGCTCACAATTGCCAAGAAAAACATTTTTACAGATTTCTTCTTAGCAGCTTATAAATCAGCCACTTCTGTGTTCTGCCAAACCTGGAAAGTCACGTGTCCCATCTCCTTAGGGAGGCCTGTCCCTCTTAAGAATTCAGTTTACTTGATTGTTTTGCAACATCAGTTCTGATAGGCCGGCCCCAGTCCACCTGTTCAGGGGTGAGGTTTATCTGTTAAATTGGCAATAACACCTGCCACAGAGTTTGTAAGGGTTAAATGAGATATGTAAAAGTTCTTGCAAATGTGTAGCTGCTAAAACATTTTAAACCACTTCCCCACCCTAAGCCATTGTTGAGGCTTCATTGTCAGTCTGACAGAGGCAGGGTTAAAGAGAAGCAGAAAGTTTTCTCAGTGTTCACCCCTTCTTTACCAAGACAACACTAAAAAATTTTCTCTTGTTGCTTTGTTGTTACTAATAATAAGTTCTGATCACTATCCATAAGAAGCGTTGGGGAAAGAAATCAAGAGTCTTATACAAAATTTTAAGATAGGTAGAAAATCCTATTGGGTCAATATAAAAGTGTACTGATGGGGTTTGAGGGTGGGAGTGAAGGGTTGCAAGATTTAACTTTACATGAAGTGGTATGATGTTAACTTTTAGTAGATTGTGTGACGTTAAATATGTACATTGCAATCCTGAGAGCAACTGCTGAAAATTAATGCAAAGAGGTACAGCTGAAATGTTAATGGATTAAATTACAATGAAAGTCAAAACAATATTCAAATGAACCCAAAAGTAGAGTCAAAAGAGAGAACAAACATAAATAGTAAAACATATAAATCCAGACATATCAATAATTTTTATCAAATGGTAAAGCACTACACATTCCAATTAAAATACAGAAATTGTCAGAATGTCAGAAAAGCAAGATCCAACTATAGATGCTGTCTCCAGGAGACATATTAAATATAAAGCTACAGATAGAGTAAAAGTAAATGGACAGGAAAAAGATACACTATGCAAATGGTAAGCACAAAAGGGCTGGAATGGCTGTATTAATATCAAATTAAGAGCTTCAAAACAAAGAACATTACCAGAAATAAAGGTGGCTATGTCATAAATCAAAGGGTTATGAAGACACAATCACAATTATCTGTGTGCCTAATAACAGAACTTCAAAATACATAAACACTGATGGAATTAAAGGGAGAAACAGAAAAATCTACCCCATAGCTGGATATTTTAACACCCTGTTCTGGGCAATTAACAGAACAATAAGACAAAAAAATCAGTAAAACATAGAATCTGAAAAGCATTATCAATCACCTTGACCTAAATGACATATAGAGCACTATGCTCAATACCTGCAGAATGTATATTCTTTTCAAGAGCATATGGTACAGGCATCATGATAACTCATATGTTGGGTCATAAATCTCAATAAATTTAAGAGGATTAAAATTACACAAAGTATCAATTAAATGAGAATGGAATTAAACTAGAAGTCAATAAAAAAAGATACCTAGGAAAACCTCAGATATGTAGAAAATTAACACAATCCATAAGTCAAGAACGAAACCAGGGAAATGAGAATGTGTTTCAAAACTGAAAGATAATGAAAATACAACATATCAAAAATTTGCAGCAGCTAAAGTGCTACAGAGAAATTTATAGCTTTAAAGTTTAGAAAAGAAGAAAGTCTATAATCAATGACCTTAAGTTTTATCAAAAGAACATGGAGAAAGAAAAGCAAAGTAAACCTAAAGTAAGTAGAAATCAATGAAAATAGAGAAACTAAGGGAATATTGTGCCAACAAGTTTGACAACTTGAGTGAAATGAACAAATAACTTGAAGAAGTGGGTCTTGTACTATTGACAACTTAGTAAACTTAATTTCAAGTTCCACTTCCAGAGCTTTTTAAAGGTAGATCAGGCGTAGCAACAAGAACTCAGAAAATGTCAAGGGAAAAAAAAAGGTGCCTATGGGGGGAATACCACTTCCAAAAATTATGAAGTGCCTAGGAATAAACCTAACAAAAGATATGTAAGCTCCTTAGGGTGAAAATTACAAAACTTTATTGAAAGACATTAAAATAAAGACCTAAATAATTTGAGAGCTAGAAAACATTGTTGAATAGGAAGCAGGCTCCATACTGCAAAGATGACAATTCTCCCCAAACTGATCTATAGTTTCAATGCAATTGTACTCAAAATTCCAAAAGGACAACATAATGTTACAAGATGATTCTATATGGAAGAGCAAAGGGCCAAACAGAACCAAGACACTCATGAAGAACAAAATGCAGGGAATTCATCTACAGATATCAAAGACATTACAAAGCTATAGTAAATAGGACACTGTTGAACTGGCCCAAGATAAAAAACAGACCAAACTAATAGCTCCTGTGGCTGCGTGTACTTATGAAAACTCCACTTAAAACAGGTACTGCACAGCAGTGAGAAAAGGTCAATTTTTCAAACGGTGTTGAGAAAACTAGTTATTCCACACGGAGAAGAAAAATGAACTTCAGTCTTCATTCAACCACACATACAAATCAAGTCCACATGAACGAAAGATTTAAATGTGGAAGCCAAAATATAAAACTATAAAACGTCTAGAACTTGGGAAAGGAACGGATTCCTTAAACAAGATGTCGTATGTGCAAACCGGGAAAGAAAACACTGATAAACTTAAAAGTTTAAATAAAGATACCACAGAGAGTGAAAATATGAGACACAAACTGGGAGACGATATTTATAACATTTACCACCCCTATTATCCACAAGAAAACCTCTTTCCAGAGAGAAAAAAAGAACTAAACCAACAAGAAAAAAATCAACCAATTCACTTTTAAAAAGGACAAAAGATTTAAGTCCTTTTTTACAAAAGGCTGGCGATCCGAGTTGGGCCAGAGACTGGGATCAGGCAGGTGGTCTTGAAGCAGAGTTTGTGGCCAAAGGCCCTACACTTTAAAAAGACAAAAGAAAAAGCATAAACTATAAACAAAAGATTGGTAACTTAGGTTACATTTAAGTTGAGAACTTCTTCAACAGAAGATGTCATGAACACTAAAGAGCCAGGGTTACTGCTCCCAGGAATGGGCCACAACATATAAACAGATGTCCAACTTCTTTGGGGAAATACAGACTGAAGCCACAGTGAGATACCATTTCCCATTGCTCAGGTCAGACCACACTCAGTTTACTGGTTGAGAATGTGGCAAAAGGGCATCTCTCATACACTGCTAGGAGGGTAAAGTGGTAAAAAGCACTTTGGAAAACTCTGGCATTACCTAGCCCAGGTGAAGAAAAACATACTCTACAACTCAGTAATTCCATTCTGTGTAGACATTCTTACCCATGTGCCTTGGAAATCATGAACAAGTATGTTCACAGCACACTAATTATAAATGCAAAAATCTCAAAAAACTAAAATGTCAACAACAGAGTGGATTCATATGATGGAACAGTATATTCAATAATGAAATACCATTACATGCATAAAAATAAAAAAATAAGGAAAATAAAAACAATCCAGTTTTAAAAATGGGCAAAATATTCAAACATTTTACCCAAAAATATTAAAACAAATAAGCACTTGAAAGATACTCAACATCATTAGTCATTAGAGAAATGCAAATTAAAATGAAAACTATAATTAGAAACATGAGAATTTATTTAGAAAGACTAAAATTAAAGCCTGACTATAACAAGTGTTAGAATGTGAATGTAAAACTGAAACCAGTTTGTTAAAAAGTGAAACACCTACCTTATGATCCAGCCATTCCACTCCTAGGTATTTACCCAAGAGAAAAGACAGCCTATGTGCATACAAAAACTCACATAGAAATGTTCTCAGCAGCTTTATCTGTAATAACTCCAAACTGGAAGCAACCTACCTGTCCATCAACAGGTGAATGGATAAACAAATTGTGATATATCCATACAATGTAATACTAATAGGTAATAAAAAGGAATAAAGATATAATGACATGAATAAATCTAAAAAAAAATTGTACTGAGGAAAAGACAAACCAAAAGAGTATATACTATATGATCGCATTTATATAAAACTCTAGAAAATGCAAATTAATCTATAATGACTAAGTAAAGCAAGAGGAAACTTTTGGTGGTGATGGGTATATGTGTATTATCTTAATTGTGGTTATGGTTCCACAGGTGTATATACATGTCAAAATTCAGCAAATTAAACTTTAAATATATGCAGTCCATTTTGTCAATTACGCCTCAATAAAGCTGTTAAAAATAAACAGTGCAACTAAAAATGTTATTAGGAACATACACAGATGAGGAAATTACAAAGAAAGGCAAAAGAATGATTAACTCAAAAATTCAAAATGGTAATTACGTGACATGTGGGGATTGAGAGGGAGGCCCCAATGGGAGAGGCACTTAGCCATCTTGCCATATTCTGGTACTAGTAATATTCTGTATCTGAAACTGGGTGCTAGGTATCTTACTATCATTCTCTCAACTACATCTATGTTTCATACAACCCTTTGTATATATGATAAATTTCATAATTTAGAAAACAGTCTGTGGAGAGGACCACAAAGGAATAAACTTCTATTTGTTAAACTACTTTTTCATCATCTTGGGGCAGACACTCTCAAAACAAAGAAACCTCTCAAAGTTCTTTCATGTCTGATCTGGGTCGCTGGTTTGAAAATAGCAAAGTCTTCATCTGTTTGATTCAGATGGGTTATCAATTTCCAAAAGGAGGAAATGGGAAGAGCAAACAGAAAAGCTATTATTTTCTACTCTAACTTGTTATATTTGTTAATAGGTAAGTAGTTGCCCTATCTTCTCACAACCACCGTAGGTGTAAGGTCGTGGGGCAATTAATACATAGGTAGTACCTACCAGTGGAATACAATTGTCCTCCTTGCACACTTTTTCTCTAGATCATATTTTGTCCTTTCAGTGCACTTTTATGTAATTTTTTTCCTCACACTTTTATTTGGTCGCTATCTTTATCAACTATTAAAATGTAAGCTCTACCCTGTTTGAAAAAGACATATGCACCCCTATGTTTATGGCAGCACTATTTACAATGGCCAAGAAATGGAAGCAACCCAAGTGTCCATCAGTAGTTGAATGGATAAAGAAGATGCAGTACATATACACAATGGAATATTATTCAGCCGTAAGAAGAAAACAAATCCAGACATTTGCAACAACATGGATGGAGCTAGAGGGTATTATGCTCAGTGAAATAAGCCAGGCAGAGAAAGACAAGTGTGAAATGATTGCACTCATCTGTGGAGTAAAAGAACAAAGAAAAAATACTGAAGGAACAAAACAGCAGCAGACTCACAGAACCCAAGAACGGACTAATAGTTACCAAAGGGAAAGGGACTGGGGAGGATGGGTGGGCAGGGAGGGACAAGGGAGGAAAAGGGGGCATTACGATTAGCACGTATAATGTAGTGGGGGGGGGGACACGGGGAAGGTAGTGTAACTCAGAGAAGATAAGTAGTGATTCTATAGCATCTTACTACCCTGATGGACAGTGACTGTAATGGGCTATGTGGTGGGGACTTGATGGGGGAGTCTAATAACCATAATGTTCATGTAAGTGATATCAAAAATAAAATATAAGCTCTAGTAAATACACTGCTGTTATTCCCTCCTCGCTTTGTTAGACAACATACACAATTTTGTTATAAAGGTCTTAGAATCTCACTTCTGACCACTGCAGAGGGTAAGCAGGGAACTCTATCTCCCATAATGTAAGAGCTAAATAATTTTAGGTTTCAGTTGTTAAAGAAAAACTCTTCCACTTAGCTCTTGGATGAGCTATTCTGGGTGAGCGGCACATCTTCATCAATCAGTTTTTAATCAAAAGATCTTCCACTGGGTGCCTACTTCACTTTGCACTGCAACCACCGCAAAACACACTCTACGTTGGTTTTGTTCTGTGTTGGCTTTAGCTACTTCCCTCAGTCCCGACTCGCCTACAGGAGTCTGTCTCCTCTCACTCAACGTAGCGTGAGAGCTTCTTAAAACTATTGTGTTAAAAGTCTGTATTAATATTTTAACCTCTTGAAAACGTCCCGGTGGCCACTGACTCGAAGAAGGGAATGTCAACCTACACATCGTAAATGTCTTCAGCCACCCCGCTTTAATGGGCTTCTGATTTGCCCGACACTTTTCCCGCCCCTGAGGTAACGAGGTCACACCCTCAGCCCGCAGCCGCACTAGACCTTTAATAGACCCGCTGCCGCCTTCCCGCCTCACCCCGGGCGCGCACTTCCGGCCGCTGGGGCGCTCGAGAGCGCGCCCCGCAAGCTTCCACCAACCAGCGGCTCCGCCTGCCGGCGCGTGCGCGCGCACGCACATTTGTGCGCAGGTTCGAATCTCCGCCGTTCGGCGATTGCTCCCCAACGTCCGGCTGCACATCGGCGGCGACGAGGCCAGCGCGCGCGTGCTGCACCGGAGCAGGCCGCCCCGCCCCCTGCGGCCTCCCCTCCCTGCCAGCTGTCGCCTCCCGCGGACCGAGTCCTCGCCCTCCCTCACGCGCCCCGTCTTGCCCTTCGCCCCCGCGGTTATCGGCGCTTGGCCTTCCGCGCCGGGCGGGCTCTGCCCGAGCCCCTGAGGCCCATGGCCAAGCGGCGTGCTGCCGAGCCGCTGACGTTCCACGTGCCTTGGAAGCGGCTCCTACTCTGCGACTTTCCCGAGGAGCCGCCGCCGCCGCTCTGGATCCGGCCACCGGGGGCCTCGTATTCCGGGCAGCCTGTCGGCGTCTCGGAGCTGCCCCGAAAGCGCAAAATCGACGCGGGGGCTATGACTGAGCCTTCGGCTTCGCCCAGCAAGCGCCGCGACGGCCGGGACCACAGCGATCCTGTGGGCGCGGAGCGTGAGGGCCGCGGCCTGGAGACAGGGGATTCCCCGCTTCTGCCGCCTCTCGTGCGGCCCCTTTTGCCGGGGGAGGAGCCCCAGAGCGCCCAGCCCCCGACGGGCGGTGGCGACGGCGGGGCGGGGCGCGCAGAGCCCCGGCGGGGAGAGTGGGGGGCTGCACCAAGCCAGGTAGGGGCTGGGGGCGGGCGGGAGAAGGGGCCAGCTTTTTCCCAGCCACTACGCGCCCCAAGAAGGAATAGATTGCTCCCCTCTAGACTCATGTCAAGATGCCCCAAAGGCCAGAGCCGGGGTCCCTGCTGCAGGAATGGACCCTTACCCCCAGGCTACACACCAAGGGACCCAAAGCCCTTGGCAGCGTTGCCTTCGGTCGCGGTTTGGGTGAGTCCTACCGGCCGAAAGGTGAAACAGACCGTCGGATGAGGTAGACGGCCTTTCAGCCCAGCGCCTGTGCTGCATGCATAAGGGATGCAGAAATCTGGGTCTTGATTGACTGTAGAGCTTGGAGAAGACGTTGACCGAGACCCGTGATAGGTTCAGCTCAGCGACAAACGTCAGGGAAAGGTGTAACACGCCTTCCTTGGCTTAACGATGGTTTTTCTAGAATTAGTGATGTTGCTTTCTGAAAAGGATAACCCATATAGCAGCCATCAGGTGGACTTCCTCGGCGTGGTACAGCTCTTTGGGTAGAGAGAAAGGGCCGTCGTGTCTTGGGAAAAAGCATCTTAACTCACAGCGTTAGATCTGATCCTATGAAAAAGGGAAAATTAATTTGGGCCCTAAAGTAAGCATTCTGAGGATCGTTGGAGAGTTCCTATTCCTTGGGAAATGAGCCTGGCCCGTCCCTATACATGGGGTCTGATTTATCTAGATCTTTGCTGTTTAATACGGCAACTACCAGCCTGCTACTTTTTTAAGATGGCCACTAGGAAATTTAAATTTATGTTTGGGCTGTAAATTTAAAATTATTTATTGAACAGCTTTGGTCTAGGCATAGGAATTCAGGCTTTTTGGCAGTTGTGGGTTGACTTAACTAGGAGCTTTGGGGATGGACAAACTAAATGTAGGGTTCAGAATTCACCAAACTCTATAGCCAGTACATCATAGCATAGCATACACCCCACATTTCTCTATTGCCTTAGTATCTTAAACAGAATTTATTAAATACCTTGTAAAAAAAAATTGAGGTTCCTTTGGCACCTTGTTCTTGGTGAAGACCTAGTAAGGATTTCATAGTTGAGAAAGATAACGTTTCTGAGAAGTTATCCTTTAGACAGTCGTTACGATAAGTATTTTTGGATGAAATTATAAATTGTAAATATTTCTACTCCCAGTTTTCTTGGAAGTTAGAAAACATGAGCCATAGACTTTTTTCTTCAGATTGTTTTAGTTGTTTAAAGTCAGCTTACTTAGAACTGCATGTTAGCCCTTATGTTTTGAAAATAGAAATAAGAATTGGAATTTCCAATTGAATCATGTCTGGTGCCAATGTGTAGAACTTAAAAAAAAAATCCAGAATGATAGTCATCCAGATCTATTAGATAGAGATAATACTGTGTAGTTTGCAAACTGTTAAGACCATTTTTGGTATACCAACCATACATGGGCTTGTCTTTCCTACCAGAATGTAATGACTGTAGTATGCCACAGAAGGGTGAGAGGGAAATATGGAAATGGCAGGTAGGCAAAGAAGAATTTTTTAGTGGACTGATGTAGATGCCTGCTTAGAATCTCCTAGACATCCTGTATCTTCTTCCACAGCAGTGACTACATCTGGCAGCTCTCTGCTTCTATGGTCACTTCAAGCCCACCGCAGGGAACAAGGTTGGCTCCAGGGATTCTTTCTTCACCAAGACTAGTTCCCGGTTCACTTTTGGCAAAAGCCCAGGAACCTTCATGTTCCCTTCTTTTGTTAGTTCTGTTCCTTGAGCTGCTTCTCTTCTGTAAATTTAAGAAAAGAACATGTTTTTCTGTAGCTTCCTTTTTTCCTTCCCTGCCTCCAAAGATAGATTTTAAGAATTTCGTAGTTAATAACCAAAATAAAACAGGGTATAACAAAAACATGGAGAAGTTAAAAAGCTTTTTCAGTTCATGCAGGAAATGTCTTCCTGGTTCCTGTTGTACTCAGAGCTCAAGCCCCTGCTCCCTCACCCTTGGGATTGTATTTAGGAAGAATTTTCTCAAATATGTCCTTTCTATATTGGAGATGCAGTCTAGGCAGAGGAATGGTACCCCTGTTCTGTCTTAGAACCTCAGAATAGTTCTTGAGTAGTTTCAGATGATTTTTTGTTAGAGAACGAAAATATAAACAGGTATTACTTCATTAAATATTCATATATTTTTTCATGTTAGTGTCACTATGCACATTTATTGGTCTGTCAGTGCCGACTCTTACTGTTGGATATTTGTAAAAGAAAGCAAGCAGAAATGTTTCCTATTACTAGGAAGAAAGTAATGATTCATAGGTTTCTTAGGATATAATCTAGCAATTTGGGGCATTTACAGAACCAAATCTTTATTCTCACAATAGTCCTACTTTTTACCAATGAGAAAACAGACTCAGGTAAAGATCAGTTAGTGGATGGTAGAATTATCATGCAAACTCAAGTCTATCTGGTGGCAGTGTTTGTACTCTACTAGGTTACACTGACGTCATTAAAGGATCTTTTTTTGGTCCCTGTTTTATAAGTAGGTAATCTGAGCCAATAGATTTTTTCCAAAAAGCAGAGAAGTAGGTCCTTGTTTTTACCCCTAGTTGCTTATTAAAATGATTGTTTTTCTTGGCATCCTTTGAATTACTACAGGTTTATCCCAGTGTTAAGAAATTCCAGAGACTCTTAAAGCCTTAGTGTCTAAGGCACTAAGTGAACTTCTTAATGAAATTTCCTTATTGACCAGTGTTATCCAGTAATTAGGCACATGTGGCTATTGAGCATTGAAGTGTAGCTGGTCTGACTAGTGCTGGAAGTGCAAAATGCCTGCCAGATTTTGAAAATTTAATATAAGAAGAATGTAATGTATCATTAATTTTTAAAATACTGACTGCAGGTTGAAATGATATTTTGGATATATTAGGTCAAATAAAATATAAAGATTAATTTCACCTGTTTCTTACTACTTCTGTGGTTATTAGAAAATTATAAATAACATGTGGCTTCCATCATATTTCTGTTGGATAGTGCTTCTGTAGCGAGTATGAATAGGTATACATATGTAGGTATCTGTTTGGGAAGGGTGTTAACCTTTAAAGTGGTTACCTTGGAAGTCTGTATATACTTCCAATGCTGCTTCCTTTGCACAAAGTATTTTTGGAATGCTTTTGAAATCCGTGCCAGTTGGAACTTCATTGGAACGTCAGCTTCACTTGATAGCTACTTGAAACAATTTTATAGCCATTCAGAGTTTTTAAGGGATTGGCACTCACTTGGATTTATTGGGTTTGGTACGTTGATTTAAAAGTCATGCCTTGTACCAAATGGTATCTTTAATAAAATGATCATGTGAGATTTTCTTGCTGTTTACCATATTTGCATCTTAAGACTTTTTAGAAGGTTGTCAGAATATTTTTAGACTAAGTAAAGTCGACCCTGTAAAATACCAAACCTCAAAAAAGACCAAAAATAAGTTGTAAGATGTAGGTATTTTTTAAATAAATTGTTTTCCCTGGTGAAAGGTAAAAAAATCTCAAGACTGTTTTCAGCTTCTTTTTTTTTTTTTTTTTTGGAAAAATGGAAGAAATGCTCTTGGAGTAAATTCTTTTGACTTTAAACTGCTAACAAGAAATAGGTTCACAAAACCATGAGTATGAAAATGCAGTTTTGACTGAGTCCATGAAATACTTTGATGAGGCAGAACTAAAAATATTTTTTTGGAGATGCAAAGTAAGGCTGCAAAATCTTATGTGAGTTTACTTTTAAAACAGAAGGAATTCCTGGAAAAAAAAAAGTTGACTTTCTCTAAACCATTGATGTATTTTCATCTTTTTTTTCTTCCCTAAAGCTCAGTGAAGAATTTTGGCAGTATAACTCCTTCCAGTACTGGAGGAATCCTTTACCACCTATCAATCTGGCAGACATTGAAGATGTAAACGAAGACCACCTGACAGAAGCAACACTTCAGGGCAAGAGTGACGTGGTTGAGATTGACATGGAGTCCTGACAGAGGGAGCTGAAGATAAGAGTTTTTCTGAATTTGAGGAGACAACTCTAAGTGAATTTATGTATTCTTAAGGAAAAAAAGTTATTTTCTGTACTTGTGATATTATTCCCAAACCTGAAAATGAGGAAAAGTTGTTTTAAAGATAAATGCCTGCAGTCACTGATTCCCAATAGGGATTTGTCAAGGATGTAGTGCACTTATAGGGAAAGTTATTTTATGTATGCATTCTTAAAGAAAAATTTACATTCAAGTTTTAAATTTGAAGATACCCATCTTATGAAAAGGAATTCTGACAGTTTAAGAAATAGATGGGAAACACTCAAATGTTCCTCTTGTCTGCACCAAAAAATTAATTTGTGGTACATGAAATAAATATTGTTTTATAATTGTTATTAATAAAAATGCTTTCTAATACATTTTACTGACTCAGTTGAACAAATAGCTGACTTAAATATCTATGCAAACTTAAAATGTGGGGTATTCTTTCTGAAAGCTGATATTTGTTTAAAGAGAACTTTCTCAATGTAAAGTAGTGAGAATTTCAGTTGAGGTAGCATGTTTGCATAACTTCCAGTATTTGATGTTTGTTAAACTCTGGGTAATTAAAAGTGGATAAAGAACAATGAGGAATGAGGAGGTGCTTCCCTCCCCACTTACTAGGATAACTGGAAAGAAGTTTATCTTATTTCTTCTTTTGATTTCTTGGTTTGAATTATCTGAGGACAACACTTCAACAACCCTAGTTTTGAGGCTTTGGATGAAGCTATTTTTAAAGCAACAGTCCATTTCCCCCATTCTTCCAACATGCAAACAGGTTTGAGAACCACTAGACTAATGGTAGTTTCTCCTGTTTAAAGGAGAAAACCTATTTGAGCTGAAGCAATGCCTCTAATTAGCTTTGTTTTTATTTTGTTCAGTTGATGGCTTTGTCACAACTAAATTATTGTTATTACTATTTCATTGTTAAATAAAGTAAGCAGTTTGTGTTTGAGTTACATGGGTATCAGTGATTGAGTTAATTAACTTCTGTACTGAATCCTGAATGTTAGCTTTGTAATTGAGTAACTAGGCCTTCCTTGTATATTTTTGTTGTTGATGACAGTAGATCCAAAATTAAAGAAGGATGATAAATGCCAGTGAGAGAGAGGAGAAAAACAATGTTGGTGTGTACTGAAGGATGTAACATGGGTTGACATTAATAAGAATACTCTAGAACAGAAGCAAACTGTATAGTATTGTGATTTTGAGTTAAGGCTTTGGAGTTAGACCTGGTTCAGTCTTGTGCTGCTATTTTTTACCTATGTAACAGTAAGCAAGTGATTTTTCATCTCTAAGCCCTGGATTCCTCACTTGTGAAATGAGAAACAATAAATAGTATCTACCTCAGAGAAACCATGTTTTTGTCAAGCAATGTACCAAGTACTTTACCTGCATCAGCTTGTTTAATTCTCATAATAACCTTATTGTAGGTGAAAAAAGTAATTAGAGTAAATGTATTTTTGCTATAGTTGCATTTCATTCCACTTTAAGTTGCTACTGTATTTTATGAATTGATATTGATTATGATAAGAATTAGAATTGAAATAGCAAGGATAGCAAATGGGGGAAGCAATTTAAGTACCATGGGAAAAGTAAAATGGTAAACTTTCTTCTCCCCTTCAGTTTGACCTGTGAGTAGGAATGTGTACATTATTGTTCACTGCTCTTCCTTGTGCCCAGAACAGTGCCTGTCACATAGACAGTCAATGAATACTGCATGAACAAATGAACAGGCATTGTTAGGTGTTGATGGGAAGGTAATACCAGCAATTTTATAGGAACACATCTTAAAAAGCTAGGCCATTTTTCCCAAAGATGTGTATTCAAAAGGTTTATTGTGGAGATCAAATAGTAAAACATGGGAAATAAGCCAAATTTATTATATTCATTATACAATAATGTAAAGACTAAGACATGTCCACCAAATTAACATTAGAAGGGGATTATTTTGAGAAATTTCACAGGTCTCCACATTGCATAGTGAGTGAATGGGAGATGGAAAGAGTAGCTCAGACAACTTTTTCAAGCATATGTGTCAACAGAACTATAAAGATTCAGGGGGAATATTATTAATATGTTGAATTAAAGGTTTAATATTTTTACTTAGGTGTATAATATATATGTGAAGATCTTTAACATGTAAAATATGTATAATATATACATGTAGGGTGCATGTGTATACACAGAAAGTTGAAAAAATTCCATCCTTTAAAACAATTTAGTAAGTAAATCTCATGTAACTTGGTAAAATTGCAGTCTATAAATTGAGATGGAAATTTAAAAGTAGGTGTTTTTTTCTTAGGTTGTATACCCTTCACCCAGACTCCTTAATGTAACATCTTACATTACCTCAGTATGGTTATGAAAAGTAGGAAATTAACATAATTCTATTATGAGGACATGGGGAGTGAATTCAGACAGCTCTTTTAAAGGAAATATATAAAATGTAAAAAAATCTACAAAATACCTTCTCCCTTGTAATTAATTATCTTCTGCGAGGGCACTTTGAGGCTCTATAAATAAACAATTTTTCATCATACTCTCCACACAAATTTTAAGACCTAGTGGTGATTCTTCCCCCAAAGACTTACTGCTATGGTTGTGTCTAATGCTAATTCTACCATCCCTTCTGCATTTATTAATTGTAATTCTGTAAAGGAAGAGGTTTTCTTTCATCCCCAGTTCTCCATTTAATTATTCATATTAGTATAGGCCAATGGGTATATACTTTATTGCTGTGAGTTATAACCATTACTATCATTACTTTATTGCACAAATTATCCCAGATTTGGCCATTAGCAGGCCCTTCTCTCTCCCTTTTATAACGGATTTTATTGTGTGAATGTTGGTTAATTTTGGCAGTGAACTTTTGCATTTAGAAGGTTCATGGATGGAAATCAGTGTTCAGCTGTGCAACAATGTGTTATTCACTAAACAATTTGAGCTTCAGCATCCTCTTGAGAAAATGGAAGTGGAACTATGTCCACCTCAGAGGAGAAGAACAGGGATGAAATGACATGATGGCTGTGGGAACCCACTGTGGGCACTAAATACACATCTATCTTATAGTACTTGGAATGTATGTTTTTGTTATCTTTCTGATAGATAACTGTTAGTGATCTCTAACAATACCTGAAGTTCATTGACACAAACATTTTGATTAAGAAGACCACTTTCAAATAATTTCAACTATTGAAATATCCGGAATCCATAGACCTAAATAATCATATTCTAGCAATTTATATTTATTGATTGCTGTATCTGTGTCCTTTTGATACGTCCCTGTGGTAGGCAGAATTCTAAGATGGGTCCAAGATTCCCAACCCCTGGTGTAACGTCATTATTCAATCAAACAATAATATAGGTACTCCTGTGAAGAATTGACGATGTAATTAAGGTTCCAAACCATTTGTTAAGATACAGGAAGGGAATCCAGGTGGGCCTGACCTTTAAATATGGGTGGAGAAGTCAGACGTAAGTCAGAGAGGTGTACAGCATGGGAAGGATTCGATGTGAGTAATTATCTCTCAGAGCCATCTGATGAACCTGAGAACAGCCTCAGCAAAGGCTGAGAGTGAGCTCTGGTGGCCAGCCAGCAGAGAAACAGGGACCTCAGTCCTACAACCTCAAGAGTCTGAAAGCCAACAAACAGAATGACCTTGTAAGTGGATTCTTCCCCAGAGCCTTCAGAACCGAACATGGCCTGGCTGGCACCTTGATTTCAGCTTGGGAGACTCTGAACAGAGAGCCTTGCATGTCAAGCTGGACCTCTGACCTACAGAGCTGTAAGCTAATCAATTGATGTTTTTTTTAAGCTGTTTAGTTTGTGGTAATTTTTTAGGCAGCAATAGAAAATTGATTAAATTGATTCAGACCCTATCATTTTCAGCACTGCCTTAGCTTCTCAGACAAGATATTTTGGCATGGATGTTTCTCTTGTAATTTCTCCACCCCAATTGTGGAATCATTTCTCCAAAAAGCCCTGGTTCTTTTCTTGGAGAATGGTATTTAGAAATGAAGATCTGGGTGCAAGATCTGATCATTGGTACTGGGCATAATTCCTTCTAGATTCTCTCAGCTGACAGAACTATGACATAGATGTTTGTGTAGGTATTTCTATATCTGTATATATACTTCAAAAAACATCATATGGTCACTCCAATCCAGTCCAACACCACAAGGTTCATTATAACTTCCCCTCTTTCCTTATTTGTAACTTCTTTGAAAACTGGGCTTTAATATCCTTTATCTATCTACCTATTTTCTCAAATACCCTTAATAAGCTTTGGAAACTGGTAAGCCACACTTCGCTGTTAAAAAGGCCTCCTAATTAGAGTAAAATTCCTGCATACATTCTTTTTGTCTTTAGCCTTTGGATGTTAATCAAAATACTGTTTTCCACAGTTAGGCAGGTTAGTTCTTTTTCTTCCATCTCTCCCTTCAGAATGGTTATATTTGTAATACACTTGGACTCATTTGTTTCTCTATTTCAGTTTTGACTTCCATCTATGGTTTTAAATTTTGTAAGTTTGTAAAGCACTCACATGGTTCTGCAAGTCAGAAATATTAAAAAATGTACACTCAGAGGTGTCACTCCCCTAACTCTTCTACTCCATTTCCATTCCCTTGTTTTTCCTTTGTTGCCTTTATACCTATATATGTAAACAGTGTCTTTAGTTTCTGGTATGTTCTGGTGTTTTTCTTTTGCACTAATGGACAGATAGATGCATATATAATTTATCTATTTATATACTTATAGTTCATACAAATCTATTATAAAACTGATTCTAATAAATGGTAATGGACATGGGAAAATAGTTTACAAAAGACAAAATATATGAGCATGAAAAATAAATGTTTCTGCTCAATTATGATCCCAAATTTTAAATAAGATGCTATTTCCCTATATAAATTGGCAAAATCTGCAGATAAGGCAGCCTTCTTTTTTTAGTAAACCTTTCTGAAAGGCAATATTACAATAGTTTCTTTAAGAACTTTATCATAATCTTTGAACTAGTAATTCTATATTTAGAAATGTATCCTAAAGAAATAATCAGAAAGCTAGATGCAAATTTACACATTAACATACCATGTTATTTGTAACAGTAAAACATTAGAAATAAAAAATAGTTTTTAAGAGAATTGATGGATAATTAAAATATATATAATAGAGCATAATGAGATCAGAATGATGTTATTAAGTGTTTTAATGATAAGGAAAAATTTTTTTTTAATTTAGGACTTTCAGAGCTGATCAAGACAGACACTCTCTCTCCCACTAATCACAACTAAAAGCTCTGTCTGAAATACCCCTGTTGTCTGAAAACTAAATGAAAGCATTGTTGGACTGGGAATGGAAATCAAACTTGGCAAAGCAGCTCATAGTTTTCTGGTTTTATTTCTTACTCGCTCTCCCAGTTTTGAACCAAGAGTGAACACCCAGCCAAACTGCAGTGGGCAGCATGGGCAGCCCAGACTCTCAGAAAAACCTGTCTTTTGAAAGGGAGCTGCTTTGAGCATGGCAGAGGGGGAAGAATTCTGGAGATGAGAGAGCTGGGTAAGTGCTCCCATAGTTCTGTATATGAACCAGCACTAGTCCTGGGCTCATCCCTGAGGTATAAGTATATGGAAGAGATCGAAAGCCATGTAGCAAAGGCTTTGAGAACTAAGCCACAAAATAAACTTCCACCCAAGGCCCACACTAATGCCTAAATGATTCATGCACAGGACAGGCTCAAAGCAGCGTAGCCAAGTCTTTTGCAAATTGAGCTGGCCTTAGAACCACACCCACAGAAGAAGAGACAAAACTTATGCTATGAACCCAACTAGGCTGTGCTTAAGAAAAAAAAAAAATCAACATCCTCCAGGGGATTTTAACAAGACCCATAGTTTCACAACATAGTATTTAGGACACAATCCAATATACATGACATGGAAAGACTCAGGAAAATGGCTAATAGTTTTCGAGAGACAGACAATCAGCACATGCCAATTCCAAAATGACAAAAATGTTAGGATTATCAAATATTTTAAAGCAGCTAATAAAACTATGCTCCATAAAGAAAATGAACTTAATGAAAATATGGAATTTCTCAGAAGAGGAACAATATAAGAAAATAATGAAAATTTCAGAAGAGAAAAAGACAATATAAAAATAAAAGATTCGTAAATGTGTTAAATATCAGAATAGATATGACAGAAGACAGATCAATAGAGATTCTCCAATCTGAAAAACAGAGAGAAAAAAGATTTTAAAAAATGAACAAAGCCTTTGCAACCTGTTGGACAACGTCACAAGGTGTAATGTATTTGTGTCATTGGAGCCTCATATATTATGAATAAGTTTATTCCTGTAAGCTTGACAACTCAGATGAAGTGTACAAATTTCTTCAAAGGCATGTACTACTAAGGTTCATTCAAGAAGAAATAGATAACCTAAATAATCCTATTTAAAGAAATTGAACTCTAGTTAAAAACCTTCGAACAATAACACTCAGTATTTACATGGTTTCACTGGAGAATTCTGTCAGACATTTAAGGAAGAAAGAATATAATCTCTTTCACAAAAACTAAAGAGGAGAGAACATTTTCCAATTTATTTATGAGACCATCATTACACTGATATAACTGGGCAAATATATTACAAGAAAAAAAAATCCGCAGATCAATATCACTCATGAACATAAACAAATCCTCTGGGAAATACTGACAAATCTAATAATATATTAAAAGAAAAATATATAAAAAATAAAAGTAGGTATTCCTCCCTGATCTTCTAGAATAAGTTGAATAGATATAAATTTATTCTTTTGTCCTTATAATCTTATTCTTGTTTTTGTTTGCTTCAGTTTGGTTTTGATTTTTAGTGCAAGGTAGAGGGATGTTGTCAATATTACTCCTGAATATTTTGAGTATTTCTAAGGCTTAATGAGTCTTTTGAACACTTAGAATTTTTAAAATTGTATTACCCTCCATATACATAGCTTAATATTTTTAGTCAACTCTTTAATATTTGTTGGCTTGCCCTTTGGAGGAAAGGTGGTACTTATCAGAATTACAAAGGGAATTACTACATAATTCTGTAATGCTTATTAAAAATTAAAGACAATGTTTTTATTTTTATTAATATGATAGATTTTCTAACTTGAGCTTGTAAAACTGCAGGTGCAAGTATGTGTGTATTCAGTGATGTCTAATGGCATTCCAGCCCTATCCTTTATGGGCATCATTTGATTAATGTGTTCCATTATTAAACAAGCACCTCTAAAGCCTTGCAGGCAAAGAGGTTAACCTGCTACATGACTATCTATACATAACTAAATCTATCAATTTCCCCCCATTTCTCCTTGAATAAACCCCCTTGATTATGGTATATGATTTTTTAGTGTATGTTGGATTTGGTTTGCTAATATTTTGCTGGGGATTTTTTCATCTGTGTTCATCAGGGATATTCACCTGCAATTTTCTTTCTTGTGGCATCCTTGCCTAGTTTTAGTATCAGTGTAACGCTGGCCTCATAAAATTAGTTTGAAAGAGTTCCTTTGTGCAATAATTTTTAAGTGTTTGAGGATTGGCGTTAATTCTTCTTTGAGTATTCGGTAGAATTCACCCATGAAGCCATCTGGTCCTGAATTTTTGTTTGTTGGTAAATTTTTGATTACTGATTCAATCTCCTTATCAGTAATTGGTCTGTTCAGATTTTCTGTTTCACCAGTATTCAGTCTTGGTAGGTTGTATGTTTGCAGGAATTTATCCATTCCTTATATTGGATTTCCATTTGTCCAGTTCATTGGTGTATAATTGTTTGTAGGAGTCTCTTTATGAACCCTTGTATTTCTGTACTGTCTGTGATGTTTCCTCTCATTTCTGATTTTATTTATTTGTGTCCTCCCTTTTTTTCTTGGTGAGTCTAGCCAAAAATATGTCAATTATATTTATCTTTTCAAAGAAACAGCTCTTAGTTTCATTGATTTTTTTCTTTTGTCCTTTTAGTCTCTATTTCATTTATTTCTGCTCTGATCTTTATTATTTCTATTTTATTCCTTCTACTAACTTTGTGTTTTGTTTGTTGTTCTTTTTCTAGTTCCTGAGATGTTAAATTATATTATATTTTGGGACTTTGTTTCTTTAGATAAGCATTTATCACTGTGAACTTCCCTCTTAGAACTCCTTTTGTTGAATCCCATAAATTTTGATATGTTCTTTTTCCATTTTTTTTTTTTAGCTCAAGGTATTTTTTTATTTCTCTTTTGGTTTCTTCTTTGACCCATTGGTTGTTCAGTAGCAAGTTGTTTAATCTCCACATATTGGTGAATTTTTTAGTTTTTTTAATGTAATTAATTTCTAGTTTCATACCATTGTGGTTGGAAGAGATGTTAGATATTATTTCAATCTTCTTAAATTTATTAAGGCTTGTTTTGTGGCCTAGTTTATGATCTTTCTTGGAAATGTTCCATGTGTACTTGAGAAGACTATTTTGTTGATTTTGAATGGAGTGTTCTGTAAATATCTATTAAGTCCATCTGGTCTAATATATTATTTAAAGCCAATATCTCCTTATTGATTTTCTGTCTGTATGATGTATTCATTAATGTAAGTGCAGTATTAAAGTCAGCTACTACCTTTGTTTTGCTATTTCTCCCTTTAAAATAAACTCTTAATATTTGTTACATATGTAGGTGCTATTACATTGGGTACATAAATATTTACAAATGTTATATATTCTTGTTGGATTGACCCTTTTATCATCATGTAACACCTTTCTTTGTTTCTTATTACAGTCTCTGTTTTAAAGTCAATTTTGTCTGATATAAGTATTGCTACTCCAGCTTTCCTTTCGTTCCAATTTTCATGTAATATCTTTTTCCATTCTTTCATTTTCAGTCTGTGTGTGTCCTTACACTGAAGTTAGTATCTTGTAGGTAGAATATAGTTGGATCTTGTTTCTTTTTTATCCATTTAGCCACATTCTGTCTTTTGATTGGAGAATTTAGTCCACTTACATTTAAAGTCATGTTTGAAAGGTATGTTTATTGCCATTTGGTTAATTGTTTTCTGGTGTTTTTGTAGTTTCTTTTTTCTCTTGTTCTATTCCTCTGTGGTCTGATGGCTTTCCTTAGTGGTATGCTTATATTCCTTTCTCTTTATGTTTTGTGTACTTAATACAGATTTTTGTTTTGTAGTTACTGTGAGGTAATATGGTTAATTCTCTTCCCACCTCCATCACACATATACAACCATTCCCCATATAAATATATTATAACTGTGGTTGATTCAGTATTAAGGTGCGGAGACCAGCTCCACAAACCAGCTGAACCTGAGTGGAATGGGTGAGAAGCGTAGAAAAAGCAAAGAAAGATAAAAGAAGGACATAGAAACCAAAGCTGGGACCAGGAGGTTCACTGCCCGCTGATGGTGGACAAGTGATGCAGTTTATTCTTTGAGCATAACTTATATACACAGGCTCATAATGATTTCACTTCCAGACTGATCTTACTTCCGGTAATATCACTTCCTGGTGCCCGGTTGGTGATGTCACTTTTGGGGTGACATCACTTCCGGCCCTTCACAACAAGGAATTTCAGTATTATGAGTATGTAAGTGCTATTCACAGTTGAATTATGTAGTATACTATGATTATTTTTCCTTACCTGCATAGAAAAGGAAAATACAGTATGCTATAATTGTTTCCTAGAATTGATTGCTTTTTATCACTAGCTTAGTTTCCTATGTATTTTCTTATGTTTGATACCCAAACCCTCCCCAAATATGTGAATTATTTTCAAAATGTTCTAGGAAGTTTATCTTTACATCTTACTGAAGAAATTTTTCCTACGTTCTCCAGGCCTGCTCAGTTCTGCCTAGTGACACCTTGGGCCTGCCTCTCCTCTCACTTAGCTGTGCGTTCTCTTCACCTTCCCTTTACTGGATTTCCTGTTTTCTGAATACCAAACTTTCCTCATCTTGGTTTACTCCTTTATTTTGTGGAACCAATCCTCCAGTAGCTTAAGGGGAACATGGGCAAGAAAATTTGGGACCTTGAACACCTGAAAATATCTTTATTTAACCTTACGTTTTATAGTACAGCTTGATTTGTTATTCTAGATTGGAAATAATTTTCCCTAAAAAATTTGAAACCATTGAACCATTGTCTTCCAGTTTCCTGTTGAGATATCCAGTGCTCTTGTTTCTTCAGTTTTTGCATGATACTTTTCTCTTGCAAACTTGTAGCTTTTATTTTTATGTTCTAGAATTTTACAATGGTGTGACTCTCTTTTCATCATTTGTGTTGGGTGATCCAATAGGCTCACTCAGTGTGGAAATTTAAGCTCTCTCTTCCAAGAAAATATTTTTAAAAATCTGTTCTTTGATAAGATCTTTGTCTCTGTTTCCTTTTCTTTATTTTAGATTTTTTGGGCTGGTCTACAGATTTCCTTAACTTTTCAGTCCCTTTTTTTCACATCATTGTCTTTTAGTCCTACTTTCTGGAATATTCTTTTCTGACTTTATCTTCCAACTGTCCTATTGAGTTTTTTATTTCTGCTACCATACTTTTAATTTTTAAGAGATTTTGTTAGCCCTCATAATATTTTCTTTAAAATAACAATCCTATTCTTCTTATTCATGGATGCAATATGTTCCTAACACTCTAAGGATGGAAGTGATTTCTTTTTTGAAAAAATTTTCTCCTTATTTTGTCTTGTCTACTCCTATTAAATGTTTTTTTGAATATCCAGTAGCCCTTGGCTCTTCACTCATATTTAAGATTTGCATACTAGAAAATTATGACAATCTATATAAAGCATGGTGACTATAGTTAATAATATGATATTGTATACTTGAAAGTTGCTGAGGGTAAATCTTAAGCATTCTCACCTTACAAGAAAAAGAGTTACCTATGTTAACTATATGAAGTGATACATATATTCATTATTTTGATCTTTGTAGTCATCCTATAATATATATGTATATCAAATCATCTTTTTGTACACTTTGCATACATACAATTATACTTGTTAATTATTCTTCAATTAAAAAAAAACACAGTGTTTGAAATAAAAAACGAATTCTCTGTTTCTAACTCAATTGTCCTTGAATAGTTTCAGACCTTGGGAAGAGAGAAGAATTGGACCATTGCTAGAAAAATAAAAGTAAGAAGGGGAATTGTGAGAATAAGGACAGGCAAGTTTAGTATTGTTGGACTGAACTTAGTGGTGGTTGCAGATGTTCAGCAGGTAGTCAGGAATCAAGCTGGGGAAGACTTGGGGCTGAAGCATTAGATTTTGGGGTTATTTTCCTGAAGGTGCCCCCTGAAGCAATGGAGTACTGGAGATGCTGAGGAGAGGGCAGAAGACTATGGCCACATACCTAGGACCACTGCCTCATTACAACTATAGAAAGAGTAGGAGACAGAAAAAGGGCAATCAGAGAGGGAGAAAGAAAGTGTACCATCACTATAACCAAGGATAGGGAGAGAGTTTCTAATTGGCCATGTGTAATGGAGGTTGGGAGACATCAAAGGTGAATTTTAGCAAAAGTCAAATCAAGCTATTGTTGTATTTCAAAGAATGATTTTTCAGCAATGAAAGCCAAAGCCTTACAGAGAAAATTTTGTTCAGGTATCATGATCCTCACCCTTAGAGATGTCCCAACCACTAGAAAGGTAGACAAAATAACCCCATTAGGTAATTATCTGAGAGCGTGCACTTGTTGACAACTGCACAGTTTTATATGTATGATTCATATTAGGTTTTTTTTTTGTAACCCTCTACATCAGCCCATCAAGCCATAGGTAAATGCATGGTTCTAGGATTTGCCAAGGTCTAAGTGAAAGCCAAACTTGAGACAAGATATATTCCTATTTCATTTTTTTGAGAGGATCAAAATTTTATTAGAATTTTCTTTGACACCTTTTCTCTGACCTGTGCACAATATTACTATGGATCTTATTTTTATTATTTTAATTGCTGGTCACTTAGTGTAAGAGATTTTTTTTTCTTTTTTAGCTCATTTTTACTGCTTATCAAGTATTACTCCAACCATGACTCCATTTTTATGGAATACTAATTGTTCTATGAAATAATCAGTCCTGAGCAAATGACCCTCAGTTTGATCAGGAATTAGAGCTTCATTGAGCCAAATGTCACTCAGTGATGCCAAGTGAAAAGATAGCTTCAAGAGCTGACTTTGCAGTTGGAAATGTCACTGATGTGTTATATTCGATCAGAATCATAGTCATAATAGATTTCACTTTAAGTAAATATTTGACAATGTTCTATTCAATGGCTTCTAAAGATTAAATATGCTGAAATACATCTTCCTTAAAAAACCCTGAAACTAAGAAAGAAACATGAATATTCATATGTTCACAATTCAACTTTATCCTATAAATCCAAAAAAATATTCTGTTGTCTGCTCCAACCCCTTGCAATGGTAGGACCTCTAGACAGTCTCACCTTTCACTTGAGGGGCTGTGTGTGTGTGTGCATGCACTAATACATTAGTGCACTAATATAATAATTGCATGCACACACTATGCAGAATGAATTGGACGTGGACTCTGGAGCATATGAGACCAGGTAGGCAAAAAAGCTAGTGGTTCAGAAATGAAGAAATAAAGGTTTGCACCAAATGAAAATGAACAAAAATTATAGATAAGACATTGTAATGAAAACTAGAGAGTTCCGGCACAATTCCTTCCAATTTACACTACTTTGAGAATATTTGGTCTGTTAAATGGGAATATTACAGTACCTATCTTATAGAATTGTGAGGAATAAATAAGAAAATGAATGTAAAGCAAGCACCCAATGTTTAACAGGTGCTAGATAAATGATGGTGGTTAGGTTCCTCACGTGTACTTTCTCCAAAACATTTGTTGGGGAGGAGTGTTCCTTGCTTTTTCTCCTGTGGAAGGAATTTGGGGGTAGGGCTAAAGTTGATAAACCTGATGGACTCTTCTAGAAAGGGATGGAAGATACAAGAGGAGGAATGGTCCCTATCCTCCTGCAGACACCCAGTTACCACAGTGATCTGTGGGTTGTCCCTCTGCTGTGGGGGCAGATGGAGCAGTCTATGTTTTTCCAGTTTGAGACATTCCCTGCTTGAGTTCATTTGCCAGCTCTTAGCCTTCGTTCCCTGTCCTGGTCTTCTACCTTCCCTGTTTCTTTTTGAACCTAGGTGGGGTTCCTTCTCTCTGTCCAAATGCCAGATATGCAGAGTTTATTTCATTGGGATTTCTCTGGTCTGGGTGAGGATGAAGTCATGCCAAGTGGGACTGAGGTAGCTAATGCTGTCAATGAGGTTAATGCAGCTATTAATGACTTAAGACATGAAAAGAGATACTTGATTTGATCATGTAAAAGTAATGCTGTTTTCAGGCACTTGCATTTTCTTATCATTTATGTCTAATTGCCTGGCAACACCACAAGGATGGCTATCGTTAACCAACTCTGACTCAGTTGAACATGAACCATGATCGTCTGTCCATGTGTATTTATTATACTATAATGATAGTAACCTTGTAATATTTGTAATAAAAAACAGAGGTTATGACACTGTATGTCACTAAAATAATTAATATTGGGCTTTGCTGTACTGTGGAGATTATATAATCCTACCCTGAAGGTTGCAGTCCAACTCTAGAGTCTACTTAACAAGACCAGCCTGGAGACTACTTTTTTTTGAGACTACATATTTTTAATACTTCTTTGGGACAATAGTTCCTGCTCTTTTCTGTGTGTGTCATTGACCCATTCAATTAAGAATTTGATGAGCCATAACAGCATTTTCCCTACAAAGAGGCACACAGTTGTAAATTTTACATACAATTCAGGGTGTTCACAGAAGCACTGGTTCCCTTAAAATCTAGGTTAAGAACCTCACTTCTGGAAGATTTTGGAGTTTTTTTGCTTTTTTCATGTTTGTGGACATCATCCTTTTGGACAATTGAATAATCATAAGAAATTATTGTTCAGTGCATACTACATGCCAGGCATGTAAAACAACAAAAGTGACTTAAGATGTGTGTGTGTGCGGCATTTTTATCCAACTTCCTAGCAATTTGTTGTAGTCCAACAAAAGGAAGTAAGGGTATAGTAGTTAAGACTGTAAAGTGCTTGCCATTTTAGGCACACGAACAATATTTGAAGTTTATTTAGAGACTATTAAATTTCCGGGACAAAGCAATATGTGGGTGCAGAGGGAGGAACAAGTTGAATTTATTTGGAATTATTTTACAGTTCAAACTTGCTTTCCTTGGTGATGGTGTTGGGGGCGAGGTGTGGTGATGCAACTGAATTCCTAAAATTAACTTAGCAATTCGTGGAAAATACCTCAGGAAGGTGATAAGAACTCTGAGTCATCAATCTACTTCTAAATCAGAAATCTAAGGGCTTGAGGAAAGTGAAGTTTATAGCATGCACAATAAACAAAACGGACAACTAGCTCTTAAGCTCTTTATTCAAGCACTATATTTGAAATCCAGTTTTGACTATCTTCAGCCATTTGATGGGAAATGCACAGTCTACTTTACCCTGCTGGTGGCGTGGAGCTCCACCTAAGAGAAGCCGTGGCCTTGCGTTATCATCACAGGCTCCTCTTCATAAGATGCTGCACAGAAGTTTATTTAAATAAATCTCTAACATTTCTTTCTCATATCTGGGTGAGATTTTTTTTTTCTTTTGGTAACTTCTAGGAGCATTTATGAAGGACTGATCATGTAGTAGTTGCTCTTCATAACAATCATTTAAAAAAGAAAAATAGCCCTTTGATGACTTTTTGGTGCCTACAAATTATGTATACTTATTAATTAGTTCTTCCCCATTTTTCCATGTCCCTGGTTTCCAGCAGAGTGAGAACTGGCAGTTCAAAAGGGCACTGAAGGGTTTAGACTCAAGCATGGTTGGGAAAAGAACAAGGCTAAGAGAACCTAGAGCTCCTGTTAATGTTATTTATAAAACTTTGGAGTTTTAAGAAAAAGGATCTAAGTGATGACCCATTTTTCAGAGTGGGGCACTGGGATGATTTTTATATACAGCTTTTTACAGTTCAGTAAAAAGAACCACTAACGAAGTTGGCAAAGGTTCTAAATACGTTTTTATTTTAAAAAGCCTAACACTAAAGTCACACTCAGCTCACTAAATTGCTCACCCAGGAGGACAGTGCATTCAAAGCACACAAGCCCTGGATTGATAAGGCTCCTTCAGCCGATTTTCCGCAGCTGGAGAGCTCAAGCAGATGACGACGACAGGAGTGTTAATCATTTCCCAACCAAGCAATCTTAGTCACAAGTTCCTGCTAAAAGTGAAATCAACCCCTCTGGTTTAAAAACAGCTAAACACTTTTTACTCAGTTCACGTTGTAATTTCTTCATTTCAGGTTAAGCACATGGAAATTCTTTTTACGGCACTATTTCCATTAGTTGCTCCCATAAGCTGGAGTTTATCTGATTGTGTGGTAGATGGAAACTTCAGGATAAAATTCAATGGCCGAAGGCTGAGTGAAGTTTGCTCTGGCTGTGGTTATGAAGAGGGTAAGTGAATGAACCTTTTTGTTGCTCTTGTGTTTATTTTCTCTTGTGCTAGATCTTATACACCATAAAATGCAAAAGGCATAATCTTGCAATTACAGTTAACCATTTAGATTTGCTTGATGATCGTTAAGTGATCACAGGCTAAAACCAAGAAATTAAGACACAATTAAGCATACGCGCCAAACAAAATTACTTCAGTTTCCTCTTGGAAAAAATTTATCTTATTAATTAAACAGCTTGTTTGGTAAATTGAACTGTTTCTGAAATGTCTTTCTGCATTGATGGAATGTTGGACTGCTCAGTAAATAGACTGGAAACAATTTTCTGCGAGTGAAAAAACATAAATAATTTTTATTACTAGAAATACCCAAAGTAGTAACTGAACAAAACATCTAGAGGCAGACTTAAATGTCAAATCATTCTAGTTCTAATAGAAATATCATTTTATGTCTGTGTGTTTCTATTCAGCAAGATGATTTTTTATTGTTTCATAAAATCTATTTGAAATAGTTACAACAGTTTTATAAATGAAACCTTTTCAATATTTCAATTACTGTCTTTCCTGAAAACGAAAATGATATTTGGGTGTAATAGAAGGACTTTCATTAGAAGAGTACTGACTCTGTTCTTGCCCATTTCAATTGTGGTGACCTTTTATTTCAAGAAAAATAAAGATTTCCTCGAGGCCTAGAATAGTCCGTAGAACAAAAAGATTTTATAGAAGTAGCTACTGATTATTTATCTGTTTCTTAGTCTGCACGTACATTAATGGGCTTTAGAAGAAAGTATCCAATACATCAGTGATAAATCAAAAAAGTAGTATAAGATAGGGTCTCTTCCAGAAAATAATTTAATTCACATCTTTCCCACTGTGATTCAAACCATTCCATTTCTGAGAACTTTAATGAACACTTTATTCTGAGTGTTTGAAAAATTATTGAGATGACGCATTTTTTTATAACAACATTGCTCATCCCTGTGAAAAGCTGGAAATCACCAAAGGTGAATGACCAGGATAGTGGTTAAACAATTGAATACTACATAACCCATAAAAAATAATGAGAGGAATCTACATTTATTAACATGAGATCTCCCCAAATTTTATTGCTAAGTTAAAAAAATAGTAAGTATAGTATATTCTCATAAAAATAAACACATACCAATATCGATATTTACAAAATCATTCACCAAACCCTTTACAGTGGCCACTTTTGGGGGTTGAATGAGAAAGCTTTTTTTCTTTTTTTTCCAATCTTTATTTTTATTGTAGTCAATAGAATGTAATTGGTAAGGCTAAAATGTATTTACGGCTAAAACCTCAGTGTATATAATAATGTCTGGCACATAATAGGCATGCAGTAAATAGTGTTGAATGAATGAATACAGAGATTTCTGTAATATTTAAATTTTAAAATATTAGCATGGTTAATTTGTAAGCAGATAAAATTCACAAAATACCTTATTTTTTTAACTGAAAAATGATTTAGAATACCTTTCAAAGCCTCTGATCCCTCTTCCCCTCATGTTAACTCTTCTTCTTTTCCACTTCTTACATACAACACTTTCCCCCCCTTCTCTAGCTAATACTGGTTCAAAGGAAAATGAAAATGCTATGGTGCCTATGCTCACCTTAGATTTTTGCCTCACCTTCTGACTGTGGGTTTTGTGTCTATCCTCTGGAATCCATGCATTTAATCAGATTGCTCCTTATCCTTTTATGTGCATGCCATCTTTCCAGTTGGGCAGCAAACCCTGGAGAATACAGACCCTGTCTTAGGATAGTTTCTGTCCTCTGTACCTAGCACAGCGCCTCATACACAGTAGGGGGATGATTTTGGTGCTTGGATATTCTTTCCACAAGTACATGTGCAGTTCTTAATGATGGTGTACTACTGTAATCCCTCCTAGGCCAAGCATTGTACATGCTGGCACTCAGTACATGGTTGTTGAATGAATGATTGGGACTTGACTTGGGCACATTATGTCTGCCTATATGGGTGATTAGATTTGGTTTCAAGGGAGATGGTAGGAGGCTGTATCAGTTTGGTGGCATTTTGGTTACCAGTGACAGAACATCCAACTAAAACTGGCAGAAGCAGAGCATAAGAGAATTTATTGGCTCATATAGCAGTATAATGGTACAACTTGAGAAATAGCCAGACATTGTGCCTTAGAATGATACCTCTCTTTTTGTCTGTCTGTCTCTCTCTTACTCTGTTCTCAGACAGGCTTTTTCTCCTTGAGGTTGTGAAATGGCTGCCTAAAACTCTAGGAACGATATTCTTTCAGATTTCAATCCAGCAGAAAAAAAAGGTCTTTGTTTTGATATTCCTAGAAAATTAAATTAATCATGACAGTCAGAGTACACCAATAATAACTGTAGCCGGGAGAGTTCCTGGATGGATTTATGAGCTGCTTGGGTCAGGGGTAAAGCCTCAATAAAAATCAAGGCTGTTGCTATAGAAAGGGGAATGGATGCCTGTTAGTTAAACAAGAAATGTCAAATGCAAAGGAAGGTGATCATTTTATTCTTTTCCTTTCCACTCTCCTAACATAAATAGATCCAAATATGAGTAAGTACCAGATGTAAGACCCAATCAACTATAGCTCTGTAAGGATGTGCATGTGATACTAACTGTTAAAGAGGACGCAGATGGAAAGATGGGAGGAGAGGGCTACCTGAGTTGATTGAAGGCAGAGTCCTAGTCTGGAGCAATGCCTCTCAAATTTGCACCATACTGAAATTATCTGGAGATAATTCTGATGCATACGCATTCTTTATAACAGTCATATCAGAATATCTAGTGTTGGGACCTAAGCATCAGTAATTTGGACTCCCAGGTAAATTGTGTTAAAACCACATTTGGGAATCAGTGGCCAAGAGAGATACCAGGGAGGATTTAGATTAGTTTTAAACATACCTGAAACTGAGTCTCAGATATTGGAGATTTGATAGTGTGATGTAAGGAAGAAAAGAACATGACTGAGCAAAGATGGGGTTTATTTGTGACCCTGGACCGTATGCTAGGCGTCATGTTCTCTTCTCAATATACAGTTCTCACTTGATCATCATAATCAGGATCATAAAAAAAAAAATCTCCTCTTACAGTGAGAAAATAGAAAAAAAAAAAGATTAACTTGCTAAAAGATTAACCAATCAGAAAAACAGGTTTAGTGGGCTCCAAACTACATACCTCTTTCACAACACTACAAATGCAAATGCCAGACTGGGCTTAAAGGTGAACTCAGATGTTGGGTATAGCAACTAAATCTATGTGACTCAAGAACAGAGTATACACCAGGCATGAAGGCGGCCCTGAAAAATTCACACAAGTGGCATCAGCTACAGAATGGGCTGGCAAACTAGGGCCTAAGGGCCAAATTCAGCCCACTGCCTGTCTTTACAAATAAAATTTTATTGGAACACACCATGTTTATTTATTTACATATTGTCTAAAGCTGCTTTTGCACTATAATGGCAGAGCTGGGTAGCTGTGACAGAGACCATGTGGCTTATAGAGCCTAAAATATTTGCTACTTAGCACTTCACAGAAAAAATGCTGACCTGTGATCTAGAGTTTATACTTTTATGTGATCAGCAGTTCTGAGAAAATAAGATTATCATTATCAATTCAGGACTGATGATAATTCTTGTTGCTATATGAGTACAAGTCTCCAGGCATCTACACATTCATTCTATCAACTAACATTTACTGAGCATCTCCAAAGTTCTTACAGCCTATTGGGCAGATAAAACACTGGAAAAAGTACAATCAATTCCACAGTAAAAAATAACATACTAAAATTTGATAACCTTCCCCTCTGATTTTAGATTATGTGAGTGTAGGTTCTGTTTTAGGTCATCACTGTGGGCTCCACCCTGAGCAGAGGGCCTGAGTATGTTAGTAAGCATTTGATGAATGAACTAATGATTCTGTTAATATGGTGGAGATAAGCATGGGATGCCAAGTGCACACACCTAGCCCAAGCTGAGGAAGCGGAAGATGTGGAAGGAGAGGAAGTACAGGTGGAGAGCCCAGCAAAGACGGAGGTTTGTAGAGGAGTTGAATGGATCCGCCTTGGATGAGGTCCACCTCAGTGGGACCAGACAGAAAGGAACTGTGGTCCTGAGAGCACCTGGTGGGAG
Source organism: Smutsia gigantea (assembly GCA_032199065.1). Taxonomy (NCBI): domain Eukaryota; kingdom Metazoa; phylum Chordata; class Mammalia; order Pholidota; family Manidae; genus Smutsia; species Smutsia gigantea. The sequence continues at coordinate 124,973 of JAVSCE010020620.1, forward strand.
GTTTGGTATGATACAGAACATAGATACATCTATTCTGTTCTGGACTCAGAAGCCTCCAGGAGCTTCCTGCTGTCCACACAATAAATCAAGACTCCTTGGTGAGCCTTCAAATCCTCTATAATTTGTTCTCTGTTGATTCAATCTTATTGCCCTTACTTCCTTGCCGCAGTTCCTATCCTTTGGTTTTATGCCTTCTGATTGTGCTTTATTCAGTCTTAACTCTGCGCCTTGTGAAGACATATGTTCCCTCCTTGGGATGCGCTTCCCCTCACTTTAATCTGTGCCACTTATGTTATAAGCTCTGATGCAATGATGAGCCTTCTGACAGAATTTCCCCACCACCCTCAGCTTCACTGACCTCTCTCCTCAGGGTTCCACCACACATTCGTGTCCCCCTCTCACGTTTAGACACTAAATGAATGCTGCCTTAATTGGTTTGAGCCGTTTCATGGGCTAAATTTTGCACCCACCATCAGAATGAAGAACCACCATTAGAATGTTCCAGAAACAGGGATCATAAGATGTTTTCTCCATACCCTCTTAGTACCCAGAACAATACTTCATGTACAGTTAATAGTTAAGCAGACTCTTAAATACTTATTGACTAAATCAAGGTGAATAAAGTTAGGAAGTTGGAAATACTGCTAAAAAAGAAAGTCAGAGAGTGGAAAATTAGAGGAGATGCTAAAAGGACAAGGAAAATAATGAGTGCTTTGTGGTTAGAGGCATTCTCAGAAAGTACACATTTTGAGGAATATATTTGGATTTATTTATTTTTAATTAATAGAAATTCAAATGTGTAGGAATGAGTTAATCTGCTTCTCAGTTTAGGGCATTTTATCACCACTGATCTGTGTAAGATATTGCTCTGGTTTTGAATCCATATTTATTTATTTGTTTACATATTCCTCTTTATCCTCATTTCCTATTGTCATTCCCCAACACTCCCTCAGCAACTGTTCTAATGTGGTTAATGTGTATCCTCTTTTCGTATTTGTTTTTATAAAATGAGTATTTTTTATTTTAGCATGTATTTAAAACATTTATAGATACCGTAATGTGTTATGGATATCAGTCTTTTCTTGCTTTTTTCACTAAGCATTAAGGGATCTACACTTATTGCTATGGTATAGATCTGCTGTTTCTAATTGCTACATAATGCCCCATGATGTGAACCCACCACGTTTCACCTATTTATGCCTCCAGTGATGAAAGCCACTGTCACTGCAACCCCCTCCCACTGCAAACGATGATGAGCATCCGTGTACTGTTCCTTCATAGACCTGGTATGAGAACTTATTTGGGGCATATCCCAGGAAAGGCATTGCTGGATCGTGGAGTATACATCTATTTAATTTGACTAAGATTTCACTGCAGAATGGTGGCATTAGTCAATACACACATTCTCTCCTTGCCCTGCAAAGCAATGCATGGAGTTTCTGTAAACTACAACTCTACCAACACTTAGTGTTACCCAGCCTTCTCATTTTTAGTAGTCTCACAGAGTTAAAATTGGTATTTCATTGTTGTTTTAATTGATGTTACTTAGTTTATTAATGAGTCTCAAAATCTTGCTTGTTATTTCTTGTAGTTCCTTTGAAGTGTTTTCTATAAGTTGCCCGTATATAAATATTTTCCCATTTTTTTTCTAAGGGAATTCTTGTATTTTCCTTGTTAATTTACAATTAAAGGCTTATTGGTTTTTTTAAACCAAGAAAATTAACTTAAATCATAACATAGAATTGCTTTGTATAGAATATCTACTACTTTATTATTATTAAGCATTATTTCTGATTTGGAGAAGGGAGCAGTGGCTGTATAGCTTTTTGATCCTTTCAAATCCCCACATATAAAATATATGGCAGAACAAAAAAACCACGAACAATATTTGCAATAAAACTAAACAGACTTTAGTTTCTAGTCTGCCATGTAGGGAGATTAGAAGCTGTCATTCCTAATGCCACAAGAGGAAAAGCTAAACAAACTGAAGTCAGGACTCTCCTTTGAAGAAGTGTCATTAAAAACTTCTAAAACAGAAATGCATAGAGAAAAGAAGAATGAAGAAGACAGAGTAAAATGTGTAACATACATGTACTGGGAAGGCTGGAAGGTGGAGAGACAAAGAAAGACAGAAATATTTGAAGCAGTGATGACTAGAAATTTCCCCAAATTAATGATCAACACCAAACCACAGATCCAGAAGGCTCAGAGAACACCAAACAGGATAAATATAAACTAAGTGACCAGTTAGCTGTAGGAAACCCATCAACAATCGCAGATTGTGTGTATTATTACCATGTATGTGGGAGATAGAAAAGGGAAGCAACAGGGTGGCATACAGACAGGAGAAACTCAAAGGAACCAACAGATACTCACTGAAAAGTGTGATGGGCTAATTGGAGAACAGCAGCTAAAACTATGACACCAGTGAGAGAGAGGGGCCAGCAGCCTGTGGTGAGGCATTAAGGGACCTGTGCCGCCCCTCCCAAGAACTCTTGAAATGGATCCTCTAGAGTTTATTTCCAGAAGGACCCAAACAATGAAAAAACTGCTGAGAGTGAAATGAAAATTGAGCAAGTGGGGAAAACAAAGAGAAAAGAGAAGGTCCAGATAAAAGTGGGAGATGGGAGTGGAGCCAGGAAATCTCAGAAAGTGGTCACACATTTCTGTATACTACATGAAAACTGTAAAAGAGAGAGATCTGTGAAGACAAAAACTATCCCAAACTTTTCTTCCTTCTAAAACTTCAGAAAAAATTAATTTTACATAAAATGAGCACCAGAAAAGTATTGAGTTTGAATCTCACATGAAATTAGTATCAGAAAACAGTGAATAAGGATCAGAATAACATCCATACAGACAATGAAAGCATGTCAGAAAACATGAGTAAATAGAGATCAAAACTATATTTCAAAATGAACTAATAGGCAATAGGGAAAGGACAATATAAATCAGAAATAGACACATTCAGAAATAATCAACAGGATTCAAAAAAGAATTAGAATAAAAATTTTAAGTGTTAAATGTCTAAACTGGAAGATATGAAAGAGTAAATGAAAACAGAAAATAATGCCTTAAAAGAAATAGAAGAAGAATATGAGACAGAAAGAGAGAGAGAAAGAGGAGAAAAAAAGGTGGAAAAATAATTTGAGAAAAAAACAAAAATATTGAAGCTAGGTAAAGAGGAGCTGACATATGGGTCACAGGAATCCCTAAAGAATAAAACCTAAGTAAGAGAACAGAAAAAATACTAAAAAGCATAACTTAAAGTTTCTGAAATAAGATAAAATAAATTGAAATATGTATTGAAAGAGCTCATTAAGTATCTGAGAACACTGATCTAGAATAACTATGACCAAGACATATTCTGATAAACTTACCGAACTTTAAAGAAAAAAAAATCCTTTGGGCATCTAGGGAAAAAATACCATTTGACATATAAGAGAAAGAAAACCATCTTATCATCAGATATTTTATAGTAGTTACCTATACTAGAAGAAAATACATTAACATATTTCAACAGATACTCTATGAAAGAAAATGTGAGCTCAGGATTTTATATCCAACAAAACTGACCTTAAAGTATTAAGGGCATAAGCTATTAGCAACGTGCACATACTCTCCATGAGCTTTTCCTGAGTAATCTACTAAAGAACAACTTAATAGCCAAAATGTTAGTGTGAAGCATCATCTTAAAATAAAACATAATTTTTATTTATTTATGTATATAACTTTTGGCATTAAATATATTGTATGGTTACTTATAGAATTAACATTAAATGAACATTAAAAGAGGGAAAGTGTATAGTACATAATGGCTATGTGATCTGAGAATATAGACATGTACAACTATTTAAAAAGTGGGAGAATTATAGTAGCATGTACAATATTTTTTTGAACTTTTCAGAAATCATACTGATCTGTGGTAGAATTGGAATTGTTTTCTGAGGCTGTTGTGTGTCTATATGGGGTAAAGCAAATGAAAAATTAATAGATACTTAATTTTATTACCTCTGTTCTTTAAAACCAGGATTCTTCATGCAATTGGAAAGAATACAGATTTAATATAAAATAATTGAATAAAAATCTTTAATCCTGAATTTGAATTGAAAATTTAATTATGAACTCACAAGATATTTTATCTCTGTGGAAAAAGGTCTAGAAATAATGACCAACCAAACCTCCATGGCACCCAGACAATGGTCTTTCTCAAGACCATTCTCAATAAAATAAATTGGGTCTTCTTAGAGAAATTGCTAATTCTTTTTTGAAGAAGGATTTGTACAAGACAACCCTGGGACATCTTCACATATTAGATAGCAAAGAAGTTATCAGAGACTATTAAGATTATCTTAACTATCTTAAGATAGGCAAAGATGATGGGAGATAATTTAGAGACCCCACTGACCAAAGATGGGACACACCAAGTTTCAATAATAATAATTGCAATGGATTGCAAATTAGTTATATACTGCTGTGTAACAAATTGCTCCAAAGTTTTACTTAAAGCTAGATACATTTATTATATTACACAGTTTCTGAGAATCAGAGGTCCAAGAGCCACTTAACTGGTGGTTGTCTCTCAGGGTCTCTAATAAGATTGCAGTCAAACTGTTCAATAGGGGTATGTTCATTTGAATGTGGTGTGGAAGATCCACATTGAAACTCCCTCATGTGGTTCTTGGCAGGAGGCTTCATTTCCTCAGTGTGTGGGCCTCTCCACAGGGCTGCTTATGACATGACTTCCCTCAGAGTGGAGAGAGTCAGAGTAGTCCAGTGAGTGGTTACCAAAATGGAAGTTGCAGACTTTTATAATCTAACCTCAGAAGTGTCATACCATCACTTCTACTGTAGTTTATGTATCTTGACTTGGTAGATAGTTATGAGACTGTTTACCTTGTAATAATTCTCTAGGACATTAATTTGTTTTATGTGGCTTTTCTAAATTTGTGTTTTACTTTATATAAAAAGATAAAAATCTTTTCTAAAGATTATATGTGAATGTGGCAAGATAGTCAAACAGAGGAAAAGATCAGGTAATGAAAAATCAGTCTTCTTCCCAACTCACCTGTCAGTCCTTGAATTTTCTTCCCCAGAGGCAGCTGCTGTTGCATGCTTTTTGTGTATCTGTCCAGAGAGATTCCAGGAAAGTAAAGTCACGTATACACAAGTGGGTGCACATTATATATGTGTATATATATATATGTATGTGTATATTTGTAAATAAATATAAATATTAAATAAATAAATATATAAAATTTCCTGTCATTTTAAAAGCATAAATGGTAGACTTTGAATACCATGCACATATTCTGAGCTTTATTTCACTAAATATTTTTTAAACTGTTCTCTTTCACATAGTGCCACACTGGATAAAAATTAATTAAGTCAGTGCCTCTTTCTAGGCTGCAACCAGTCTATTTTAACCTGTAAATAGCAGTTATAATAAGCAGGTATGTTTTCTAAGAATATACTCTATTAAGTCAGTAGATATGTTTCTAATTTCCCAGTGTGGACATACTGTTCATATTGATTTTGAGGTACACATTTTTCATAAAGTTTAAAACTTACCCGTCCTTTTCTTTCACTTGAGTTTTCAGTTAACCAAACCTGTCACCCTTTGATTCAGACAGGATTAACTGGGGGAAGGGATTGAAGAGTTAGTAAAGTGCTTCTTCAGCATTTCCCTCAATGAACTCACAGAGATGTTTTATGGCAAGTGTTAAAACTACACACTGTGAGTAACCTTTGTGCTTCTCAGTTGATAACAGCCTGTTTACGGTGATAACTAGGATTCTACAGCCTTTAAACTCTAATCTCAGCCTAGTAAATGTTTTCTGGGCACCAAATTATATTTTGTTTAAAAAAATACAAACTTGGTGAAGTGTTTTAACTATCTCTTTATTTCCTTTAATATTTCTCACCTTTTCAGTCACTTAAGTAGTATCTATTGAGTACCTACTACGGGGTCCTATGGAAGGAGGTACAAAGATAGAGCTTACAGTTTTGCTGGAGATTCATGATATATATACATGAAATAGCCAGTGAGCAAAATGGTATCATTTACCTCTGTGTGTTTGTTTCCAAGTATGTAAACATATATAAATATAAGCAATACATAGGAAAATATTTGTGTATACTAAGTTGTATGGCACAGATAATTACAAAACAGGTAAGATGCATATGGAAATTAAGTGAAGGGATAATAGATGATTTAAATCTGGCTGTCAGGAAAGACTATATTGCAGAAAGACCTGGAGCTGAGTTTTTCTTCTTCCTTTGAAATAATTATAGACTCACAGGAAGTAGCAGAAATATTCAAAGAGATGCTAGGAACCCTTCCCCCAGCTTCCCCCAGGGGGAACATCGTATATAACTATAGTACACTATGAAAACCAGCATATCGACATTGGGGCAATTTATAGAACTTTTCCAGATTTCATCAGTTTTATATGCACACATTCCATGGAGCTGAATATTTTTTTTATAATTTATTTTGGTATCATTAGTCTACAATTACATGTGCAATATTATGGTTATTAAACAACCCCTTCATCAGGTCGCCCCCACCAACCCCATTACAGTCACTGTCCATCAACGTAGTGAGATGCTATAGAATCACTACTTGTCTTCTCTGTGTTGTACAGCCCTCCCCGTGCCCCCCCAACATTACATCTGCTAATCGGAATGCCCCTTTTCCCCCCTTGTCCCTCCCTGGAGCTGAATATTGATAAATTAGCTCAACAGGCAAAGAAGAATGAGGAAAAACTAGAGATAACAAAAGCTAACAGGGCAGTTACTTTGAAGAACTGGCTTCTTTCCTTGTTCTCCCAATTCTTAAGCATTCCTCGTAAGCATATGTAAATTAAGCACACTGCTTCCCTCACCAGAGTTTGGCTTGTACCACCTCTACACAAATGTTACCCAAGGACTTACTCCTCTTATTCCAGTGATCTGAACTTAGGCAGTCTCCCTCCTAGAAATCATTTGTTTCCTGTAAGCTAGTTTATAGATAAGTAGTTTGGAATCCAGAATAGATTTTTCCCATGGAAACAGAAATACATAGTACATAGTCCCTAGTATGGCAAGGAGTGGGTTCCCTGGCCTATCTCCAGGCCTGTGTAACTCATAATGTAACTAATTTCTACACAGAGCAATATCATTGCTGTACATGGTGGGAGTAGTGGGGTTTCTGGGAGTTTGGGAGGAGGATTCTCTGCTATGTCAGGTGGACTCCTAACTTAATGGGTACCATTCTGTTGCTACAAAGAGACACTGTATACAGTGGGCAATAGTAAAGGAAAAGCCCTTTTTGATACTTTTAATTACACAATGAAATCTTTCCTAATTCAGGTGTTCACCCATGTAACTATCAGTTCTATAAGAGATGATGTAGGAAGTACAAGACAGGGAGCTGATGAGAGGCAGAGAATTACTGAAAGGAGAGCTTCTAGAAGGACATATGTAAGAGTAATACAGTGGTTATCTCTGAGAGGTGGAATTACCAGTGATTCATTCTTCATATTCCCTCCCCTGTCCCCCATTCTCTCTCTTTCCCTTGTACCTTTTTGAATTCTCTAAATTCTCTATATAACTAGGATGTGTTGCTTTTATAATCAGAAAAATTAGAGTCCTTCTGAGATGAAAGAGATGCATGCAATTTTTGGAGCAGTCCCTAGTATGGTGGGAAGGAGTGGAGATGGAATACGGAGCAGTGTGCTCCTCAAGGCAGAGGGGAGGTTGTTTCCACGCCCCGCAGCATGGGTAGCAGTCTACTGAGCATGCACAGATGCAAACACCATTCAGAACTTTACAGAGGAGAGGTATGTAAGCAGAAAAGGAACAGATGCTCCCCTTTTCTGGATTTCCCCAATGAAATACGAAGCCATCATTGACACTTTGGGAATCAAGGAAGGAGCCTCCTTGCTGCTGGGCCACAAATCCTTTAAACCTGGGTGTCCATCACCCTTCTGGAAGAAGTTATGCTGAAAACTTCGCATTTCTGTTAAGTCAACTTTGGCAAATATCTGGCTCTGCTCGTTCTCAAACTAAACCTTCCATTGCTAAGTCATCCTCAACAGGAGAAAGGAGGACAAGTGTCCAGACATCATTGAGTAATAGCTTCCTGAAATACTTTCATATTCCTGGTTGGTCCTGATACTGATTTTGGTCCCATGATCATAATCACAGTTCCCTTTCCATTTCTGCCCAGAGAACAGCAGTGACTGGGTTTCCTGGGTCCCCTCTTTGCTGTCCTAGATAAGACTTTAAGTCTATAAATACTCATGCCGTGCCCTTTAGATATAGTTTACAGCCCACCTGAAAGTGTTTGTCTTCTAATCTCTGCTTATTTCAATTACAAGATGGGATATTTGCAGTAATCATCTTGTCCTCTGTGGTTTTTGAAATCCATTGTGCTATTTCAACTTTGTAAAATATTTCATGGTAAGATGATACTAACACTTGTGCAACATGTTTGGTTTCTCCCTGTAGATACAATCATGCTGGCCTAAGCATACTAATGCCATAAAAAGCTAAATGCTTCAATTTGTTTATTCTTCAGGCTTTTTAAAAAAATGACAGTTCCTGAGCCCCATAAAATATAGATACTTAGCAATTTGCATCTATTTCCTCATAACTTTTTAAAGTAAGAGAGGATAATTTGGAACAAGTATGACACTTGACTAAAGAGTAAAGATAATAAAGCTCCTACTTTCATTTAATTGGGTTGAATAAACATTTCTTGCATGCTGGACCATGCAAATAATAGGTGATAGAAAACGAGAAAGAAGCAGTTCCTATCTTTACAACGTGTATTATCTAGTCAAAATAAAAAATTGATGAAAACTTTTAAATGAACATCCCTTTAGTCAGTGCACCAAGGGGGGGTCTGTAATATTCAGAGACACTGAAATGATTGTGAAGAAACACTTGGTTGAATGGCAATGGGTGGCAGGAAGGATTGTGGGTGGTTTGAGAGGTAGGATGACTATATGAATATGGACCATTCTGAGAATAAAAGAGAGTGCTATTAATATTTGTGCTTATGAAAGAGGTATAATTTGGGTCTACATAATTTTAAGCCAACAAGGAGTTATGGTGCCCTTTGCTAAAAGACAGGAGTTAGGAGAATTTCCACAAATCTAAATGGTCAGAAAGTGTATTAGTTTGCTAGGACTGTCATAAATGGATAGCTTAAACAATGGAAATTCTACCATCTTGCAGTTCTGGAAGTTAGGCGCCGGCAGGATTGGTTCCCTCTGAAGGCTGTGAGGGAAGGCTCTATTCGAGGTTTCTCTCCTTGGCTTGTAGAGGGCTATCTTCATGTTGTTTTCCCTCTGTGTATATCTCTGTGTCCAAACTTCCTGTTTTTATAAGGACACCCGTCATACTTACTGTCCACCCTAATGACCTCTTTCTACCTTGATTACCTCTATAAAGACCCTATCTCCAAATAAGGTGACATTCTGAAGTACAGCAACATATCTTTTTTTGCAGGGGACAGAATTCAACTAATAACAGGAAGGATGGTAGAAACTTGACAAGAGTGCCACAGTAGAAGAGATGTTACCTCTGGATGGTTAGTGGGCACCATCTTCCTAGTGCACATCATGATCAGGATGCAATTCTATTAGGTTTTAATAAGTTAAGATGGGTGGGAAAGAATAAACAATAGAGGACCATTCGAGATGTGAGACCTTTAGTTTGGGGGATTGTTAGTGTTCCAAGATTCCTCTCTAGGTGGGCAATAAATGACAGACATTGGCTGCAGAGAGATCTTTAAGTGATAGAGCATATTGAGCTGTGGGATGCCGTGTTTGGGAGGGGCCACAAATAGACTGGCCAATTATTAGCACATTAGTTGATAATTCTCTGCTATGAAACCTTTCTTTCCTTAAGAACTTAAAGGTATATTTCCTTTTCCCATCTCCACATGGATTTTATAAATCACAGAATGATAAATAGGAAGATTTCTGAGTTCTGTGGAAGAACATTCTTGAGTTAGTTCATAGTTTTTATAGTGACAGAAGTTTTTGGTCATGTTCAAGAAATTGCATATAAAACTAATCCTTTATATTTTCAAAATAATATGCAAACAAAAAGGAAGAAGAATATACATTTTGCTTGACTTAGGTATTGGGGGCCTAGATATGAAAACATCAAGCTTTCATGTGCATGCAAAGTGCAGTCTGTGTCCTTGTGTCATTACTATGAAAGGTCAATGGGGAAACTTCATATATTACGATAAAATGTAGTTTTCATGATGAAATTCACATAGAGTTATTTTCATTCTTATATTTTTGCTCTTTCATCACTTATCTTGATCTTCATAAGTATAGGTAAAATAGTGGTTCACACATTTCCTTGGCAAAGAAGAAATTGTCATTGTTGAGTGTTGGATTAAACAGCTATAGCCAAAGCGAAATTACCCTAGCCCACGTGGTTAAGATGCACCAAGCTATCCAGTGTAATATATGAATCACAAAACATTAAAAAATAGCATTGGTGCCAAACTCTTGGCTCAAATAGCCTGGGAAATGAGTGAAATACACGCTTTATTAATCATAAAGAATCAATGATCAGAAAAAGTGTAATATGGAAATTTCAGGTAATCCTAAAAGTTATTCCAAGATATGTGAGATTTTTCACTTTTAATTAATTTTTTTTAATTATAAAAATAATAAGATCACCCTGTAGAATATTGGAAAAAAATGAAAAGAAGACATTTCTAATTTTTTTCTATGTAGGTTTTGACATAGTACTTCTCTAATAATAGACTTCAAGATAGTTTCTAATGTATTATGATATTTTGATATTTATGTCCAATTATGTAAATTTGCATCATATGTACAAGGATTTTTTTGTTTATTTGTTTTTGGCAAGAGTTCTAGATGTGACTTCTCTGGGTCACAGGGTTTTGAGGTCTTTTATAATGGTATTTTGTTCTTAGGTCAGTAAAATAGTCTCCATTCTACCCGAGTCTAAACATGGTTTGGGCTAAGATGGCTAAATAAATTTTGTGGTTGGATTACAGCAATTCCAAATTTAATATCTAAACATAATGACCTTGCCTTAAAAACATTTGAATTATTATACCTTCAAGGATATTACAAAAATGCTTGGGTATCCTTACCACGAAGGAAATCACATGCAACTTGTTTAGGGAAGGATGTAACTTAAAGATCTCATTAGCACTGGAAGCCTGCAGGTTGTTTTGCTGTGCAGAGATGGTACTGTACTGAAAGTTGGTTGGGGAAAATGACATTTTGCCCAGGGATTTTAAATACTTTTCTTAAAGTAAAATTTAAAAAAATTAAATAGCAAACTAAAACCTCAATAGTAAATGGAAGTTGAGATTATTTTGGAGAGGAACTCTGATATGATGGAGACACCATGGGCCTTGGAGTCAAACTGTCTTTGTAATTCCAGCTCTGCCACTTAGTCTGTGACTCTGGATAAGTTTTCATCTTCTGGAAATTTGGTTATTATATAAAACAATGGCTAATAATGTGTTAAATAAAAATTAGCCCACAGTGAGTACCCAATAAGTAGTAATTTCTTCCCTTCTTTATTCATGGCACACACTGATTATGTAAAGAATATTTCAGGAGGAATAAAGTATATAAATTCAAAGTACTTTTAAAAGACTCTCATTTTAGTTTAAGGGACTCTATATAAGATTTTTGCAACTTTATGTGAGGTTATACTCTGTAACTCTGGGGGGGGAATATTTTCCCAGCTCAGGGCAAATTACCTTTGAAGCCAAAATCAGTCAAAGGGAGAAATAAAGTGTGAGAAACCTGTACATTTCTTACAAGCAGTCCACTTCTGCTCACCTGTGTCTCTCACAACTCAGCTGCAAAAAGGGACCCCATCCAACCTCTCCAGAACAGATATGCCCTTGCTTCCCCATGTAATCACCTATTGATATGGAGATGCACTAAGGCCAGGGGAGACATTCTGGAAATATTGCAATTTTACCCACAGCCCACCCCTCCAGAAATCTTGCCTCACTATCTGCTCGCTCCCTATCTTCTGCAAAGGCCCTGTGTGAGAAAACTGGAGCACTGTAGCCAGACTAATAACATACAATAACAACAGCAATAAAATCAATGACAATCCTCAGGCCAGAGGATTCAGCTAGGTTCAAAGTCTTATGCACATTAAGTCCACAGCTTGCCCATTCCACAAGTGCCAGTAGCTGAACGGGTAGGGAATTCAGAGCAATCATAACACAGCAGCTGTAGCCAGGGGGGCAGGTCCAGGATACAGGGACTGTAGAAGAAAATAACCTTAAGGGCAATAAGATAAATGTTTTAATGACACCAGCATAGGCAAATCTTGTCCATCAGGTAGGATGCATGAAAGAGAGTGGTCCTGTGATAGGACAGTGGCAGGCATGGGATCTCATACTGGTTTAGCATAACAGACCTTCATCCCCATACCTTTGGGAATTACAGATGGGCCAATATATAGGGTTACAGGAGGTACATGCACTAGCCATAAAGAAAAAACAAAAATTCCCTTTAAGATTCTCTTACCACCCAGACGTTTTGGGTATACTACTGTGATCTTTGGGGGCCACTCTGCTGTTACTCCAGGAACACTCAGGAGGCCAGCTTTCAGGCTTTTTCCCCAACGTACCAGAAGGGCCAGCCATTGCTGGTCCGTGTGTCAAAATGTCCACATCCACTCAACAAAGTCTCCAGGGTTTAATACAGTTAGGCTGGCAGCAGGATGTTGTTCTGATGGCCATATCCTGGCTTCAATAACCCTCTTTGGTTTATACATAAAGTTGTATAGGAGAGGCAACAATGTGTGTTAGCATGTCCACAGGGCTTAAGGCTTCTTTTTGGGGTTTTTCATTCAAACACTGTAGCACTATCCATAAGCAAAATGACCAGCCCCATAGACTATTAGTGTCCAACTTCAGGCCAGATTTCAACAAACCATTGTACCTTTCTCTCATGCCTGCCCTGGTAGGGTTATGTGGTACATGAAACTTCCACTTTATTCCTAACTGCTGCACCCATTCTTGTAATGCATGTCCAGTAAAGTGGGGACTTTGATCTCTCTTGATCACCTGCGGCTGGCCATAGGCTACAAAGAGATGCTCTAGGCCCCTTTTGGTCATTTGCTGATCTACATGACATGCAGGAAAAGCAACCAACAGTCCAGTAGATGTGTCCACACAAGTCATGGCATACCGATGTCCTTCTGATATGGGCAGAGGCCCAATATAGTCTATCTGCCACCTGACAAGGGATATTGGCCCCTTTACTATTGTCCCATGTTGCTGTGGGACTCGGTGTACATCCCTCTTAGAGCACGCAAGGCACCCCTTCCAGGCTCTGCTGACTGCTTCAGAGGTTAATAGCAAGCCCCACCAATAGGTTACAGCCCACATTGTCTTTTGCCCTGCATGAAACAAATGCTTATGTACATCAGTGGCAAGCTTTCATTCTAGCCAACACACCTGGGCCAATGTATCTGCTTCATCATTCCCTGGGCATGCCGAAGGCAAATGGCCAGTCACATGATATATGGTAACAGTCTTAGTCTGATCAGAGGCCGATAGGTCTTGCCTCAGCTCTTGCCCCCAAAGGGGCCGGTGACCAACCATCCAGTTGGCATGGAACCATGTTGGTCAACACAGAGTCAAGCCCTGATAGACTGCCCAGCTGTCAGGCAGACGACTATAGGGAGGGGCTCCTGGGTGATCACAAGCCATACTGCCTGAAACTTAGCCCATTGGCTGCTCTCCCCCTCTCCATCCTCCATCCATATTGTCTCAGTCTTAGGATGGAAAGCCACAGCCCTCCACTTTGGGGTTGCTCATGACTGGAGCTGTCTGTATACCAAGCATCTTTAGGTAATACTTGTAATACTGCCACAGTGGTAGGGTAGGGAAAGCCTGGACCTTGTCTATTACTGATTCTAGGATAACCTTAGTTTACCTGATCAGACAACCCCCAAGAACTTTACTGACAAACCAGGTCCATGAACCTTGGTGTTATTCACAGCCCATTCTTTCTCTTGTAGATGTTGGCAGCAGTCTAGGAACTGCCCCTTCTAAATCTGCAAAAAAATCAGACATAAGCATGATATCATCAATGTAGGGATACAGCCGCAAGCGGCACTGTTTGCAGTTCCTTCCATGTGGCCAAGTCCTGGGCTATAAGTCCGTCACAAATGGTGGGAATGTAGAGGTATCCCCGTGGAAGGAGAGTGAATGTCCACTGCCGGCCTTCCCATGTGAAGGCAAACTGTTCTTGACTTTCCTGTGCTGGGTCAATAAAGAAAGCATTAGCAAGTCTACAACATAATGATATGTACCTAGTTCATGACCAAGGGTGTCCACAAGGGCTGCTGTACAGCAGCATGCAAAGGGGGTATGACTTCATTAAATTTCCTGTAATCCCTGGTCATATGCCAGGAGCCATCCGGCTCTTTCACTGGCCACACCGGGGAATTAAAAGGACTATTAGTGGCTTTACGATGCCCACTTTCTCCAATTCCTGTAGAGTTTCTCCAATTTCCTTGTGTCCCCTAGGCAATTTATACTGCTTAGTATTTGTCACCCACCAAGGTACAGGTGGGTGCTTAGCATGTCCCCTCAGAACTGCCTTTACCACACATACCCTCACTCTGAACTCAGCTGCAGTGGTCTGTGACCACAGGCCCTGCAGGATATCTACCCAAAAAATTTATTCAGGGATGGGAGAAATGTACATGGTATACTCCTTTGGGGGTAAATGCCCTATCCCCGATGGGATTTGGGCTTTCTTCACTCTAATTGCCTTACTCCCATAGCCATCTATTACAGCAGGGGTCCCAGGAAAGTGCTCAGGGTTGCCATAAGTCAGGGAACATTAGCTCCTGTGTCCACCAGAGCCAGGACATGTACATTCATGGGAGACCAGTGAATTGCTAATTCGTTGTCAGGGAAGCCAGTCTACCCATTTCAGAACCCAAGATAACAATGTTTTCCACCCCTATTTCCCAAAGGTGCAAAAGCCATGTAGGCAGAGGTTCCAACGGCTTCTGCCGAAACCCGACGCTCATGTCCACCAGCTCATCCTGGGTGTAGGGGCGGAGCATGGAGTGCTCCACGGCCTGGGGAGGGGGCTGCTCCTCTCCCTGAGGAACCTGCAGTTGCTGCATTTTAATCTTCTTAATTACAACTGGGAGTGCCTTTAATACAGGAAGGGGTGGTGCCTCCCCAAGTTCTGCCCTCAGCTCCATCCCCTCATCCTTTCCCAACATCTCCTCTACCATCTCTGGGGCTGAAAGCACTGCTCTTTCCTCCCCGTCCTCACAGCCTCCTGCATGCAGATTCTCCTGCTGCCTCCTTCCTCACTGCTAACGTATCTTCCAGGTGCTCAACCTGTCTTCTCAATAACTGTCCCTCTTTCTTAAGGGCATCCCATAGGTCATCTCCCAGCTCCTCTAAGCAATGCTGAAGTGTGTCTATCTCCTGTCAAAGTCTCTCTCTCTCCTTGATAACCCTTTCCACTATCTTGAGAAACAAACAGCCCACAATCCTGACAGCTACACCCCCACTCAGGGCCTCTAAGCAGTCTTCTATCTCATGGAGGGCTAATTCCACAGCTTCTAGTGTCTCCACCCTTCCTCCAGTTCTGGGGAAGGGCCCACCCATCTAGGAGGTGCTTTATCTTAGACTAATTTCCAACTAGGGGCTCCCCAAGTGGAAACCCCATGGATATAGGAGGCTCCTGGGTGAAGCTGCGCCCTCCACCACTGTAGCCACCAGGGCCTCCCCACCATCCCTGGGGCAGCCCACCCAAGCATCACACCCATGAAGACAGATTTCGGGTTTAGAGGTCTTGCCAACTTCTGCTAGGTGTAACTCTGGGGAAAAATATATTCCCTGCCCAGGGCAAATTACCTTTGAAGCTAAAATCAGTCAAAGGGAGAAATAAAGTGGGAGAAAACTATTTATGGCTTACAAGCAGTCATCCACTTCTGCTCGCCTGAGCTGTCTCTCATGAGCTGCAAAAAGGGACTCTACTCAACCTCTCTGGTCCAGATATGCCCTCACTCCCCACTGTAATCACCTACTGATATGTGGATGGACCACTTCTCTCCACCCCTTGCAAACACCTATTGATACGGGGATGCACTAAGGCCAGGTGAGAGATTCTGGAAATATTACAATTTTACTCACATACTTGCTTAGAAATAAAAAGTCAAAAAGAAAAAAAGACACTTGGATAAATGAATGAGGTTGCAGGGTCCAATTAGTTAGTTCCTTTGGGTCAAGTCACTTGTTTTTTCTGTCAGTTTTCTCACCTGAAATGGAAAAGTACAATATGTTAAGCTACTGGAGTACTTGTTCTATGGATGGACAGCCATGGTTCACTTTTCAGGGAAAGCATAATAGGTTGAATAAGGTTTTGTTTGTTTTTTTGAAGGAATTTAATAAAAAAAAACTTAGGGATAAAAACTTAGTACTGATAGATATTTCTTGTAGAATAAATATATTCTTTTTTTTTTAATTATCCAATGTACATCGCAGTGGACCAACAGTCCCCCTCTGCCTCCCCCCACCCACTCCCCTTCCCCTTGGTAACCATTAGTCACTTCTCAGTTTCTATGAGTGTAATGATGTTTTGTTCCTTCTGTTTTGCTTTGTTTTTATATTCCACAAGTAAGTGAAATCATATGGTATTTGTCTTTCTCTGCCTGGCTTATTTCACTGAGCAAAATACCCTCTAGATCCACCCATGTTGTTGCATATGGCAGGATTTCTTTTCTTTTTATGGCTGAATAATATTCCATTGTATATATGTACAACTTCTTTATTCATTCATCTACTGATGGACGCAGGTTGCTTCCATATCTTGGCTATTGCAAGCAGTGGGGCAATAAACATAGGGATGCATGTATCTTTTCAAATCAGGGATTTTATTATCTTTGGGTAAGTTCCTAGGAGTGGAATTACTGGGTCAGAATAAATATATTCTTAATTCTGATATATCCAAATGATAAAAATCAAGTTCTGATTCATACAGTTATCCAACTAAATTTTTAATGAGTGCTCATTATGTCCAAGGTATGTGTAAAAAACAATGGACATAAACAGGCACACAGACCTGTTCAGTTTTTCATTGGTTTTCACACCTGACAAGCGAGGAGAATAGTGATTCTCATAAGGAGGTGTGGGTAAAATTGCAGTATTTACAGAATCTCTCACCTGGCCTCAGTGAATCTCCATATCAATAGGTATTTCCAAAGGGTGGAGAGAAGTAGTCCATCTCCATATCAATAGATGAGTATGTGGGGGAGCAAGGGCATATCTGGACTGGAGAGGTTGGGTGTGGTCTTTTTTTGCAGCAGTGTCTTGAGAGACATGGGCAGGCAGAAGTGGATGACAGTTTGTAAGCAGTAAGTGGGTTTCTCCCACTTCGATTCTCCCTCTGACTGATTTCGGTTTCAAAGGTAATTTTCCCTGGGCTAGGAGACAGATTTGCCCCCTGAGTTACAGGAGGATTTCTGGCCCAACCATCAGTGAATCCTCACAGAGATTTTGCGTGGAAAAATTTGAGGAAAACAATGAGAAAATAAACTGAGTTTATTTACTCCTGTCTGAGTTTATTATCTGTTGCTGCAAACAAACCCCAAACTTAGTTGCTTCAGATAACATTGGTTGATTAATGTCTCATGTGAGGGTTGGCTGGTCTCTCCAAGCGCTCTTTCTTCTCAGGATGGTGGCCTGGGGCAGCATTATAATAGGGTGAAGGCTGAAACTGCAGGACCTCTTAGGCATAGGCTCAGGAACTTAAACCAGAGCACTAAGGCCACATTTTATTATCCACAAGTCCTGCTCAGATTCAAGATTGTGGAGAAAGGACTGGGTGCCTGCGTGGGAGGGCCGTTGCAAAGTTACATGGCAAAGTGGCTGTGCTGCTGAGATGGGAGGAGTTTGTGGTCACCACACAAGCTTTAGTGTCAGCTGTTTTGATTTAAAGAAACTGAGAAAGTTGGTGTCTGTGGCACTTACTTACAAGGGCTCAACCAATTTTCTCTCCTTTCTTCCCTTTAGGAATCATTCAGAGTTGAATGTGAAGGTACAGTTTTAATGGCGCTTAAGCTTGGTGTCATTGTTTATAATGCATACTTACAAAGAGCACCGACAGCTGCTTGAAGATACCAATGTAGACTTATGTGACAGTCTTGTGTGATAAGATGCCCAGTTATATTTGAATTTCAGATAAGCAATGTAATTTTTTAGTATACAGTCTTCCCTTGTGAACAGTTTGCTATATATTCCTTTAGAACTTTTCTATGAATAGTCCTACCTACACATAAAAATTAAAAATAATAGAATCACATTTACTTTTACTAGTTCTGTATCTGTACATTTAGATTCCACTTGCTTTTTAAAAAGCTGCATGGTGTTTTGTGGTATGGACACGCTGTAATTTATTCATTTAAATGTTCACCAATACCTGTTTGGATTATTAACAATCTTTCTTTATTACAAAGAGTGGTACTACATATATCTTACATACATATCTTTGTGTACATCTGAAGTATGAAGTCCTAGGATTGGAGTTGTGATGGAAAAAGACACATCTTGAATGCAGATTTCTAAAATGCCTTCACAAAGGGTATCATTTTAAACTTCACCAGAGGTCTTTTGAGTTCCCATCTCTCTACATTGCGTACCATGACTACTTTAATCTTTGCTTATATGACAGGAGATATAATCCATTTTCATAACAAATAGTGAAAAATATTGGGAGATAATGCCTATAGAAGTAGTGAATAAGAAAAAAATTTATTCAAGCAGGAGAAAATATATTGCTTCCTTCCAAAATGAAGTTTGATTTGTAGCAGTCTGGGAGAACAAACGCATGGAATTCAAACTCAACATGGAAAACAGTTACACAGGAATGGGTTGGTAGAGCTGAATTTCATCCGTCATTGCTGGCAATATACCTTCTTGTATAATAGCCCATACCTTTAAACTTCCCCCACTTGTGGAACACCCTCTAAGCTAATCACAGTCTCCACTATCCTTGTACAATCACACCGCGTTTGTTTCCTTTATGCTTCTGAAAGGAAAATGGTGGCGACCCAGAGTGAGGTGATGACTCATCAAACCACAGGTGATCATATGCCACGATGCATTCGGTAAGAGGTGGGCGCTCTTTTTTCTTCTTAATGCAAAGAAGTAGAGCTATGTATCTCTTTTTTTTTTTCCCTGGGCTGTCCAGAGAGGATTGGAACGTGCAAAAACCCCCAACAACCCTCGCCTTTGTCCAAATAAAGGAAACCGAACCAAAACCAAGCTTGAAACAATTTTCTTCAGGAGAGGAATGCATATATTGGAAACTACCTCTTAGTGGCTTCTAGTTACTGGGGCTTGTTCAGATCTTCACACATTAAGAAAAATGTGCTGTCATACCTATTTTTCTCTGCTGAAAACTTATTGGTTCCCCTCCATTTTGAAATCATTAGGTTGACTTTAAAAGTTGGAGCCATACCTTAAAACCTTGTTAGATTAGGAATAAAGTATTTACAATGTCCAGAATAAAAAGGGAGGTCTGACAAAGAAGGAAACATCAGAAAAGAATGCGAAGAGGAAGAAAGGGATTAGGGAGGGCAACCGATGAGAAAATAAAGCACTGTTTATGTTGATGGTGTTACCCACGCAGCCCTAGGTACTGTTTCATTTCTGATTGTTCCTCCTTCTATAAACTTGAACTCTTTGCAGACTGGACAATGTCTTATTCATCTTTGTTTTCCTAGCGCCCAGCAGGATGCCTGACAAACAGTTAATGTTCAGGAAATATTTTTTGACCTGAATCAAACCACACTATAAAACATTCTAAAATTATAACTAGTCTCTGGGCATAGTTGAAGACGTATATAGCAAGCTTTGAAGTTGGTTGAGGGGCTTGTGAAAGATACAGATTCCTGGGGCCCAGCCCCGAGATTTGGATACAAATGGTCTGGGGTGGATGGGTGGGGCCTGGGAATCTGCAGTTTCAACAAAGGCCTCAGGTGTTTCTGATAGAGCTTGGGAACCAAAGGCAGCTTGTAAACTCACCTAGCAGATGCCCTAAGCCCTGGAATTGCCCGGGTATTTTAGATTTTGTGCCTCGTACTGAGAAGAATGAACGACCATCCTAACATGTACGTTTACCCTAGAGATTAAACTAGAAGGTCGTATTTGTAGTACACCAAATCTCCTAAGAATCTTGGCTTCTAGATGTCTAGTCTACTTGGTGAGTCCGCAGATTTCTGAGAGTGCCCAGTCTCCTGAGAGTGCTGTAAGAGACCTATCAGGGGAGATCCAGGAAGGAATACCAATCAAGAGTGAATACTTAGGGGGTCTTCTGAACCTTTTAACTGCTTACAGATTATTAACATTGAGATAGGTCAAGGAGAGGAAGGGAGATTCAGTATCTCAACAGAACAACAACAAAATGTTAATACACATATGAGATGTTCACATTTTTTTATGAAGACATGTTCATGGAAGCTATATTGAGAAACTGGGGGCTGGAGGCGGGGGGTGGGGGGAGGTACATCTGTTCACCTTCTCTGCGAATGTGAGCTCACAGGGCAGAAATTCAGAAGAGACTAAAAGGGTAGGTGACCTTAATTTGAAGTCAAGTATCAGGGATGAGTGGGAGCATTGTTAATACAACACTTACAATGTCAGCGTCACCTGCCAACACACTGGGATCCACCCACAGTCACTGACCACAGCCTTAAGACTGCTTAGCCAGAGGAACCCACCAAAAATAGCAGATCAGGAAGTTGCTTATTTATAAAGACCAAATTTATAAAACTTAAATACACAAATAATTAATGGGCTTCCTTAGTTCAGGATAGCCCCTGGAAGGGGCTATGATTCCCACTGCATAGATAAATAAACTCAGGCCAGAGAGGTCACTTGACAAACCCAGTAACTTTTAGAGTGGTGCTGTTGGGTTAAATTTCCCAGTGTCCTTCCCCCACTACCCTGACTCAACCAGAGCAGTACAACACCTAAAATATGTCTGTTGTGATGACGGACATCCCTTTTGACCCTCACTATACTGCTTTGATCTGGGTAAGGTCGCAGTCACCTCCTGTACACACAGGAGGTAACCGAGGCCAAAAGGTATTGTGACCAATCTACAGCGCTGTAAAAGGCAGTGTGCGGAGGTGGAGCCCAGATCTGCCTCCAGAAGTCAGCAGCTCAGATAAGGCTTTGGTAGCGGGGCCTGCAGACCGAGGATGAAAGCCCAACCTGCCGTGGAGCGCTCACAGGTACGCTGGGCTGCCAGCCGCGGGGGGCAAAAGGGCCTTCGGCGACTCACCAGGTCTGAGACCAGGACCCTAGGTGGCTGAGGGCGGGGAGATTTGCACAAGTATCTGTAGGATCTAGAATAGCCTGGACTTAGAAAATAACCTTCTTGCAAGTCCTCTGTCTCCACCCGAAGCTGGTGATCCTATCTGAAGTTTCGGCTAACGTAGGGCACCTACTAAAGGGCATGTCCCGCAGCCCCAGTCCTGGGAGCTGGACGGGGGCCAGCGCGGAGGTGGTGTCGGAGCGGAAACCTAACGCGGCCGGGCGTTCAGCTTAGGGCGGTGGGGACGCGTCCCGGGAGAGGAGGCGGCTCTCCGGTTCCGCTGCGGGCCGGCGGCCGGGGAGACCGGCCGTGGCGCGAGCCGGGAGCGGCGAGGAGAGAAGGCGCAGTTCGCAGCGGCCGGCGGCGACCCGGCGGCGGCGGGACAGGGGCCCGGGCGGCTGTCCGCGCTCTGCGCATCCCGGCGCGCGGCGCGCGGCTTCCCGGAGCGATGGGATTGCAGGTCCAGGTAGACGCCCAGCCGCCCGGCCCGCAGCCCGAAGGCCGGCGCGGGGCTCCCCTCGACCCCTGGCCCCGAGCGCGACAGGAAGTCGTGGGGAGTTGGAGAGGGAGGGCGCCCCCGGCCGCTGGGTACACTTGGGAGAGGAGTGGAGACCCTGCCCGTGCCCTGGGCTCTTAGGGGGCGGCCAGACCTCAGACGGGCTGCCACTTAACTATTGTGTCGGGACCTGCACACTCGTGTCGGAGTAAGTACCACTGTATTTCATGCTTTTCGGCATAGCCTGGTTGAGCAGAGCACTTTCTTCGGGATTCGCACCCCAGCGCCACCTCTAGCAGTAATCTGAAGCAGGTTGGCATGACCTCTGCCCTTTGGCTTCCTCATCTGAAAAATGGGGCAATAATAGTTATAATTTGACGATTAAATGAGATGCTACAGACACAGTGCACTTAGAATATTGCCTCACGTGATTAGTAGGTCGCAGAAGTTTGCAATTGCTCAACGGGTTTACAGGTGAGGGAAATGAAGCTGAGGGAGAAAAGCAGTTGAGATTTGAATCCGGGTCTGTGCTTTAAATACCAAGAAAATGGATATTCTATACATACATAGGATTTCACTCGATTTGTTCCTGGGGTGAAGGTGGGTCACCCTTAATTGTCCAAGTGGAAAATGAGTTACTCAATTTCTTGTCCCTTGTATGTAAATTTTCATGTATCAGTTTTCATCTGCTTTGGGGTCTCCCACAACAGATAAAGCATCGACTGTTCTGGCTTGGCTGGCATCTGGTTTGGTCAGAAGAATTTGTCTCTTTCTTAGATCCGCCCCCAGGGGGTCATAAACCATTTGAGAAGTGACTCAGCATGGGCCTCCTTTTTCGAGCCCGAACTAGGGAGTAGCGCCCTAAAATAATATTAAACTTGCATTGACAGATAAGAGCATGGATAAGATTTTGAGCTGGTTGAACCCCAGCAGAGAGGGGAAAGACTCAGACAGCATGCTGGTGATTTGCCAAACTGTGGTATTGTCTGACCTATTTATAGTTCTTTATCACAGCTAATTTTTTTTTTTATGCCAGGAAATCTATGTCAAAGCTGTCAAGTGTTTGGTAAATACTGGGCCTGAAATATGTCTCGCCTCTTTCTCTTTCTCACTGGGACTTTAAACGTAGGTTTTCAGTATAGACTGAAGAGCCCACTTATTTCTCTGTGTCACATCAGAAATCGACATGGCAACTATTCCATGTGAAAAACCTGTCATTACTAGATAAGGTATTCCAATGTGGGTCTTAGTTGTGCTGCTGCTTCTTTTTTTTTTTACTTCTTATTTTCCCTGGACTTGTATATGCTCATAGTTCGGAGTCAAATAATTCTATTAGGCTTATTACTAAAAACAGCAGAACGCGCTTCATCATTCCCTGCTTTTCAGAAAGCGCGATCATGTTGATCTCTTTGCTAGTTGGTGCTCATGTCTAAATAATGCCTACATCCCCTCTTGATTGTTGAGGTCTAGTCATCATGTGCTGTCTGGCTAGCAGGGACCGTGAGCATTTAGCTTCATTTTGTGTTCCTGCACCTGCCACTCAACACATGTCCTGTTTCTTCCCTCTAGCTTCAGAATATTATCTTATTATTTTTAGTTAGGTCAGTATTTAGTTCAGTCAATGTGGTATGTGATTGCTTTCTCTTTCTGCCTTTTCTTTTCCCCCAGAGTTGTCTTTCTGTGTGTGTTTGCAGAGTTTTCTGTGAAGTTTTCATTAATTTAACTACAAATTTGTTGGCAGTTGTTTAAATCTTTACTCAAGGTGTTCCAGGTCCACATCTGTTTCAATCAGTTTTGCCTTCTTCGTTACAGCTTTCTGACCAGCTTTGCCCTTTGCCTCTTTGTTATGCTGGATCCTGTTCCTATTTGTATCCCATCTCTTCTTTCTTGATTTTTTTCCCCATCATTTTGGTGGAATTCACTCTCTTGTATCTCTCTGAAAAAGGGTAGTGTAAGGTAAATTGCACTGATGTATTCTTAGGACAAATTATCCTTTCAGGTTTTTTCCCCCTTGAAAAAATTACACTAGCCACACAAAATAATTTCTTGTGGTATATAATTCAAACACTACAAACAGAAATTCAAACAGAAAGTTCCCTTTCTACCCTTCATCCTCATCCCCCTCCAATCCAGAGGTAATCAAAATGTTGGGTTTGGAGCATATTATATACACGTTTTATTATGTACATATGTATTCATTGTTTTGATTGGCGTATTTGTTTTTACCTTAAAGAGGATCTACTGTGTACATTGATATGCAAACTGATTCCTTAAAACCATTCCTGGAGTTCATTCCATGTCATTACACCTTGATGCTTCCTTGAATACTATGTGCAGATGAGCTGGGTCAGTGAAGATCATACAAATAGCTTTCTCCTGCTACCACTGTACTTTTTTCTTCATGACCAATCATTCTTCCAGATCTGTTGAGTCACCAAGTATGTAATGAGTGCTAGCTATGTTCTAAGCCCTATTCTAGAACCTTAGACTATACAGTGAACAAAACTTTTATTTTTGTAGTAGAGAGGAGTGGTGTGATGCTGCTTGATGACAGAATTGAGCTCAGCTGCAGCTTCAGTTAGCTTGTTTTTCCTCTCGTAGTATACAAACATTATATAATCAACTCTCTCTGTCTCCCTCTCAGAATGAAATCAGGACCATTACAAATTGAGCTCCATTACTGTGTGCCACTGGACCCACAGAATCATACCCCTGAGATATAGAAGTAGATTTTTCTGAGTGGGTAAACAAAATGTGGTATATACATATACACGTATATATATACAAGGGAGTATTATTCAGTCCTAAAAAGGAAGCAGATTCTGATATATGTTACAATATGGACGAACCTTGAAGACATGCCAAGTGAAATAGCCAGTTACCAAAAGACAAACATTGTATGATTCCACTTACGCTAGGTATCTAAAGTAGTCCCATTCATAGAAAAAGTAGGATTTTGGTTGTCAGAGGCTGAGGAGAAAGGGAATTGGGGAGTTGTTCATCCAGTTTCACAGGATGAAAAAGTTCTGGAAATTGGTTGCATGAATATGTGAATATACTTAGCAATATTAAACTGTACACTTAAAAATGGTTAAGACAGTAAATTTTATTTTATGTGTATCTTTCCACAATTGTAAAAAAAAAGATTTTCACATAAACTCCATGATAAGATTGTCCTACAATTTGGTGACGGTGGTTGAACCTACTTACAGCTGAGTTCAGGAATCCATGGCCTCTTCAGGGTCTGGGGAGCGGGTAGCAATGGACTGCCCTGGGAACTTTCTTCTGACCGTGTTGGCACCAGGCTGCTTAGCGGGTCCCCCTGTTGCGGGCAGCCTAATGCTGCTCTCCCTTTCTCTCCTTGGTATTTCCTTATCTCTGGGAAAGAGGTTCCTCAATTATGTATAATAGTGATAAACTCCAAGACTGTTTCAGAGTGCTATGACCACGTTACACAGTTGGGAGCAGTGCAAGTGGTAGCTCCGTGTGCCTCATAAGTAGCGTTCTTTCTCAAGGTTTGTAGGCGTGTGCCTTGAGAGCCTTCTGATCCATTTTGATGAGAAATGACGAGGTTTACTCGGTAGCACAGGTAGCTCTGGTCTCCCTGCACTTTGCTGCTGGTGTTTGCTTTCCAGCTCTGGCCCAAGGTGGAGTGATCCCCTGCCCTGGGCTGACTCTGGATCCTGAAACACTCCAGGACCATGAAGGGTCAGGTGTTCCTGGAAGGCAGCTGCGCTGTGTGTTTTGACTGGAGAGGTCAGCCTGGTGAATTTGGTCATTCTTCATTCCACCTCTCCCTAAACTGTGTGTGGCCATCATACAGAATTTTCTTCCAGGCAGACTCAAGGCGTAGTGGGATGAACGACTACAGGCAATTCTCTCCTCACGTTCCTGGTTGTGGATTCAGAGCTTCTCATAAAGGGCCGTTTTTGATGTGAGCCAACCACCCAGCACTGGGGTGGACCCATCCCTGTCTGTCTGCAACTTGTGCTTTCTATAGCAAGTATGCTGGGTGATCTTGGAGAAAATACACTGGCTTGGGATTTTTACCCCCTGCCCTGTGTGCAAGTTTAACGTTTCCTTTATCTTCCCTTGTACTGGGGTGTGTGCGATATGGGCCAGAACGACCCAATCGATTTGCCCACCCCAACCAAAGAGACTTAGGGCAAAAGTTTATTATGATTGAAAGATGACAGAGCCTGGACGTCATATGCCATTTTGGAATGTCCAGCAGGTTCTTTCCTTCATCACTGATATTCCTCAGTTGCAACTGAAAAAGAAGCAGAATATGGTAATTATAAACTCTACAAATATTGGCAGGGAGGCAAGAAGAGCAGTGAAAGGCATCAAGAGTCAGAACAGGTAGTTTTGCTGCGGGCTGCCTGCCCTCCAGGTCTCAGGCAAGTCACCTTAATTTCTTTATCTGCAAAGTAAACAACCACCATTCAAGGGCCACCTCTCTCTAAGAGCTTACAAAAGTGCTTGGAGCCAGACATTTTTTTGAAAATATGATGAAAACAATAGATCAGAGCTCAAAAGCTCAGGCTTCCTGGTCCCCCCCAATGCTGACCCAGCGGACTGCCGTCAGGTAGCCTCAAACCTCAGGGTTCTGCTTTGGTTTTCCCTTTCCTTAGTAAAGAAAATGGAGTGTACAGAGTCTTCCTTGAATGTGAAACCTCTTGATTTTTTCCATTTTCCTAGTCGCTTCAA
Organism: Smutsia gigantea; assembly: GCA_032199065.1. Taxonomy (NCBI): domain Eukaryota; kingdom Metazoa; phylum Chordata; class Mammalia; order Pholidota; family Manidae; genus Smutsia; species Smutsia gigantea. The sequence continues at coordinate 151,553 of JAVSCE010020620.1, forward strand.
AAGATTTTTAAAAACACTTTATTGATGGAACAAAACACACGTGTGGCCGGCTTTCGGCCTGTGGGCTGTTTATATACATAGCTTCCTGCGATGGGTCTGCTTTTCTCTCTGCCTTTGCTGGTCTCAGCTTAAAAAAAATTTTTAACAGCTTTATTGAGATGTAGTTCACATATCATGTAATTCACCTGTTTAAAGTATACAGTCTAATGGCTTTTAGTATATTCAGGAACATGACGGTGGTAAAGTTTAATGTGTAAGTTAGGTATAGTAAGACATTAATCATAAAATAAAACAATTACAAGTGTACTGTGATGAAAGTTATATGGATGTTGTCTTCCTCCCCTTCTCTTTCAACATATCTTACAGTACAGTACTCACCCTTTCTTGCTCTCGTGACCATGTGAGATGATAAAATGAAGTAATGTAAATGATGTATGTGTTGTGACGTAGCAGCATTAGGCTACTATTGACCTTCTGACGTATTATCTGCTTCTGGACTGAGGTTGACCACAGGTAACAGAATCCATGGAAAATGAAACTGTGGATAGGGTTCATGACCCTCTTTATATCTGTGGGTCTGAGGATACTCACAGAGAATTTGCTATAGAGCAGAGATTTTTCTGCACGTTTGGTATGCTTGATGTCACTTATAATCATTTACTACAGACCTTTTGGGATTCATGTGAGGAACAGATATTCAGAAAAGTGATTTGTAAACCTTGAAACACTATACCGCTTCAGGGATCGGTACGGGCATAAGTCCTGTGGGCATGTGATGGTGGAATGAAGTCGTCAAAGGAGTGAGCGCCAATCAGACTGCCCATGTTTGAGTTCTAGTGTCGCTTTTATGAGCTGTTGTGTTCTTGAGCAAATTACTCAACCTCTCCGGCTCAGTGTCCTCGTTTCTAAAATGGAAATAATGATCGCACCTACTTCCCACTTGCTCTTGTGCAGTTAGTAAAAACAAAGTGCTTTACATTGTGCAGGTGCATGTGTAAAATGTGCTGAATGAACTGTCAACTTGCTGCTGTGGACTGAATGTTTGTGTCTCCTGAGACTCATGTTTTGAAGCCCTAATCCCCATGGGTTAGTGTCGGGAGGTGGAGCCTTTGGGAGGTAATTCGGTCTTGAGGGTGAAGCCCTCATGAAAGGGATTAGTGCCCTATAAGAAGAGACACCAAGAGATGATTTGTTCTCTGCCACAGGAAGATACCGTGAGAAGGTGGCCATTGTAAACCAGGAAGAGGGCTCTCACCAGAACGCTAGCTTGCAGGTGCCTTGATTTTGTCTCCAAAACTCCAAAAAATAAGTGTTCATCCTATAAACCATCTAGTCCCTGGTATTCTGCTACAATAGCCCGAACTAAGCTATCCATGTTATCTCACAGAGCAGACCAGAGTGGGGCAGGTTGGTATATGAATATGAAAACATCTTCCTTCTTTCTGGAGAAAAAAGATAAACTCCACTGACCTTTTAAGGAGCCAAGAGGTTTTTGTAAATTGAGTCTCATAGTCTTAGGAAAGAGGATTTTCCTTCCAGAAGGATTTAAGTCATCGGGCACTTTGCATATCCTTGGCCTACATCAGTTAACCCTCAATCCTCTCCAACCTTTGTCACCACCGTTAGTGTCTGCTTTAAAGGGATCTAAAGAAGCAAAGCGAAACAAACCCAAATCCAGTCTTTGTCCTTAACCAGGCTAGAGCATTCACAGAGCAAAACTGACTGGAAGGTCAAGCAAGTAGATAGTGTTGGATTAAAACAGAGAGGAGGGTCCAAAGACTTAAAATTTAAACTCTTTAAATCACAGTTTTTAGGACAATCTTCAAAAAGGCAAACTGAGGAGCAAATTGTGGATCGGTTTAAGACTTTACAGACTGGGTCTCTGTTCTTGAAGGAGATAAAGAGGCAAACCACTCAGGCTCACGTTTAGATCTCTTGAGCTTCTCGCACCCACAGCCCTCAAGAGGGAAACTACATTCTTGGGAAGTGATGCCTGGTATGGAGGCATTTCAGACAGGAATCGCAACTGGTGTTTGACTTCAGCAAATATTGTGTGAAGAGTAAAGCAATTGTGAAGGACTTGGAGCCATTTACCCTGCAGGATCCCTTTGAGGTCCTTTTCTGTAGGGTCTTCTCGACGTCAGGGTCTCGTTTTTTTTTTATTTTAACTGAAAGGGAAAGCTCTGTTAGGTCCAGGCTGCCAGGGAGTTTCTGAGAGTTACTGGGATTCCGATGTTTTGTCAGTTTTTGTTCTGTGGCCTACAGACAATGATTGTGTATGCGGGTGTGTGGCCTGGGTTTTGTTAAAGAAAAAAACCTTCCTGAAACTTGTTAAAGGCTGTAAGCAAGACTGTATTCAAGAGGAACTGCTGCTATGGGGGTTTTGCCGTAAGGAAGAGAGATTGGGCTCAACTCAGAATACAAGGACAAGTGGAGATTTATGACCAAGGAGCAGGGTGGGGGCCAGTGGATGGAAATTGACTGAGAGGAAACATCAGGGCTGGAGGATTCTTGCTAGACCAATTCAACAGGATTCTTGCTGAGGGCAGGCCGAGGTGATCAGATAACAAGGGTGGGGGATTTTACTAAACTGACTCAGCAGGATTCTTGTTAGAACTGGACTAGGTGGGCCAAGGACAGAACCCAAAGTTGGGCCTAGTCAGAAAGAGGCACAAGTCAGAAAGAGCCTGACTCAGGTGAGAGGCTTTGTCAGTTTGCAAGTGGAGGTAGGTGACTACAGTTGACTTTTTCTTTTCATGATATAATCACTGAATATTGTGAGCGTTGGAGTGGCACATTCTTAAAAAAGAAAGGCTGCTTTTCCTTTGTTAAATCCTTCCTTTATAATTGCTTTTTTGGCAATTTCAAGGTCTCCTCCTTATGGGTAGAATATATTTCTTCTCATCTTGCCATAGCAGGAAAAATCAAATGCAGAAGAAACATCTTAATGACCAAAACCCCTTGAAAATGGAAAGCTGTTCCTCATTTTGGCCTCTCAGTGATTTATAGAGAAAGGCATTGTGTGGGAGCTGTGTTCCCCTTTCCTTCCTGAATTGCACTAAAGTACAGTCTATCTCTAAACAACACTGGAACTCTGAAAATCCAGTGTAACAGCCAGAAACAGAAGTTGGGAAATTTAATCCTAGCAATGATATTTTTGCATTTGCCAACCTCACAGGATTCTTGGTATCCTGTTAAATTAAGTCAAACACCTCAAATAATTTTTAATCAATTGAGTTGAACATCTTAATTTAAGATTTAATCTTCAAGATGAAGATAAAAATCTTACATTAAGATACAAGATTTAGGAAAGGGAGTATTTTTAGTCGATAGCTGGTGGAAGTCTCTTGGAAAAGAATCTGCCAAAACTACATCCCGTAGAAACAAGTGTGTGAGATCCTCAGAGATGATTCTTGGTCAAATAGAGTTAGGGGAACAATGGATAGTTTCTCTCTTCTGGAGAGTCACAGTACTTGCATGTGTTTTTATGGGCACAAAACATTTTCTTTTCCTCCCATGTAATACCTTTGTTCTGCAGGATATACTTCAGAAAACTCTAGTACAATGATCCTATGTGTGCCCAGAGGTCAGCTAGTCACTGAGAATACTGCAATGAACAAGGTGGTTCCCCATCTTTTGGGGCTTCAAGTGTACTGGGTCTAAATAGATCATGGCAGCGGTACAGTCCATGTGGATAAGCACAGAACTCTCCGAGGCACACGCAAAGAGATCCTGACTTAGAGACGCCGTTTCTAGGAAGGTTTTCTAGAAGATACGATGTCTAAATTGGTGGAGAAAGGAAGGGGGCAGAGGGAATCCCAGGCAGAGAACCACACATAGGGAACACTAGCTGAATTCAGAAAATTCAGAGTAGTTCAGTATGTTTGGAGTGTAGAGTTTGAGGTAGGGAGGGACAAGAGATGAGGTGAGAGAGGGGGCACCTCAGATGTGGTAGGCAGTGGGGCTGTAAACCTTGTGAAGAACTGTTAAATTTTTTCCTGAAGACGATGGGGGGACCGCTGAAAGGATTCCATGAGAATGACTTGTTTGCTTTCTCACTTTAAGAAGATTATAGGCGAAGGCAAATAGTGAATCTGTGGCATCTTACTACACTGATGGACAGTTACTGCATTGGGGTGTGGGTGGGGACTTGATAATATGGGTAAATGTAGTGACCACATTGTTTTTTCATGTGAAACCTTCATAAGAGTGTATATCAATAATACCTTAATAAAACAAATAATTAAAAAAAAAGATTATAGGCTTTATTGTAGAGAATGGTTGAAGAAGGGAAATGGGGAGGCAAAAAGATCAGACGGGAGGCCATCTAGGCAAAAATTCACAGTGACTTTAGGATAGCGGCAATATAGGTGTGGAGAGGTGGGCAGATGCAAGGGATATTTAAGAGAGAGAATCAGTAGGTCTTGTGGTTGATTGAATGGGAAGGAAGGACGGCGGAGAGTTAAGATGGGTACTCTGGTTTCTAACTTGGACACCTGGGTATACTGCGGGACACTTTGGGAATACAGGAGGGGGGATAGGTTTTGGTGGGGGAAATGAAGAGTACAGATTTAGACAGGTTAATCTGAAGAAAGGTTTTCTTTTATTTCTTTTTAAACCTGGTGAGGTAACTAGGGTAGTTTTTGTATACCCAGTCAGCTGAGTTGCATTTGATGAATGGACAGCCCACAGTCAATGGGAAACAAAACCCCAAAGCCCTGTCCTCTAACTTCTGTTCTTTTCATACTCTAATCCGCTACTTCGCAAAGGAGTTGGGACTTTTGTAGCTAATAATTGGAAAACCATTGAAATTTTCTGATTGCAGTCTTCTGGTCTTTAGGTATTTTGTCGCTATTGAATTTTCAAAGTTCTGCTGCAAATGCTTTTTAACTTCTGAACATTAAGCCATTTTGGATGCTTAAAGAGATTGTTGTTCTTTAGGCAATACAGCTTTTTGTGTATTTTATTTTTTAATTATTTTTAAATTGAAGAAGTTTGGTCACCTCAAAATCCTTTTGGAAGGAAGCTGTGTATTAAAAGCTGTAGTTCCTTAAAGCAACTAAATGCATTATGTTTGGTGTACTCTTTAATGCTTAAAAGTTATTAGTAACTCATACCTTTACTTATAATTAGTACAATCTCTAAGGAAACAGTATGGCAGTACCTGAATTAACTTAGAAATCTCACTTGTAGGTTTTTATCCTACAAATATACACACACAGGAAAGCTATGCTGTAGGCATTTTGGTTAAATAAATTATGGAACTTCCGCATAAAGGAATATAAGCTAGCCCCCAAAAGAATGAAGCAGCTGTATATTACAAATATATAAGGATGTCCAAGTTATTAATAAATGAGGAAAAAGCAAAGTGCAGAATAGTGTGGATAATATGCCTCTATGGAAAAATTTTTTTTTGGTGAATGCTTATAAATGCATAGAATATCTTTAGAAGAATCCACAAACTAATAGAGGTTCCTTTGGGGAGAGGAAATTGTATGACTGGAATGCAGGGGAAGGAGGGAGATTGAATTTTTCCTTGTATCATCTGTTGTACTTTGTGGATTTTATACCATGTGCAAAGTTACCTATTAAAAAAAAGAGTTGCTGGGGCCTGGCTTAAATGTTCAATGAATGATAGAGAAGGGTTAGAATATGAGAACTAAGTGTCCATAAAACAATTACTAACATTATGGCAAATCTGTTTTGTTTGTTGCTATGTGGCAATTTGGCACACAGTTGTAAAAGGTAATTACCTAAGGTGATTATAATTACTTTTTAAGAAATGGAAGTGGAGTGCCTATCTCTCAGTGCACCTAAAGGAATGGTCATGAAAATTTCCATCTGGACAGCTGGAAATTACTTTAATAATTGCCCCCTGGGGTCCATTACCCAGGGAGAATAAGATTTCTCCAGTTTGCTGATAGAAATTTCGTACAGACTAGAGAAGAGAGCAAGATTACCTTGTTCTTCGTCCCTCCTCTGCTTCTGCTCATTATACGTTGCCCTGACCTGTCCAGTTGCTGAATGGTCCCTGATTACATTTACTCTTCACCCCAAATTCCTGTTTGCTAAGTGTTAGATGCCTGCAGACCGGTGTATTCTCTGAGGCACAGCTTCAGGTTAGCCTATCAGGGACATCCCTGGAAACCTGTGTGGCCGTTTTCTCCATAGGGTGTCCGGTGAGATCCTACTGGTGTTCTCCATCTACCCTAAGTTTGGTAGATCCCCTGCTGAGAGAGCATTGCACATGCTTTGCGAGCCTTACCGTGGGCTGGACTCTGCTGCTGGTGGGCTGGAATTGCTGGTGGTGGAAAGCAGTGCTGCGCTTGCATGTGTACAGGTAGCTCCTGCCCTCTTTTCTCTCTCTAGGCCAGAGGGGCCGTCAGAATGCTGGGATTTGCAGCCTTCCAAGCTAACGGAGCTATGATTTTCTGTAGATATAGATAACAGAGTCTTGATTACCAAAAAGGAAGTTTGTCATCTCTTCCTTGTCTCTATCAGAAGAGGAAGCCTTTCGTCAAGGCTGAGCCTTCCTCCCTGGCTGTCTATACCATTTCTTTCCCTGACCCTACCCGCCAAAGTCATTTTCTAAAATAATTTTCATGCTTTCTTGCATCTTCACTCTCTTTCTTTTTATTGACTTCTCTTTTATCTACAAACAAGGTCCAGGCTTTCTTAACATAAAATAAACGTGTTCCAACTCTGCCTATTAAAGACAGTATACAAAGCTCTGATGCTGGTATCTGGGAGAATCTCCTTCTCATCTGCAAAGAGTAATAATAATTGTATCCTTCACACACTTGTCACTATTGCTCGAGCTAAAGCATCATAAAGCATGTAGCACAGCTGTTGGCATATATGAAAGGCTATATTAATGTTGGCTTTTGCTTTATATTGTTGACCTAGTGGCTGTTGTTTTTAATATTGTTTCTCCCAAGAGTAGCTTACACTAGATACCTCCTCTGTTTCGCAAACTATTTCTTGAATCTCTCTCAGTCTGATTGTTCCTCAGGGACAAAGTTGCCGTCCTCCTTATTTCCTTTGCAGTATTAAACACATCTCATTTTTTCTTTGAAAGTTGCCACTTTAGTAATAGGGCAAACCTTTTCATTATTGAGAGAAACTTTCTACCTTCTCTACTTCAGGTATCAGGCCACCATCCTGATTAGTAACTCTCTGCTCTTCATTCCCCAAACTTTTCTGTACCCTATGCTTAAAATGTTTCCAAAGATTCTTTGCTCTTTCATCTTCTTGTCCTCTGCTCTCCAATGACCTCATGGTGTTAACCATCCCATTACATGGGTGTCCCCTAATTTCTCCTCCAGGCCTAAATCTCTGATTTCTAACCATCATGGAATTATATCACCGCATTACAATTACATCTCAAAACCTTTGTCATCGTTCAAAGACTTTCCTAAGTTCCAAGTCCCCTAGTAAGTCTTCCCAAATATCTGCAGGCAGAAGGGATTTCTCCTTCCAAGGAGTCTCTCATCTTGCTCTTCTGCCATACTTGGTATCTATTTGTAAACAGTTTCTTCTCTTTTGGTGTTAGTCTTTAGGACATAATTTTATTTATTTACTTTTATTAGAATGACATGATATGCCAATCGAAGTATTTATTAATGAACAAATGAATGAGCGAATAAAGCTATCATCCTCAGAGGTGTCAGCTTTTAAAGGAAGAGTAGATAAGTTGATAGAACATATCCTACCTATGGGTTCTGAAGGGCCGATCCTCTACTTGTTATACTTTAATGACATCTTTGGGAAGGAGGATGTGGAAGACTCTAAAGTCAGTTGTAATTGTAAAAATGAATGTAGTCAAAATTATCCTTCAGAAGTCCCTTTCATTGCTTTTAAGTATAGGACATGAAGGTTTGACCTCTTAATTGCTCTTTCTTTATGGTGGAACTTTCTTCAGTTGAGTCAGGTTAAATAGGGGATGTTGAAATGTTACAGTGCAATCAGATGCAATCATTGAGATGAGAGGCACAGATTAAGACATACATGTGGGACCTGAGACCAACCAGGAAACAGGAGGTCCTGTCTCTCAACTCACTCTCACCCTAATGCCTACATGCATCACTTTTGGGCAATGGTTGTCTATATGTGGTACAGGGACTCCTTTCAAAGGGTTCTCAGGGATTAAAATAATTTTCATAATGTTACTGAAAAATTATTTGCCTTTTTTTACTCATTCTTTCATGAGTTTACAGGGTAGTTTGAGGTTATATGATGAATCCACAATATCTAAAAAGGCTATTAAATACTATTTTCTTTTCCAACTACATGTCTGTCTGAAACCATTTTTCTTCATATACTTCAACCAAAATCACTTATTGCAACTGATTGAATACAGAAGCAGGTGGTGAGAGTCTAGCTCTCTTAAGACAGACATTAAAGAGATTTACAAATTATAAGACAACACTCTTTTCCATAAATCTTTAAAAAAATTTTTTCATAACAATATATTATGTTCACATGGAACAGTTTTTAAAAAAGTATTTTTTCACTTTTGAAGGCTCTTTTTTATTGATGTATCATTGATATACAACCTTATATTTGTTTCAAATATACAACACAGTGGTTCAATAGTTATCCATATTATTAAATCCACACCTCTACTAGTGCAGTTACTATCTGTCAACATAGAAAGATGTCACAGAATCACTGGCTATATTCTCCATGCTCTATTACTATCTCCATGACCAACTTATATTATGATTGAGAATTTTTGTGCCCCTTTATACATCTCACCGTCTCCACCCCACACCTCCATCCCTCCCCCATGGTAACCAGTCACTTCTCAGTGTCTGAGTCTACTGCTGTTTTGTTGATTCTGTTTTGCTTTGTTTTTATTGCAATAGGTTTATTATTGTTATTTTAAAATGAACTAATAACTAAAGTTCCAGTTCTTATTTTTAATATGTAAATTAAAAATTTAATTTTTAATGATGTAGACATACTCATACAAAAAGAAAAGTTTTCTGGAGGTTCTTGGTAATTTTTCATGAAGATGAAGGGGTCCTAAATGCAGAAAGTCTGAGAATTACTAACAATAAAGTTTGGCTATAATATACTTCTGAACAGGGAGTGGGATTGAAGTTGTGCACTCCTTACATTTTTTTTCTCTCACCTTTCTTCTAGCCCTCTCTATTCTTTAACAAAGATATTGAATTTTGTCCAAGTAAGAAGCGAAATCCTGTTGCAATGTTCTTTCTGCTGTACTACGTGGAGAAAATAAAACAAGTACTCTCCATTGTATATATAAACCTTACTATGGTTGTTAGTATGTAAAATTGCCTTTAACCCATAATTGCTAATAAAGGTTTTATTGTCTGAAAGGATGGTGGGTCTCCTAAAAGTCAATTATTTAAGAGTATAGCTTCACAAATAATGAAGCTTAGGGCAAAAGAGTATAGGTTCACCCCCAAAAACGTTTTTTAGACTATGTGGTTCACTTGGGTGCAGCCCTAGTAAAGTTTAGGTAATTTAACAAGATACTTGGAGAGTAAATAAAGACCCTCAGTGAACATGGATAAAAAATTTGTGGTATTTTGCTGCTTGGAAATTGGAGAAGATTGAGTGTATCTAATCTGAAAATATTAACACATTAGAGTGGTTATACAACAAATAGGCCCAACATTCAACTAAACTCTGTATTTTGCTCTCCGGTTCAGTTGTAAAGAACACTCATAAAGGAACCTGCCACTTGCTTCTCCCTTCTTATCAAAGTGATTTAACATGATCTGAAATTATAAATGTTTTGTATGCTCATTTTATTCCCCAGGAGACTGGGTAAGGCTGAAGCATGTGTGACAGCAGGAGAAAGGATGCCTTCTCGCTGCTATTTGAAGTTGTGTTTTGGGACTGGTATAAGGTGGGCTTTCACCAACTTGGGAAGGGGAGGGATGAGCTCTGACATTATTTTACTTTGAACCTTTATGATCTGCTTTACTTGGAGGGTCACGTAGTTCCTCTAATTCCCCATTAGGCTCTGTGGGGAATTATTAAATATTTAACTCATGTACTTATGAGTGTATATGAACTAGGCATTCATTCTGAAGTTCTGAATACCTTTGGTCAACAGGGCAGTATATGAAAATATTAGTAAAATTTCTCACCTGGACAGGAGCAGTGGCATTTTAGGGGATTGTGAGTCATTTAGTTGACATTCCACTTTTAAAGATGTTACCAAAAAAAATCAGTACCAGCAACATAGTGTTCACCTTTTATTACCCAAAAGGTAGCATGGAAGGTTTTTTATGTTCTTTATTAAGTACTTCTAAACGCTGCCTCCTGGGAAGATTATTTCCAGTGAGATCAACTTGAGGCGGTGTTGGTGAGCCAGATCCTTGGGATTTGGTTATTTTAGGTTTGGACACCCTTTGCCTGATACTCTTAATCTTGGGTCAAGTGAGTCTCCTGAGGTATCTCTGCAAAATGTGGACAAAACCCCAAGAAGACCCTGAGCTGACTCTTCCAAGTGGATGGGCCAGGTTTGCACTAAGCAGGGGCCTGGAGCTCATGGACAGTGCTCTGAGGAAGTCCATCTGCCTGACCCTCAGCCCCAAGGGAGAAGCTGTGTAGAGAAGATATCATATATCGATCTGGAGTCTGGAAATACTACTTCTCTATTTGATCCTTTCTGGTGCTTCTCTAGTTTTAGAGATTCCAAGATAAATAAGTTCATGCTCTGTCTTGAAGTAGATTATGATAATGTGAAGAGAAAAACAACTGACTAAGGGCCAGTAAGCATTGAGTGCTGTGATGTGTATGAGATATAGTAGGGACCACAAAAATGGGGGTAAGTAGTCAGTTTCACCTGGAAAAGTATCTGTTAGGCATTAGGTTTTTTTAAAGTTACAAAAGGTTTAAAGAAAGAAAAATGATGGTCTGTTACCTATGTGCTGCTCCTTCACCCCAATCATACGGCCCTCTGGATGTTAAAAAAAAATTCATGCACACATCCAGAACAATTTTTTTTCTTTTAATTAAGAATGCCTCCTAAGAGATACCTTCTCAAGATCACCGTGAGAGAAAATCTGTTATACAGAAACGGTAAAAGACCCAGTGTAGAAATACTTTCTGTGAGGGCAGGCGTTAAATCATGTATAGTTACTGCTATCCCCCCCAACCCCCATCTCAAACCTGGAATTGTATGTGAAACCTGATTGTGTTTTAGGGTGGGGAAAATTGTGTGGCCACCCATGAGCCTGAGACCAACACTATTTCCCTTCTTTGTTCTATGCCTTTCCCTTCTCCCAAAAACAATTAAAAAATAAACAAACCCCCCTAGTATATAAAAACATCCAGCCATGATAGCTGCAGGAATGACTTAATCTATGCTGTCAACTACCACCGCCAAGAAGATTTTCTGCGATAAATGGCAGAAGCCCGCACACTGGGTGTTTGTCCTCAGTAGATGAAGCCTGTTGTATCAGAAGGAGTAAAGATTTGGTTCCCAGTAGCTCTCCATTGAACTGAATATGAAGGCCTTTTCCATAAGTGCTGCAGGGTATACTGAAAAGGCTGCTATTATGAGGCAGGGCAGGGGAAAAAGCAAAGTTCTAAATTGAGAATTGTTTGAGACACTTGCAACTGAGGCTTGCTTTTCTTTTCCTGTAGTCTTGAGATAAGATATGGGAGCTCAGGAGGAAAGTTTCCATGTTATGGTTATGTATGTATGGCACAGGTTTCCTGTTTACACCTTTGGAGGGAAAAATGTATACATGGATTCCTGAAGTTCTATTTTAAGTATGTTCGTTTTGTAGCTCATTCAACAATTATCGGATCAGGCCCTGGGGCGACCGAAATGACTCGTATGGCCTGTAGAAGCTGTAGTCTGGGGGGATAAAGTGAACCTGTAAAAGTCACTCATTTCTAGTATGAGCGATCCTAGGAGGGAGATTTGGAGGTCAAGAAGTATTTTCTATGAAAAAATACATCAAAGTTAAGTTCCCAGGCCACTAACCAAAAGCTAATTTTTATTAGGTTTGATATTACCAACAATAATAGCTAAGCTTTATTGAGCCTTAATAAATTTCAGGGAGAATTCTAAGCCTTTAATTTATTTGTTCCTTTTTACAGCCCTATGAGGTGTTAGTATCTCCATTTTTAACATATGAGCAACTGGGTGTGGATAAATTAATTTGTCCAGGTAGTCCGGCTATTCAGTGATCTACTCCTCTAAAAGAAGGGAGTGTATATGGGCTCCTAAGTTAGGGACGCTTTTGGATCTGTTTTTAATAGTTAATTGGTACACATGAGGTTTAATTATATCAATTTATTATCTGTTTCCTCCTTTAATTCTAAGTTCCTTTAGATTAAGGACCTTGTCTTACTTGCCATGGAATTCCCCAGATGTAGCATGGAGGCCTACCCAAAATATTTGTTGCATGAATTAAAAATGAAGAGCTCTTCAAGAACATGTCAATTCCCTGTAGCTCCTTTCTCAGTGCTTTGCAAAAATTAGGTACTTAATGTGGAAAATGAATAAATGTAATTGGTAATGTTTTTGAATAGGGCACAGGGCTTACTGAATCTAAAAGGCTGTGTTATTTCTTGTTATAATAAATAGATTTTCAATTTAGTTTATTTCATTCTAAATTCTGTGACTCTGAATTTTTCCAAATTTGTATATATTTTTGTGCTTTACCAATTTAGTGAATGTGTTTTAATGTGTAAAAAAAAAAAGTTGTTGATGGTGAAAAAGGGATAAAAGGGTAGAATGATTTACGAAGAGTTGGATTTTTATCTTCGGAATGTTTTCCTTGTTTATAGGTATGTTTAACACGCACAGGAACCAATCAGCCAATCTCTCCTCACCCCCCAGCATTGCTTACCAAGATCTGAATTCTGGTCATACACAGTTCCTTCCATTCAAGACTCAGCAGTAATGTTTAGGGTTGGTGCATGTGGAACAAGGATTCCATAAATGGCCTCATTTGTAATTGTAGGAGAGGAAAAACTTTTCCTCCGCTCTCCTAGCCTTCATAGCCGACAGACAATGGGCCGCCGGACAGGAGAAAAGATATACAAACTTATCAACTGTTAATGTTACATGCATACGGGAAAGCGAAAGTAAATATCTCAAAAAGGGTATTTGAGATTTTGGAATTTATATGTTGTCTTAATAAGGGAAGATTTGGGAGAATGTGGGCAATTTAGGAGAGAATAAATAATTTTTTGGAAAGATGAATGGGCCTTTAAAGGAATAGGTGGGAGTTAGGATAGTTGATGGCAAAGTTTGGGTGTGGTGTGACTTCTAACCTCCTCCCTTGTGATAAGAGTCAATGTTCCGGGGGTGGGTGGGGGGGTGGGGGTGGGTGGGTGGGGGGTGGGGGTTGTGGGGGGGTGAAACTCCCAGGGAGGTGATTTATCACAATTGACTTCCTTTCAGAGGATCTGTCTTTAGGCTGATAAGGGGAGTCAAGAAAACCTCTCTGCCTTGGCTGTTTTTTAAGTGCCTAAAGCTCAAAATAATCAATATACCACAGCACCATATTTTAGAGGGGCTTGTCCTGAATTCCTTCATAATCATCTGGAACCCTGAGGAGAGTGTGATGAGGAGGTTATCAGAGCTGGATCTGTAACATGTTTTCTGGCCCAGTGCATTTCCTTTCCTTTCAGTGCTGCCCCAATATATAAATGTATACAGAATTATATCCACACTTACACTTTTATACCATATAGCACTAAAATATTTTCATATTAGGAGGAGGCCAAGCTCATCAGTTGGTTGTTGTATTATTGTGGACCCAGGGTCCTTTGCTTCTAGACGGATAACACTGTGTGGAAGAGCTTGGCTGCCATATTATGTGAATTTCGTAGAAAGGAGTGATGTTATTAGGAGGACGAGTGAGTACCAGTGTCTCATGTGGATCTAGGAACAGGGATATAGCCCATGCAATGCAGCTAATGGTTAAGTCCTGCTTCCAGATTGTGTATTGAATGGTCAGCCTAAATAAAGAGGTAAACTGAGGCCAGCTCAGGTGATCAGAAATTGAGTTTTTTCGGGACTAGCAGAGGAATTGCTATTCGGGAAATGCGTGGTGTAGCGAGTTACAGGTGAGTCTGCTGAGGATTTGGGGCAGGCTGGATTTACGGGCAAGGGGTGCAAAGAGCAGGAAGTCGCTTCAAGTCCAAACATTAAGTTCACAGGCTTGAAGATGGGGAGAGACTCTTTTCGGATGCTCATGGTCAGGAGATGAGCCTCACTTTTCTGTAAATCAGGCATTTGTGGGAAATCAGTGTCTCAGTTTTTTAAGTTCTGTTCTGAGGGTGTTTGTGTGAGATTCTCTGTTTCCTATCTTTCATTCCGTTTTAGACTGAAATCCTTTCACAGAACCTTGCTGAGGTTGCATGTCTCCTGACACACTCTCCAGTTCCCTGTGCCATTTTCCCCGAAGTTGGGCTTCATGAGTAAGAATTTGGAAGTCTGAGAGCCTCATATTCACTCTATAGGATTATGGGGCAATATTTGAAAGTGACTTTCAGCAGAATTAGGAGAACACATCAGTTAGATGTGTTCTTCCTCACTAGAATTTTGTGCATTTAGGGACCTTTCACTTAAAGTGACATTATGGATCAATTAACTTTGTGGATATTTTTGTGTTCAAGTTTGGCTTGTGTCTGTGTTGTCTGCAATGGAAGCCAGTAAATGCTTAGCCTATTGGGATGGGTCTTGGCATTTTAATTGGAGTCCAAGGTATTTAATGTATCTTGTACCTGAACCTCTGTGGTTACATTGCTTTCTCACTTAATTAGAATACCAAAATAATGACACTTTCTATTCAGTCCCAGAAATCCTGGATTGAAGGCGTGTTCAACAAAAGAGAATGTAACAAAATCATACTCAGCTCTAAAGACCCTCACAGGTACAGCTTTCAATTAAATTTTTCTTTTTAAAGCAATACTACTTTGAGGACTGTGGTGATTTAGAGATATGACTTGTCTATAGGACTTAATAATATGATATCTAAACAGTATTTATTTTAAATCAGTGTTTGCTTCTTTGTTGTTATAGAAATAATATGTGATTATTGTAGGAAATCTGGTAGAAACAGGGACTTTGTCGATTTTGTCCCTTACTCCAACCCTAGTGCCTAAGACAGTGCCTGGAAGCAGAGAGGCTCCTGGTAAACGTCTTTTATGACTTAGTGAAGTAGAAAGAAGACACAGTTCCTCATAATGACATCACCCTGATGGGGCCACTGTTACTGTTCTGGTGGATTTCATTCCATTGTTTTTTCTTTGATGCTCCTGTTCCTCTTAGTGGGAGAATAGACATCAGGGAAATACCTTGTGCTGCATCCGGACCACAGGTTTGGATAAAAATGTACAACTTCTGAATATTGAATGTTCAAAATATTGCTGCTTATCCCCAACTAAAGTGTTTATGGAAAATAGTGACTGGGATAATTCAGGACACTGTGCTCAGATGATACAAACAGTTGATTTTGGTTTCATCTCCCTCCCATAGGCTTTTTGTTTGAACAAGTAATGGGCAGCAGAATGGAACGACTTTAGTTTGAATATCTTGAGTTCTTGACAACCCTTCAGAAGCTCTACTTGTAGAGCAAAGTTCAAAACAGCAGCGAGTGCAAAAAAAAAAACAACCCACAAAAACTAAAAAACAAAAAACCCCCAGAAGCTACTGCAAAGATAGGGGAAGACAGGGCTATGGAAAATTTCCCAGGGTACTTTGCTCCATGGAATTAAGATTGGATGGCATTGCCCTTGGAGAAAATAAATTAAAAGGAAGGAATATAGAAGAGCAGTGTTTTAATTAGGGAACCACTCTATTTTTAGATTCCTTTGAGTATTTAGAAATCACAGCTGTGTGCTTATGAGGGTAGTGTGGTGAGGTCACTGAAATTCTAATTCTTTGGGGATGACTAAAATATGATCCTTGGCTTTGTTAAATATTTACTAGTCCCACCCTCATTGAATTACCTGTGACTTGTAAGCCCTGTGGTTAGAAATTCTCACTTTACGTGTTTATAAAATGTTTATAGAACACCAAGGTAACCTTTTTATGCCCCCTTCATCTTTTATGACTCTTGTAATGTGATGGTGGCTGCAGTGGAAGGCAGACTGAGCTCAGGCAGCTCCCTCTGCTTCTGTAAATGGGAAATCATCTTTACAATAACCTTGAACCTCAAAAAAGTGATGGAGTACAGACCACTAGCCCATAGACTCAAGAACAATATCAGTGATCATAATTCCATATTATGGAATGCTCCAAGATATACTCCATTTTATAGGAAAAAAAGCAGTCTCTATTTTTATGTGATGGTAAAATTAATAGATGACTATTGTTATTCTTCCTGTGCCAGCCACTTTCTTAGATCCTAGTAAGATTCTCAAAATTGTAGCTTTCATGAGATTGTCTTCCTTGTGTTGTACGGGAAAAAGGTGGTGGTCCCTATTTCAAATGTAGATACAGGTGTGTCTTTTATGGATTTATTTTGTAGTTCTGAATAAGAAATCTGATAGTCTTGGTCGCAAGATCTTTTCCCTTCTCATTTTCAATTCGGTGGTGAAGTGAATCTTCTTAGAAAAGACATTCCCAAAAGCCTGTGACAGGAAGAAGTGAAAGGCTTGAATGTTTGTTTCTGAATCACTTAGAATGGTAGTGATCGTATGAGTGTTGTTTTCCTCATTATTTCAACTGGTGTTTTCTTCTAGTTAAAACTTCTTCACACCTCAAAAATGATCATTGATACGATGACCACAGTACTAAGGCTCTTTTGAATCATAAAAAGAAAGACTAATAAAGATACTCATTGTAATCCTACCACCCATGAATTGATAGTGTTTTATGGTTTTAAAATTGTTTGCATTTTTTTCTTTCTTGATTCTCAGAATTCTCATGAATTCTGTTATCTTCATAGCATAATAATAATACTAGTTACTATAATAGTTATACATATTACAGTGTACCAGGTACTGTAACACACTTTACATGTATTCTCTCAGATAAGCCTTTTAATAACCTTATGGGGCAGATATTATTTTCAGATGTGAAAACGGGGTCTCAAAGGAATCATTATATCAATGAGTTTTAAATCCAGGTTCTTTGGTTCCATATTTAGCATTCTGTTAATTAGGTCACAGTTGCTGCAATTAATTATATTTGGTAAATGACATATAATATATGGGAAGTGATCTGTGAGTACTCAGCAAACTCTGATTTCCAGACTATGGAAGAGAACAGATAGTTACTGTATAAGCACTAAATATGTTTTCAGATATATCAGTAAACTAACAGAGGTTTTATTTCTTTAATTTAGATGTATGGCAGGATGCCAGGTCTGCCAGAATTTAATCAGGTAAGGCTTTGATAAATAAGAACAAGATTTCTTTTAACTTCTAGGCACTATAGTTAAAACTCATTGTGACAGTTTTCTCACTTCTTGAATGGACTTAATGAAAGAGCTTTATTGGTGCATTCTACTTACCTTTTCAATGGGCAGTTTTGAAGAGTGATTATTTGAATATGTCACTTGGATTACTGAGCCATTGTAAATGGCTAAGGGCTTTTGCAAGAGCTTCTACCTATTGAATTACTTAACACTTTCATTTTACTGTGTTACCTTTTATTTGAATAATGAAGATGCTTTGTATACATACAGCACTCTGTTTGATCTATGACTTGCAAGCAGTGTGTGTGCATACCAAGCTCCTAGTCTGACACCAATGTGATGTGTTTTGTTTTCCAATAACACCAAGTAATTAACTCAATTCTGGTTTTGTCTACCTGGAAATAGTGTCCAATCCTACAGGTTAAGAGCTCAGTCCTACAGGACTACCCCCATCTCCCCTCTTTTCAGATGCCTATCCTAAGTTCAAGATGTCAATGTGCTTCTGACTGATGGGCAATAATCAGTTTCCCACAACCCCCTCCATGGGTTTCATTAATTGCTAGGGAGGCTCACAGAACTCAGAGAAACATTTACTAATGCTTACCAGTTTATTATAAAAGATATTATAAAGCATACAGATGAATAGCCAGATGGAAGAGGTGCATAGGGCAAGGTATATGGGGAGGGGCAGGGAGCTTCCATGTACTCATTGGGCAAGCCACTCTCCCAGCACCTCCACGTGTTCACCCACCTGAAGCTCTCCAAACCCCATCCTTTTGGGTTTTGATGGAGGCTCTATTACATAGGTATAATTGGTTGAATCACTGGCCGTTGGTGATTGATTCAGCCTTTAGCACCTTTATCTGTCGTATCACTTAGGAAAATCTGAGGGTTTTAGGAGTTCTGTGCCAGAAACAGGGATAAAAACTTAATATGTACTTTATTATAAATCACAATATCACACAGGCTTATGGGCACAAATAACTCTCTAGTGCAATACAGATTTTAATGGTGATTTGCATTTTTAAACTACATGTTAGTAACTGGTTTTATCTTTCCATTTAGTAAGTAGAGGAAAACGAAATTTCCTTAATTCTGATTATAGCCTGAAGTTCACATTATGGGTTGTCCCAATTTAAATTTACTTTTGTAAATATATATGTGAGGCCTCTCTTCCTGCTTTGCAGATGGCCACCTTCTCGCTCTGTCTTCACATGGCCTTTCCACTGTGCAGGTGCTGAGAGAGAGAGAGACTCTGTGTCTCTTTCTCTTTTAAAGACACCATTTCTATCAGATTAGGACCCCACTCTTATGACTGCATTATAGGGCCTATTTAGACACTTTTTTTTTAAGGTTCAGCATATGAACTAGGGAAAATGATTGGGGGTTAGCACTTTAACATATGAATTTGGGGGGCACAATTTAGCTCATAACACTGGAAAGAGTTTCCATTTGGCTAGCCTCCTTTACCTTTTCCTAAATTTTTTTTTCTTTTTAGTAATTATTCAAAATTTGCTAAAATTCAAAACAAACATAAGAATATACTGAAAGAAGTGAAAGGCTTCATTTACTCCTCCCACTTCCCACTTGATTTTCCAGAACCTCTCCCTGTCAGTACTCCCCAATTCACAAGCTAACTCACATGAACAGTATTGTAAAACCATCTATTTCATACTATTCAGAAACTAAAGCAGTTGACACAGTTTTTGTACCCAACTAGGAGCTAGTTTAATATTTTTCCATATGGAGAGCCAAATGTCCCAAATCAGTTACTGAGCAGTCTGTCCTAGCCTCGGACATTTCTGATATTTTCTGTTATATACCAAATCCCCAAATGCCTATGGCTTTGTTGCTAAGCTTTCTTTTCAGTATTATTGACCTACTTGTCCTGTTCCTGGTAAATACCACTCTGTTTTATTATTATAGCTTTGTAGTAAAGCTTGATATCCAATAGGACAAGTCCTCTATTCTTTATTCTTCTTTTTAAAAATCATTTTATTCTTTTGGATACTTAAACATCCATATGAATTTTAGAATCATTTTGTCAATTTCCCTGAAAAATCCTTTCAGGATTTTACAGAATTTATAAAAACAATTTGGAAGGGAATTGGCATCTTTCTAAAGTTGATTCTTGGGGTGAACTTTTCATACTTGTTAGTAATGTACGATTTAGAACTTTTGAAAGTTATAACCAAAGGGATGAACATGGAAGCTTTTTGAAAAAAAAATTAAAGGTGATTGGTTTCTTCTATGGGGCCACCTTGCCACAATTTAATGAACTGTTAAAAACTAGAATAAAATTATATTGACTCAAATAAAATGGATTAGATTAAAAAAATACTTAGAGCAAAGTGAGTTCACACCAAAGAACAGTCTTATGAAATATTGATTTATCTCTCTTGGTATGAATTGTGGTTGCCTCCATTTATGTTCTTTTTAGAAAAAGTCACAGTGAGATAAGTCACTCAGTTTATCAATAGATGCTTTTTCATTTTGAAGAATGATCCTTGCCCCAAAAGATGACCAGAGGACACATTTCTCACCAGTAGGTCCTCATTATGTGTATTTTGAACATTTGGGATTATTTCTCCTCCTTTTGAATCATGAGCCCGTCCACAGGGAACTTCAATAATGTCCCTCATGTTCTGACTTCTTGTTTTCTGTTTATCTTGTTTCCTTGCTGAGTTGGACTCCAAATTTGTACGTTTTTATGTTGCTTTTTTTTTTGATGAGCTGAACAGCTTTAATATCAAGCATCTATGAGCTCTGTGGATTATTATTTTTTAAAATTTATTTTGGTGTCATTAATCTACAATTACATGTGCAATCTTATGGTGATTAAACTACCCCTTCATCAGGTCCCCCCCACCAACCCCATTACAGTCACTGTCCATCAGCCTAGTGAGATGCTATAGAATCACTACTTGTCTTCTCTGAGTTGTACAGCCCTCCCCGTGCCCCCCCAACATTACATCTGCTAATCGTAATGGCCCTTTTTCCCTCTTATCCCTCCCTTCCCGCCCATTTTCCCCAGTCCCTTTCCCTTTGGTAACTATTAGTCCGTTCTTGGGTTCTGTGAGTCTGCTGCTGTTTTGTTCCTTCAGTTTTTTCTTTGTTCTTATACTCCACATATGAGTGAAATTATTTGATACTTGTCTTTTTCGGCTTGGCTTATTTCACTGAGCATAATATGCTCTAGCTCCATCCATGTTGTTGCAAATGGTAGGATTTTATGTTGCTTTTTATACACACAAAAAAAGCCTGAATCATTTATAAAGCCGAATAATCTCTTTATATGCAATAGGTATATGATCTGACATATTTGATGCAAATAACTTTCTTCATCTAGGGATGTATCATTTTTAGTTGTAGAAAGTTTTATAGTTCTATATATTCAAACTTTAAATTTTCATTCTGATTGTTCCTAATTCAATAAAGATGAGAAGCTTATTATTTTCTCATAAGTACTATTATTATGTTTTATTGATTTTTATAGTTTTAGTTTTAAAAAGATTTAAATTTTTAATTTGCTTAGTTTATTTTATATAGTAGAAATATGGCTGTGTATATGAAATAGTTTTCAAAACTGCTAATTATTTGCAAGAACACTTGTTAAGTTTTCCTTCCTTAGGGGATTTAGGGGTGCTATAATTCGTAATCACAACATAGGAAGGTCACTGGCATGGTAGTACAGCACGGAGAATACAATTAATGACTCTATAACATCTTACTACATTGATAGACAGTGACCACAATGGTGGTGGTAAGGTCTTGATAATATGGGTGAATGTTGAACCATTGTTTTGTGTATATGTGAAACCATCATAAGATTGTTTATCAGTGATACTTTAATAAAAATCATTTTTTTTCCTTCCCTTAAAATAATATTATATTTTTTTATTATTTATTCTATATATATAGTCAAGTTTCATTCATGGCTCTTTTCCTGTGATAGCTCTATGTTTACATATTTCTCTGAAATTGCATCTTTTTTTTTGCACTGATTAACATTCCTTCCTTTTTGATGCACATATTTTACATGAAGTCATTTTCTTACTCTCCTTAAGTATGGCATTAGAGATTTTTAGTTTTTTTTTAAAAAAACAGTTTTGTTGAGGTATAATTGACATAAAATAAACTGCACATATTCAAAATATAAAATTTGATTTCTTTTTTTACCATCTTAACCATTTTAAGTGTACTGTCAAGCAGTGTTAAGTATATTCACACTGTTGTATAACAGATCTCCAGAACTTTTTCATCTCACAAAGCCAAAGCCGTCTGTCCAATGAACAATGACTTGTCATGGGCCCCTCCCCCCACAGCCACCCTTCTACTCTGACTCTGTGGATCTGACCACTCTAGGGACTTCACGTAAGTGGAGGCATATGGTATTTATCTTTTTATGACTGGCTTATTTCACTTAGCATGATATCCTCAAGGTTCATCCATGTTGTAGCATACCACAGGATTACTTTCCTTTTTAAGGCAAATAATATTCCATAGCACACCACAGGATTACTTTCCTTTTTAAGGCAAATAATATTCCATTTTATGTATATACCACATTTTGTTTATCCATTCTTCTATTGATGGACACTTAGGTTGCTTCAGCTTCTTGGCTGTTGTGAATAATGCTTCTATGAACATGGGTATGCAAGAGATTTTTAGTATTTTCTTAAACATTCCCTAAATGATTCTAACATGCAGCCAGGGTAGAGAAACCCTGAAGGGCATTTCTAAACTTAGAAGACAATCCAGTGTTATAAGTCTGATATAAATCTTAAAGTGAAGTCTTAAAAGTTGTTAAAATATGTCATCTGTATATTACCTTAGAAAAATGTGTAGACATTACATCTATATTCTGTTTTTATTCTTTTTCTAAACACTGTGTGTTTTGTATTCGGAAACTGGTTTTTATCCCAAATTGAAGGTGTAACTGTGGACGATTGATTGGAGATCATCATGGGATAGATTATGCCTGGACCATCTCAGCTGCCAGGGGTAATGAAAATGAACAGTGGTCTGTTGAAAAGCACACAACGAAAAGCCCTACAGATACCTTTGGGACTATTAATTTCCAAGATGGCGAGCATACCCACCACTCCAAGGTTTGCTAATAACTCACATTATTTTGTTGGTTTTTAATGGAGGATAACTTCCAAATGTATCTTCAAATTGTATCATCAAGTGCACATGATCAGGTGACCAGGTTTTATCACAGGAGTGACCCATGTTATTGATCTCTTGACAAAAACAACCTGACCCTTCTCTTCTCCTTTATGTCTGAGGAGCTTTGTACCTTTCCTCTGTGTGGTGTGACCAGCTCTTTATTTGATCGACCTCTTGTAGCAAGCTTATGCTCTTTGCAGAAGAGAATGGCTTATGGCTCTTGAGACAATTGACAAAGGGCTGCCATTTCTTAAAAAAAACTGCCCTCATATAGAAAAGTTGCTACCAAGGAGCAGGCTTTAGCTGAACATGGCCATAGCGATCACCAGTAACTTGTGGCTGTCACGCCTGCTGTCCTTGTGAGAGCCTCTTCTCAGGGAGGAAGTGGGGGACTTTCTCTCTGACTCTATGAATGCCAGTGCTTGGGCTTTCCATGCCAGTTTTTCTCCACTCCCTAATATTATAATTTTGCATAGTATTGACAGGTCGGCTATCTCTCAGGCATTTTTCTCTTGAGCTTGTTAACTATCTGCTGCTTTATTAGAGGGAAATTTCCTTGGGGAAAATGGAGGGGGAGCCCACCTCAGGAAAGCTCAGAATCAGCTGTAACATGGAATGTGACCATCAGTTGGAGGGATTTGAAATAACAGCTCTTAATAGTGCAATCTTAATGAAGTTTCATAATATAGCTCTACAGTAATCTACATTATTAATCCTCTTGCATTTAACTTTGTGTGTTGATTTTTCTTTAGTGGAAAAAAAAAACTGCCCTCATTCTCCTTTCCAATTCTTTTTGGAAGCTGGCTCTTATAGAAACCCTGTGTATAATTTTCCCCTTAAGTTTTAGTCTTTTTCCTTTTGCTTTTATGTTTATTCGTAATCACCTGCATTTACTCATTTTTTTCATCCATTCAACAAATTTATTGGATGCCCATACTTTACTAGCTCTAATGAGCATATGTTCCATGTATTAACATTGCTTAGAGTCTAGTGAGGGAAATAGGAAGGAAATAGAGTCACCACAGATGCTGTGGAGAGGGAATACAGGCTTCTTTGAGAGAATGAAAGAGGTAACTTCTGTTTTTTGGGGCTGTGTGTGTGTGTGTGTGTGTGTATGTCAAGGAATCTATCGGAAAGTGGGAACAGCTAAGCTGAGATTGGAAAGCTGAGTGAGATGTTTGGTGAGGCATGAGAGATAGGTTGTGGGAATGCCAAGGGAGAAAATGGTTCTTTTAGGGGAACTGAAAATATGATTAGGCAGATCTCCTGATCACTAATACATTTTATGCTTAGCATTAGGCTCCTGTTACATCTATGTACCTGGCTGCATGTTGTTTGATCTTGCAGAAGAAGCTGTCATTCACATTTAAGCCCAGAATTGCCCTTCATATTTACAGTGAACAGCAGGAAGCCTTGTGAGAGCTGGTTATTCATCTCTCTCTACTGCATTCCCTGTTGTTTATCCTTCCACCTCCTTCTACAAAAGATTCGAGGTGAATCTCCAGCAGTAAGATTCTGCCTCAGAGAGTCAGTTATAAAGAAGGGCAAAGGGAAAGTGATTAACCTTTAGCGCCATCTTTGGTTGACCTTTGGGAGAAAGACTCTGGAGCCGATAATTTAGTTAGTCAAGGCTATACTTATCCTGCAGTCTCACGGAGAAATATCTTGTAGGACTTATGGTTGAAAGAGAGAGGTACCTGGGAGAAAGAGCTGGCATAGAAAGAAGGCGAACTAAACCTGAGCCACCTCCTTATTCCTTATTCATTATTTGGAGCAACAGAAACCATCTCACAAAGGTCAACTTGTATTTTTTCTTACTATTCATAACAGGTGATAGGGCCATGGCAAGTCAGTTTCCTCGCTTATGAACTGAATCCTAGTAATCCTTAGATTATTTCTATTACATTCTGTGATGGCTGTACCATCCCGATGCTCAGAAATTCTGACATTTTAATTATGAAATAAAGGGATTGTATTTTAAGAATTTCAAAGATGAGTGGACAGTTGTTATGAATCACCGTCACGTTCTGGAGGATAATGTGATCATTCCTATTCGCATAACTGTGAAGACCTCCACCTGTGGTTATTTTGAGGATAGTTTTATAATTCATGGTTTCTTATGATTTTTCTTTCTTCCTGTAGATCTGTTTCTTTTCTTGCTGTCGGTTGGCTTATGCTTGAGGAAGGCAAACTCATCTGGGTATGATTTTAGCAGTCTGTAAATGGCTGCATCTCCTAGAAAAAGAAAGCCAGTCGAACATTTATCTTACTCAAAATGCAAAATGATGCTGGGCTACCTGCTGGTTCCGGTTTCCCTCACTTTCTCTTTTGGTTACATTGACTGGTCAAAGATACAGTTCTAATACTTTTTTGTGAAAAGTATTTATTTTGGAGAGAAAAAGTTTTCAGAGGGACATTTACATATAAAGGAAATGGTTGAAAAGTAAAATTTATAGTAAATTAAGTGTACATTTTCCAGATCTTAAATTATGCAAATATGTGGAACAGTCAATAAATTAAAAGCCATACCATTTAGGAAAAATGCCATTTCACCTATGTCTAAACACTTAAAAAAAAAAACTGGTTTGCTGGAGTAGTGATTTTTTTTTTTTTGCCAGTTTTAAGTGTTTCTGCCCCACCTCAGACCTTCTGGAGGACACTGGTGGGCCAAACCCGAAAACCAGAGGAAGCCTCCTACCGTGGCTTGTAATTCCCAGAAGGAACTTGAAGGGGGTGTGGGATCCTTTCAAAGTAAATATTTCCATTAATCAAGATGAACTTTTAAAGAGCTCTCAGACACTTCCTTTCAAGTTTTGACTGTTTCAGTTGCCCTGCTGTGTGCTAATTGTTACCTGGCATGTATTTTTCACTTTTTTTATGTGCATGTGAATATGCTTTTCTTCCAGTATATTAGAATTTCTTATGATACAAAGCTGGATCATCTGTTACACTTAATGTTGAACGAGTGGAAGATGGAACTGCCAAAGTTGGTGATCTCTGTCCATGGGGGCATCCAGAACTTCAAGATGCCCTCCAAGCTTAAAGAGATCTTCAGCCAAGGGTTGGTCAAAGCTGCAGAGACAACGGGAGCATGGATAATAACGGAGGGCATTAATACCGGTAAAGCACACACCCTTGTTGCATTCTTTTTTTTTTAAATTTATTCCCTCTTTCTAATTGTGAACCAGGCAGTATGGTGGTACCTAATCTCTGCTCTGCAGTGCTGCCGGGAGACATGGTGGCATGAGGGAGAAAGGCAGAAAGCGTAGTGATTGGAAAAGAAATGCAAAAGAATCATAGACCGTTCCTGGAATGTGTTTTTTAACCATTGTTGAAATATGCTATTTTAACATAACTTTAGGTAAACGTCTGTCAAAGACATCATCTTTCATGAGCTTTGGACTATGGTGAGCTTAGAAGGCACATGGAAACCATGAGAGTGTGTAGTGTGCGTGCATGGACAGGAGCTAAACTCACCATGGTCAAGTTCCCAGGCACTGGAAATCAGTGACACACGCAACAGTTGCATTGAGTGTATTGGTCGTGAGGAGATAATTAACTATGTAATTGCCATTTCACTCACATTTCCTTTCATGTTCCTTAAAATCTGACATTCAAGAGCTTCATATAGTAGCCTCTGAACCTCTAACCCTACTCCTTTGCATTAGTGTTTATGAATTGTCTGCACATTGAAGAATCACCTGGGAGCTTTTAAAAACTACAGATGCCCAGGCTTTACCCCAGACTCATAGAGCCATCCAGGCAGGGCTTCTGAAGGGTGTCCGAAATGCAGCCAGGGTTAAGAACTAGTGACTTAACAAACCCTCCTGAGCTCTTACTGGCCTGTTCCCAACCTGTATGATTCTGACACCAGTTCTGATGTGGGTTCCTTCCCTACACCAAGCAGTTCTCTGCATCTGCTAGTCATCTACAGTTTAACTCAGTTCTGACACTATCTACCTGAAAATAGCAGCAGATCCCACAGAGTAAGGGCTCAGTCCCACAAGACTGTCTCCACTTCAGACGCCAATTTCAAGGCCAGGTTGTTAACCGTGTACTTCTGCCTGACTGGCTATAAATCAGAGGTTCCCACAACCTTCTTTTTGGGTTTGATTAATTTGCTAGAGTGGCTCACAGAATTCAGAAATACAGTTTACCCAGTTTATGTTAAAAGGATATGTTGGCATGAGGTATTAATATCTACAGCCAGGTGGGTGGCGTGTATAGAGCAAGATACACGGGAAGGGGCAAGGAGCTTCCATGCCTTCCCCACATCTCCACTTACTCACTCACTGGAAGGTCTCTGAACCCTGTTGTTCGAGGTTTTTTTGGAGTCTTCATTACAAAGGCATGAATGATTAAATCATAAGCCATTGGTAATTGCTGGCCCATCTCCCCTCGCTGGAGGTGGAGTGGTGTGATGGAAAGTTCCAATCCTCCAGTCACAGGGTTCGTTCCCCTGGCAACCAGCCCCCACCCTTAGGTGTGTCCAAAAGTTACTTCATTGTCATAACAGAAGACACCTTTGTCATTCTCAACACTTAGGAAAATTCCAAGGGTTCTAGGTGCTCTGTGCCAGGAGCAAGACAGAGACCGAATACTAAATCACAGTATCACACTTGTAGCTTCCCATCTTCCCTTTACTTCTGCCCCTTCTGATTTGGGACGCCCTAGCCAGTGTCCCTTATTGAATCCTGCCCATCCTTTAAGATCTACATTAAATGCCAACACACCCACGAAGCATTCTCTGTCTCAACTCACTTTGTCCCCTAATTCCTATGGCATTTACTGCCGTAGCACTTGTAGTGTGTTTCTGTTTTGCCTTACAGGTTAGGTGAGGGCGAGTGTGTATCAGCCCTCAGACCCGGTTGTGACCTAAAGGCCAGGGCCTGCACATGTGCCTAAGTACTGAGCAACATGTACTGATTTAGCAAACAACTTCTTTTGACTAAAAAGGAGTGAAGGAAGCAGATGATTGAAAAAAACAAAGCAAAATAAAACCAAGGGATTGGCCTGTCACTAATGGGTAACCTGGTAGTTCCTCTTGTTCATTTTATTGAGATAATGACTGTTTCACATCTTGGAAAAAAGTGAAGATTGCAGAGTTCTAAGTCCAAGGTATAGGGTCTATTTTATTTCCAGTAAAAAAAGGGGGTGGGTGGGGAAGTTCTGTAGAGTTCAGAAAAAGGTAGACTTGGACAAGGCTTTTTGTTTGAATAATTAACTACATTATATGCTTTATTTTATTTTTTTTCTTCTTCTTCTTTTATCATTATAGGTTAGGGCCAGCTAAGGAACACAAATGTAGTAGTATGAAGACTACTGAAATAGATCATATGAACAAAAGCAATGGGAAATGAGACATACTTGGGGCTTCCTTAAACAACTATCGGGGTCTGACCTGATTCAGCCACAGCTGCTTAGGGCCTGACTCCTCAAGGAGGGGTCCCTGGGCCCCCAGCGTCCACATCACCGGGAGCTTGCTGGGAATGCAGAAATCAGGGACCTCCCCAGAACTGCAGGATGAGAATCTGCATTTTGACAACATCCCCAGATGATTCTTATGCACATTTAAATTTGGGAAGCTTTGCTTACCAGCTCCTGCCTGTTCTTGAGATGCCGCTCAACCATAGGCGAACATTATTTTTTTGACATTTTGACATTTGCTTAAATTGAATGCCTCAAGCCTGAAGCATTTGGATAGACGCTGTGGATGAAAGATGAATAAGATATGGGCCCAGAATTCAGTGACAGGGCGGCTGTGACAGACACAATAAGCAGCTAACCAGAAGTTGATACTGGGTCATAGTTGAGATACAAAGTGAGAGGAGAAGGATGAGGAAGACAAACCCAAGTTCCAACTGAGGGCACCTGGGAAGGCTTGGGGACGGATACAGCACTGGGTGTTGGCCTTGAGGGAAGGGGAGGGAGGCGCATTCTAGGCAGAGGTGGCTGGGGGGCATCAGGCACACAGCTGGAGATTAAGGCAGGTATAGAAAGAGGTGATAAGGCTCCTGGCTGGGTGTGTGGTGGGGTGGAGGGCAGGGACAGCAAGGGATGCCGCCGATGGGCTCTGGTATTACTCTCTATGTGGCAGGAGGTCCTCAAAGGATTCTGAACTGGAGAATGAATAGGGAATGACATGGTCAGATCTGGTTTTCCAGACAGTCTCAACATGGATTAGGATCAAGTGTGAGCTGCTGAAAAACAGCCGTCACCACAATGCTGGTAACTCATGCCAAACCTATGGAATCTGAATCTCTATTGTGATGGATGGCTCCACAGTTGACACTGCTATGCACCTGTAGTCCAAATCCTGATTCTAGAAAATGACTCTGGGAGAAGTGCAAAAGATGGGTTGGATGGGAAGATGCCAGAGAGAGGGAAATGATTTAGGTACTGTGCATCAGATGCATGCAATATGGAGGGGTTTTTTCCCCCTTCAGTGCTGACACATTGCAGGGCCAGTACCATGTAAGGGGAGAGTATGTGGCACAATGCAGTGTTGTGATTAAAGGCAGCTTAAGCGAATCTCTAAAAGCTACATATTACATGATTCCACCTCTATGACATTCTGGAAAAGGCAAAACTAAGGAGATAGTAAGAAGATCAGTGATTGCCAAGGGTTGGAGGTGGGTTTGGAGAAGGGATGAATAAGTAGAGCACAGAGGATTTTTAGGGCAGTGCAACTAGAGTGTATGATACTGTGATGGTGAGTATATGTCATTATATGTTTGTCCAAACCCATAGAATGTATAACCCCAGGAGTGAACCCTAATGTAAAGCATAGACTTCGGGTGATTATAATGTGTCAATGTCCGTTCATCAGTTGTAACAAAGGTACCCTTTGGTGGGAGATGTTGGATAATGGGGGAGGCTGTGGGTGTATAGGGTCAGGGGGTACATGGGAAACCTCTGTACTTTCAGCTCAATTTTGCCATGAAGCTAAAGTGCTCTGAAAAGTAAAGTATTTAAAAAAGTCAGGTATCCTGGATTGGAATCCAACCTCTACAAATTAATAGCTCTAGAACTTTAGGCAAATTATTTAACTTCTTGGTGCTTTAATTTTTGCCTATAAAAGAGACTAAAAAATAATTCCTATTTAAAGTGTAAATACAAATAAAAGACTTTAAAAAGCTCCTGGTGCAAAGTAAGAGATCAGTAAGTGTTGGCTATTATGATTATTGTTATTATTATTAATACCAGAAGGGCAAACATAACTTTTCAGCTCTGGTATATTTTTGTATATGAGACTATTAAGTTAATGTGCCTCAATGAAGCAAGGGACACATCGGCACGATGTTCTTCCAGGACAGTAGAGAAGTTTAGACACAAAAATGCTCAGAACATTCATTATTTTCAGGGCTGGTCTTACAGGATGTTCTGGTCAGGCAAGAATAGGGGCAGGACAGAGATTGTCAGCAGACATTGCCCAAAAGGGAGAGAATTGTTCTGGTAGAAAGGTCAGTAATAAGTGTCGAGAGGGAGTAGAGGAAGCAAAGACATCGGAGATTCATCCCATTATGCCAGCAACTTTTCCTAGTAATGGCCTTTTGCATATACTTGTCTGTTTACTCTTTCCGGCAGTCACACTGTTTTGCATGATTTGCGAGTTAAAGTTTGACTTCTAAACTGGTTGTTCATAGGCGTGTCCAAACATGTTGGGGATGCCCTGAAAGCCCATTCCTCCCAGTGCTTGAGAAAAATCTGGACAGTTGGAATCCCTCCTTGGGGTGTCATTGAGAACCAGAGAGATCTTATTGGAAAAGATGTAAGTAGACAATCCTTTCACAACAAAAGGAAATGAACATGTATCCAGTTGCCAGCTTAGCACTGTCTATACATGTCTATCCAATAGACGTCTGCCCCAAACCAACTCGAGACTTCCTCCTGCCTCCCTCTCCCCATCTCAGGAAATGACTATCCCATCCTTACTGTTGCTCAAGCCAAAAACCTTGGACTAATCCTGGCGCGATCTCTGTCTCACACGTCAAACCTGATTCATCAGTAAATTATCTCAGCTTCTCTTAAGAAATATATCCTGAATTTGACCTCTTTTTGTTACTTCCACTGTTACTGAGCAGGTCTAAGCCACCATTTTCTGTTACCTAGAAGACTGTAATAGCCTTCCTCTCGCCTCTTATTACAGTCTCATCTCAACACAGTAGCTAGAATGATTCTAAAATAAAAATCAGTTCACACTACTTCTCTGTGAAGATCTCTTCGGTGGCTCCTGTCTTTCTCAGAGTAATTGCCAAGCCTCTTGCAATGGTGTACAAGAAGAAAAACAAGGGACATTTGTGATTTGGCCATTTTCTTCCCTCATCTTGTACTACTCTGCTTTATTATTTCCTGTGTATTGATTCTCTGATCCCATCTGTTTGTTTTTCTAAAGGGAATGGACTTGTCTAAGTTTGTTTATAAGAATAATGTATATCTTTGGTAAAAATCTCAGCTATTATAAAAGGCATAAAGAAGAAAGGTAACCACTGTTAATATTTTTGTGTGTGTTATTCCAGAATTTTTTCAGTATATGTGTATATATATATATAGTAAAAAAAAAGGTCTGTGTATAAAAAAACCCAGAAACCCGCTGTGAATCTGTTTCATTACTTAACTCTTTAACATAGTTATTTGTCTATTTCAGTTAATATAGACGTGCTTATGGATTATCTTAACTTTTGTTTTGGACAATTTCAAACGTATTAATGAGGAGAGAGATTAGAATAATGAGCTCCTAGGTACCCATCTCCCAGCTTTGACAGTTATGAACTCATAGTCAATTTTGTTTCATATCTATGCCCTGCCCCCTCCCTCCATTATTTTGAAGCAAATTCCAGACATCAAAGAACTTCACTGGTAAATATTTTAGTAGATATTTCTAAACTATATGGAAAAGTAAAAAAATATAACCACATTGCCATTATTATACCTAAACAATAAATAATTACTGAATATCATCAAATATCTAGTCTATGTTCAAATTTCTTAATTGTCTCATATTTTTTTAGTTGTTTGATTTCATTACTCAGAAAAAGTTCCCTAATGACGATGAGATATCTCCCGAGTCACACAAACATAATTCTTCTTCAATCTCTTTTAATCACTTTTAATTTATATTTCCTTTTTTTTCTTTATTGGCAATTTTTTTGTTGAAGAAACTAGGTTATTGGCCCTCAAGAGTTTTCCAGTTTGTATTTTGCAGTGTAACCACCTGTGGTAGAGTTTAACGTATTTCTCTGTCTCCTGTCTTTCCTGTAAATTGGTAGTTTGATCCAAAGGTATGATCAGATTTAGGTTCTTTTTGTGCAGGTTTATGCCATCGGCAGGTGTGTGTCCTTCCCTTATAGCATGATCATCTCTCTTTTATGATGTTCCTGCCTAGATTCATTATTTCAATAGGGTTGTGAAATGCTGGTATTTAATTACAGTGTTCTTTTCTTCATTTATTAGCTTAAATACTCTAGGTAAAGAGGAACATTTTCTCATCAACCCCTTAGTTTACCTTGTGGTACAGCTGTATGAGAAAGGGCAGAATAAATGCTTGATTTTTTTCTCTTCATTTGCCAGTTTTCAAAGCAGAGTTGGTTATCTACCTCAAGGTGAACAATGAGGTTTTTTTTTTTTGATTCATGAATTTAAATGTATTTGGTATGTTTCAATCAATTGTTCCATTACAGTTATATTCTGAATCATGTTCAAATTGTCCCATTTTGGCCAGTGGAGCCTTTTCAAGTTGTACCTGAGGCCTTCCAACATATTCTAGTCATTTTTCATTGCTTCTTCGTGTTTTAGTATGAAAAAAATGGTCCAGGTTCCTGGGGTACATTTTTTGCTCCTAGAGAAATGGCTGATTGCTTTGAGAGGGAAGTAGTATTGAGACTACATCTGGGATCCCAGGGTGCATTTTTTTTTTCCATGCCTGATAACATTCTACTGTATTAAGTACCATTTGCTATCATTTTGGTTTCCTGTTTTTCACATTTATAAAAATGATATTAATGTTGTGATAAGATACATAAATCTTTGAAATTAGCTGGCTTATTTCTTTCGAAGTAATTCTCAAAGCAGAATGCTTGGACTAGTTGGTATGTAACTTTACAAATGTGACTTACTGCCTTCCAGAAAAGTGGTAACAATTTGCATTCCTGTCAACAGGGTATGAGGGTCCCATTTCCCAGTACCACCGCCAGCTCTGGATATTGTAGCTTTTTTTACCCTATGCCATTCTAATAGGTATAAAATAATAGCTAATTGGTCTTATTTACATTTTTCTGATTACTAGTAAGGTTCAACATCTTTTCATATGATTTTGTATATTTTTAGGGTTTTTAAAAATATTTTGAAAGAGCTTTTATGTGATAATTCAGTCTATTAACATTTTTGTTTTCTATATTTGCTGCATTTCCCAGTTTTTATTTTTATTTATAATATTTCAATAAATTTAAAAAATGTATTAAATCTATACTAAAAATATGTATAAATCCTTTTTTGTTTTGGCCTCAGTGTCATGCTTAGGAATTATAAAGGTAACTTCTACAGACTAATATGTGTAAAGTCTGTAGTGCTTTTATGTCCATTATTTCTTTTAAGCCTCCCAGCAACCCTCTGCTGTAGGAATTACTATCCTCACTATACATGAGGAAAAGAAGCCTAAGAAAGGAGGCAGGAATTACCTAGAGTTAGAGTTAGGAAGTAGAAGAGTCTGGACTTGAACTTGGGCTCTCTGACTCCAAATTCTGTGTTCTCATCTCTAAAGACAAATAAGAATTGGGGTAGCTTAAGGAAGAGTCAATGAATGTTAAAGATCTCGATGTTTTATATTGAATGAATGAATCTTCATTTGGTTGTTTGGCTATTACTCTTCATTTCATCTGGAATACTAGAAAAAAACATCAGTGTCAAAATATTATTGTATTAAATTGAACAGATGTATTAAAAGGCATAGTTTGTGGACAGTAATGTAACCTTTACACCTGTGCAGATCCTTGAACTGTCTTTTAATAATCCTTGAGGTAAGTACAGAAATTGGAAATACATATTTAGAACGAGTTTTAGCAGCATGACAGTGCTGTGACATCCAAGCCTAGGGCCTGTGGGCTTGTCTAGCCGAGCCCGGTATGTGCTGGCATTGTGGAACTTGCATCCAAGCCTCCTGTAGTACAAGCTGCATACTAGTCAGGCACTGTATGACCACATATCTACTGTAAATATGGGAAATTTACAGGAACCAAATGGATCCTTCACCACAATGGCTTGAGAAACCACAATGGCCCTAGGTAGCAAGTAGTACTTAGTAACCTTGACAGGAACTGCTGGTGCATAGCGGCCTTTGGCGCAGCTGAGCCCAGGGAAGTACCTGCAGCTCTGACCCTCCCTCGTCCTGTCTTGCAGGTTGTGTGCCTGTACCAGATACTGGGCAACCCCCTCAGCAAGCTCACCACACTCAACAGCATGCACTCCCACTTCATCCTGTCTGATGACGGGACTCTGGGCAAGTATGGAAATGAGATGAAACTCAGGAGGAACCTGGAAAAGCACCTCTCTCTGCAGAAAATACACAGCAGTGAGTACGCCAGGGGATCAGCCAGCAGGTCCTGGCTAGGGCCCTGCTGTGAAGCAAGGGCCTCCGTTGTAATCTGTAGAGTGTAGAGGTCCAAGCCAGCCCCTGCTTGAAATGAACCTGTGTGAATGCACAGCTGGAAGAAAACAGGATGGAGGGTGGTGCAGAATTGTGGGTGACGGTCAGGAGAGGGGAAGAAACCTTTAGGGGTCATCATGGTCGGGGGGGTTTGTGGGAAGAGTGGAGACTTTAGCAGAGTCTCCAGGAGTCCTTAGGGTTGGGTGGATGCAGGGAAAGAGGAGGGGAAGTATTGACCCAGGTTTGGGAATGGCTGAAGAGCAGTAAGGAGGCTGGCCGGAGAAGAGTCGGGGTATGAGCTCCTTTAGGGAAGGTAGCGTTTCACACACGGGTGGCTTGGCCCTAGACAGAAAAGGACTTGAAACCAGACAGGGCTTTGAGAGGTAGGGACTTCGAAGGTATCAGTGTTCTGTCCTGTTGGCAGTGGGGCTTTGAGATGGCCTCTCCTGCAGGAAGGAGAGGATGGGGAGTGCTGGAGTCCCTGAGCTTCCATGAATGGAGAGGTGAGAATCCTTACTGGGAGGAGCTGGGGGTGGGGGCTACCTGGAGAAATAGAGAATTTTCATCCCAGGTAGCAGAAAATGGGCCCCTGCCTCTTGATGAGTCAAATCTTCCAAAAAATACTCCCACCCTTTGAGGCAGAGGGCCAGGGAGCAGGAAGGGCCCTTGGAGTAGGGGGTGAGCTGTCTTCAACCATTGACTTTTGGCTGGAAATAATGAATGTCCTTTGAGTTTTTGGCCATGATGTCCTGTGGCAGCAGAATGTAGCCAGGTCAGACAGATTATTTTCTGCCTGTGACCTTGGGCAAAGGAGTCAATATCTCTTAAACAATTTTCTTAATATGAAAGGGAAGGAACTAGCTACTCCTACCTTTCGTTGTGAGAACTGAGATAAAGGATGGTAGCTGGGCCTGGAACATGTTGGGTGCATGGCACGGCCTCCATCAACGTCTTGTTTCTTTCTTCCCTTTCATCTTCCTTTGGTACAGGTGACATTTCCAGGTTGGGCGGGACTCTGGGGATTGTTGCCAGTTACTTAGACCTTGGGGTGAATGAAGGCTGGAGGTTCATTTAGGTGGGGAAAGGGGAGAGAATCAGGCGTGCAGTCCTCTGTGGGTGGGGAGGATGGAGGAGGGGAGACCCGGAGGAGAGGCAACGAGGGCAGATCAGATAGCCCGCAGCGGATTCCCGGCGGGCAGGGCCCGGGTAGGGATCTGAGATGTGCCACCTCAAATGCCCAGCTGCCTCTGCTGACCTGAGCTCATCACAGAAACTGTCCAGGGGTCCGGGCAGCACTGTAATGTGAGTGCCGGAATAGGAAAGCCTTTGTCTTTCTTGTTTCCTGCTGATTTGATTCTCTGTTTGTGGAGGAGCTTGCATGTAACTGCAAATGACATTTATATTTCCAAAGATCTTAAAATTTAGGATTTATTTGTAGGGTTTCACTGTCTGTGAGAAAGAGTGTGTAGTTAATTCCAGTGTATTGGTAACATTTATTATTCTAAGGAGGACCAATATGACAAGAGCAAAAACAATAAGCCACCTACGCAACACACCCAACACCCCCACACCCCCACACACACACAGGAAAGGGATGGGAAGGAAGGAAGAAAAGATAAAAGAAAAAGTCCCCAACAAACCCAAAATTCTTATGTATTAACTAACCTTCATACCTTCCATGCTCACTAGGGAGGCTTTCTACCATTTTTCTGGTTAAAAAGGAATTTGCTTGGATGGGATAAAAACACTTAGATATTGTGTTGATTTCTTTCATTTTTTTTTTTCAGCTGGACTTCTTAGAATCCCTGAGGAGCCCTTGATGTTGACGAGAATAGTTAACAAAAAAAGCCTTACTTTAAAAAGTTGTATAGGAATCCCTGGGTTCAGCCATTTGAAATGTGGCCAGTATCACTTCCTGTTCTGTAAGCCTCTGAGGATAGGAAGTGTAGTATCAGATGCCTCCGTATCTCTTCATAATCCAAGCCTCAGTGGAGCAGAAGTTCCCTTTCCCAGGATGTCTATTCTAGGAGTGTTTGATTTGTTGGTGTAATATCATATTCCTGCTTAACCTGGGGGCCAGGAGTAGAGCTCTCTAGTATGATTTCTCAGCAAGATCTTTATAATCCTTTTTTTTTAAACAAATGTAATTAGTAGCATCAGTAAGATCTTTTGGAGAAAACAATCATAAATATATTTATTTTTGTGCGATTAGTTATTACTTCAGGAAAAGATGGATCTCACAGAAACTGAGTTCTCTCTTTCTCTCCCACAAAACACCTTTATTGATTTCTTTTTCTGAGGTAGAAGTGTTATATACTTTCATATTCAGGTAAAACAAAGAAAGTGTATAAGAGGAAAAGGAGTCAATTTTCCAAAATCTCAATAACAAAAACTAATCATTGCTGATTTTTTCATGTTGAATTTTGGGTATGTTCTCAGTAATTTTCTTTTTTTTAAAAAATTTTTTATTAAGGTATTATTGATAGACACTCTTATGAAGGTTTCACATGAAAAAACAATGTGGTGACTACTTTTACCCATATTATCAAGTCTACACCCATACCCCAATGCAGTCACTGTCCATCAGTGTAGTAAGATGCCACAGATTTACTGTTTGCCTTCTCTGTGCTACACTGTCTTCCCTGTAACCCCCACACCATATGCACTAAACATAATGCCCCTCAGTCCCCTTCTCCCTCACTCCCCACCTGCCTTCCCACACCCCTCCCCTTTGGTAACCACTAGTCCCTTCTTGGAGTCCGTGAGTCTGCTGCTGTTTTGTTCCTTCAGTTTTGCTGTGTTGTTAATACTCCAAAAATGAGGGAAATCATTTGGCACAAGTGTCTTTCTCTGCCTGGCTTATTTCACTGAGCATAATATCCTCCAGCTCCATCCATGTTGTTGCAAATGGTAGGATGGTTTCTTTCTTATGGCTGAATAGTATTCCATTATGTATATGTACTACATCTTCTTTATCCATTCATCTACTAATGGACACTTAGGTTGCTTCCATATCTTTCCTATTATAAAAAGTGCTGCAATGAACATAGGGGTGCATATGTCTTTTTGAATCTGAGAAGTTGTATTCTTTGGGTAAATTCCAAGAGTGGGATTCCCGGGTCAAATGGTATTTCTATTTTGAGTTTTTTGAGGAATCTCCATACTGCTTTCCACAGTGGTTGAACTAGCTTACATTCCCACCAGCAGTGTAGGAGGGATCCCCTTTCTCCGCATCCTCACCAGCATTTGTTGTTCTTGGTCTTTTGGATGGTGGCCATCCTTACTAGTGTGAGGTGATATCTCACTGTGATTTTAATTTGCATTTCCCTGATGATTAGTGATGTGGAGCATGTTTTCATGTCTGTTGGCCATCTGAATTTCTTTTTTGGAGAATTGTCCCTTCATATCCTCTGCCCATTTTTATTTGCTTTTTGGGTGTTGAGGCATGTGAATTCTTTATATATTTTGGGTGTTAACCCCTTGTCGGATATGTCATTTACAAATATATTCTGCCATACTGTAGGATGCCTTTTTGTTCTGTTGATGGTGTCCTTTGCCATACAGAAGCTTTTTAGTTTGATGTAGTCCCATGAGTTCATTTTTACTTTTGTTTCCCTTGCTCGAGGAGATGTGTTCAGGAAGAAGTTGCTCATGCTTATATTCAGGAGATTTTGCCTGTGTTGTCTTCTAAGAGTTTTATGGTTTCATGACTTACATTCAGGTCTTTGATCCATTTCAAGTTTACTTTGTGTATGGAGTTAAACAATAATCCAGTTTCATTCTCTTGCATGTAGCCCCCCAGTTCTGCCAACACCAGTTGTTGAAGGGGCTGTCATTTCCCCATTGTATGTCCATGGCTCTTTTATTGTATATTAATTGACCATATATGGTTGGGTTTATATCAGTGCTCTCTAGTCTGTTCCATTGGTCTATGGGTCTGTTCTTGTGCCAGTACCAAATTGTCTTGATTACTTGGCTTTGTAGTAGAGCTTGAAGCCAGGGAGCATAATCCCCCCCAGCTTTTTATTCTTCCTTCTCAGGAATGCTTTAGCTATTCAGGATCATTTGTGGTTCCATATGAATTTTAGAACTATTTGCTCTAGTTCATTGAAGAATGTTGTTGGTATTTTGATAGGAATTGCATTGAATCTGTAGATTGCTTTAGGCAGGATGGCCATTTTGACAATATTAAGTCTTCCTATCCATGAGCATGGGATGTGTTTCCATTTATTGGTATCTTTTTAAATTTCTCTCATGAGTGTCTTGTAGTTTTCAGAGTATAGGTCTTTCACTTCCTTGGTTAGGTTTATTCCTAGGTATTTTATTCTTTTTGATGCGATTGTGAATGGAATTGTTTTCCTGATTTCTCTTTCTGCTAGTTCATTGTCAGTATATAGGAATGCCACAGATTTCTGCATATTAATTTTGTATCCTGCAACTTTGTTGAATTCAGATATTAGATCTGGTAGTTTTGGAGTGGATTCTTTAGGGTTTTTTATGTACAATATCATGTCACCTGCAAACAGGGACTGTTTAACTTCTTCCTTGCCAATCTGGATGCCTTTTCTTTCTTTGTGTTGTCTGATTGCTGTGGCTAGGACCTCCAGTACTATGCTGAATAGAAGTGGGGAGAGTGGGCATCCTTGTCTTGTTCCCAATCTTAAAGGAAAAGCTTTCAACTTCTCACTGTTAAGTATAATGTTGGCTGTGGGTTTGTCATATATGGCCTTTATTATGTTGAGGTACTTGCCCTCTATACCCATTTTGTTGAAACTTTTTACCATGAATGGGTCTTCAATTTTGTCAAATGCTTTTTCAGCATCTATGGAGATGATCATGTGGTTTTTGTCCTTCTTTTTGTTGATGTGGTGGATGATGTTGATGGATTTTCGAATGTTGTACCATCCTTGCATCCCTGGAATAAATCCTACTTGATCATGATGGATGATCTTTTTGATCTATTTTTGAATTCAGTTTGCTAATATTTTGTTGAATATTTTGGCATCTATGTTCATCAGGGATATTAGTCTGTAATTTTCTTTTTTTGTGGTGTCTGCCTGGTTTTGGTATTAGAGTGATGATGGCCTCACAGAATGAGTTTGGAAGTATTCCCTCTTTTTCTACTCTTTGGAAAACTTTAAGGAGAATGAGTATTAGGTCTTCACTAAATATTTGATAAAATTCAGTGGTGAAGCCATCTGGTCCAGGTGTTTTGTTCTTAGGTAGTTTTTTGATTACCAGTTCAATTTCGTTGCTGGTAATTGGTCTGTTCAGATTTTCTGTTTCTTTTTGGGTAAGCCTTGGAAGGTTGTGTTTGTCTAGAAAGTTGTCCATTTCTTCTAGGTTATCCAGTTTGTTAGCATATAATTTTTCATAGTATTCTCTAATAATTCTTTGTATTTCTGTGATGTCCGTAGTGATTTTTCCTTTCTTATTTCTGATTCTGTTTATTTGTGTAGACTCTCTTTTTTTATTGATAAGTCTGGCTAGGGGTTTATCTATTTTGTTTATTGTCTCAAAGAACCAGCTCTTGCTTTCATTGATTCTTTCTATTGTTTTATTTTTCTTGATTTTATTTATTTCTGCTCTAATCTTTATTATGTCCCTTCTTCTACTGACTTTGGGCCTCATTTGTCTTTTTCTAGTTTTGTTAATTGTGAGTTTAGAGTGCTCATATGGGATTTTTCTTTCCTGAGGTGGGCCTGTATTGCAATATACTTTCCTCTTAGCATGGCCTTCACTGCACCCCATAGATTTTGCAGTGTTAAATTATTGTTGTCAGTTGTCTCCATATATTGCTTGATCTCTGTTTTTATTTGGTCATTTATCCATTGGTTATTTAGGAGCATGTTGTGAAGCCTCCATGTGTTTGTGGGATTTTTTATTTTCTTTGCATAATTTGTTTCTAGTTTCATAGCTTTGTGGTCGGAGGAACTGGTTGGTACAATTTCAATCTTTTTGAATTTACTGAGGCTCTTTTTGTGGCCTAGTATATGATCTATTCTTGAAAATGTTCCATGTGCACTTGAGAAGAATGTGTATTCTGCTGCTTTTGGGTGTAGAGTTCTGTAGATGTCTGTTAGGTCCATCTGTTCTAATGTGTTGTTCAGTGATTCTGTCTCCTTACTTATTTTCTGTCTGGCTGATCTGTCATTTGGAGTAAGTGGAGTATTGAAGTCTCCTAGAATGAATGCGTTGCATTCTATTTCCCCTTTTAATTCTGTTAGTATTTGTTTCACATATGTAGGTGATCCTGTGTTGGGTGCATAGATATTTATAATAGTTATATCCTCTTGTTGGACTGACCCTTTTATCATTATGTAATGTCCTTCTTTGTCTCTTGTGACTTCCTTTGTTTTGAAGTCTATTTTGTCTGATACAAGTACTGCAACTCCTGCTTTTTTCTCCCTATTGGTTGCATGAAATATCTTTTTCCATCCCTTCACTTTTATTCTATGTATGTCTTTGGGTTTAAAGTGAGTCTCTTGTAGGCAGCATATAGATGGGTCTTGTTTTTTTTTATCCATTCAGGGACTCTGTGTCTTTTGATTGGTGCATTCAGACTGTTTACATTTAGGGTTATTATCAATAGGTATGTACTTATTGCCATTGCAGGCTTTAGATTTGTGGTTACCAAAGGTTCAAATTTAACTTCCTTACTATCTAAGAGTCTAACTTAACTCACTTAATATATTATTACAAACAGAGTCTAATGGTTCTTTTTTTCTCCTCCTTTTTGTTCTTCCTCCATTCTTTATATATTAGGTATCATATTCTGTACTCTGTCTATACCTTGATTGACTTTGAGGATAGTTAATTTAATTTTGCATTTGCTTAATAATTAGCTGTTCTATTTTCTTTACTGTGGTTTTATTACCTCTGGTGACAGCTTTTAAACCTTAGGAACACTTCCATCTATTGCAGTCCCTCCAAACTACACTGTAGAGATGGTTTGTGGGAGGTAAATTCTCTCAGCTTTTGCTTATCTGGAAATTGTTTAATCCCTCCTTAAAATTTAAATGATAGCCTTGCTGAGGCCCTTCTGTTTCATTGCATTAAATACATCATGCCACTCCCTTCTGGCCTGTAAAGTTTCTGCTGAGAAGTCTGGTGATAGCCTGTTGGGCTTTTCTTTGTATGTGATCTTATATCTCTCTCTGGCTGTTTTTAATAGTCTGTCCTTATCCTTGATCTTTGCTATTTTAATTACTATATGTCTTGGTATTGTCTTCTTTGGGTCCCTTGTGTTGGGAGATCGGTTCACCTTCATGGCCT
The DNA here is from genome assembly GCA_032199065.1 of Smutsia gigantea. Taxonomy (NCBI): domain Eukaryota; kingdom Metazoa; phylum Chordata; class Mammalia; order Pholidota; family Manidae; genus Smutsia; species Smutsia gigantea. Next base: position 193,010 of record JAVSCE010020620.1, read on the forward strand.
GAGACTATCTCCTCCCCACATTGGGGAAGTTTTCTGCAATTACCTCCTCAAAGACACTTTCTATCCCCTTTTCTCTCTCTTCTTCCTCTGGTACCTTTATAATGCGAATATTGTTCCGTTTGGATTGGTCACACATTTCTCTCAGTATTCTTTCATTCTTAGAGATCCTTTTTTCTCTCTGTGCCTCAGCTTCTTTGTATAATTCTTCTCTAATTTCTATTTCATTTATTGTCTCCTCCACCATATCTAATCTGCTTTTTCAACTTTCCATTGTATGTTTCATTTCTGATATGGTGTTCCATAATGACTGGATCTCCAACCAGCATTCATCCCTGAATTCTTGAATTTTTTTCTGTACCTCCATGAGCATGTTAATGATTTTTATTTTGAAATCCCTTTCAGGCAGATTCATGAGGTCGATTTCATTTGAATTTTTCTCGGGGTGGTGTTCATAATTTTACTTTGAGCCAGGTTCCTTTGGCATTTCATATTTGTATATGGCTCCCTCTAGTGCCCAGAAGCTCTATTCTCTGGAGCTGCTCAGCCCCTGAAGCAATGTCAAGGGTCACAGAAGAGTGGTATTGGTTCCTGGGGCGAGGAAAGAGCTGTTTCCTGCTTCATGGCTGCTATGCCTGTCTCCACTGCCTGAACCCATGGGCTGAGCACACAGGTATAAGCCTCTGTTCTTTGCGTTTGTAGTTCCTGTAGATGGGGCTTCCGTCTGGCTGGCCTAACGCCAGAGTAGGGTTTGCCAGTTTGTGAGCCAGGTGGGCCTGGCAGGGAGAAAGGCTCAGTAGGCTGCGTATCACAGAAGGGGTTCTTGGAGCTGTGCAGGCAGCCAGGGAGCTGTAGCTCCTGAAGATCGTGAAAGTTCCCATCCTGCTGGGTAGAGTGTACCTGGACAATTTTGTCTACCTGTCCTTTCTCCTGAGCAGTAAGCTCTGTGCAATCCTTGCCCCTTTAGCAGCCCTCTTGCTGTTTGGAAGTCTCTCAGGCTGCCCAACTTTCTTTTGTCCCAGAGCAGCCGGATATGGATCCCTGCTTTCCAAGTGGCTGGAATCTCAGTCTCTCCAGGTATTCTGCCTGTCTTAGCTTTCCAACCCCCTAATCATGAGAGTACCATGAAAACACCATGAAATGTAGGTTTGTGCTCCCAGATCAGATCTCCAGAGTTAGATATTCAGCCATCCCAGGCCCCCACTCCCTCTCTGCTCTGTTTCTCTTCCTCCCACTGATGAGCTGGTGTGGGGGAAGGGCTTGGGTCCTGTCCGGCCACGACTTTGGTATGTTACCCTGTTCCATGAGGTTTATTCTTTTCTACAGGTGTATGCAGTTTGGTGCAGTCCTCTTTCCTGTTGCTCTTTCAGGATTAGTTTTATTAATTTTATTTTCATGTTATATGCGGTTTTAGGAGGAAGCCTCTGTCTCACCTCTCACGCTCCCATCTTTAATCCTCATCTGTCTGTTCTCAGTAATTTTCTGTACACACACACAGAGCAATATTTTTTAAATGAACTCTGGGATCATATAATCTCCATGCTTTTGTAGTTTCCTCTTTCCACAGCTAATCATGGATGTATTTGCACATCAATAGGCATAATTAACATATCTTTAATGGTTACTTAGTGTTTTATTATGTAGAATGTGAGAAATCTGTTATGAAAGTTTTTTCCATCCATTTCAATAATTACATGATTAATGAAATATTTTCTAAATTTTATCTATTATTCTTATGCATTAATATACCCTTTTCTCCATTTCATTTAGCTTTCTTAAGACCATATTATTAGATGAGTCCTTTGACTATCAGTTGGTATATCTTAGGTTCACATTTTAGTGATCAGGAGACATAACGAGGAAGGTGGAGGTATATGGAAAAGGAAAGGAAGTAGAAGTGAAAAGCAGTTAAACAGACCAAATGAAGTATTTGGGTGCTTGCCAACAGGAACACACCTAACATTTGAGTCCAAGACAAGGATTCACAAGGAAGCCCATATACTATATCTGTGTATTTAAATCATGCTAACAAACTGCGTAATGTTCTGTCCTCTCACCTTTGCACACATAGCTGGAAGGCCAGGTTTGAGTTTAGAATCTTGGAGTTGGGGAAGTACTGAGCTGGAATGTGGGGGTGAGCCAGAGCCAGCACCTTGGCCTGGCCTCTAGCCCACTCTCTGCTTCTCATCCTGCCCTTGGCTCAGTCCTGCCATGCCAGGGGCCTCACACACAGGTGGTCACCTGGATACCCCTGCCTGTATGTCCAAACCTATCCACTTCTCCCCTACCCCACAAAGCCACCTCTTGCTTTGGCAAGTATGAAGTTGGGGGATATAAATGGGGCAGAGGCTCAGGCAGCCTCTGGAAGCAAGAAATTTGGGGTCCATGGCATTCTGGGAAGTACAGGAGGAGGTACAGGCTTCCCTTAACCGTTGGCTTTATAGACTCTTCACTGTGAAGGGTGGGGCATGGCTAGACGTAGGCCCTATAAAACATGGGGCCCAGAATAAAGTCCTCTGCTGCTCTGGTGTGAGTGTGATATTGCCTACCAATTTTTCTTCTTTTGATAGATGTGGTGTAAGAGTTCAATCAAGTAGAAATCTATAAACAGTCAAAATCCCTTCTCAAATTTCCCTAGATCTTCTCCTCTCTTGTCCACTATTAACAATTTGATGTATATCCTTCCACAATTTTCTGATCACTTATATAACATGATCTATCTATCTATCTATCTATCTATCTATCTTCAATATATACTCAGGTATAGTGTTTCAAAAATATAAATAGCACCACAGTGTACACAGCATCCTGTAACTTTATTTCATTTAATATCTTATTAAAAAGAATGGCTTCACAGTCTTTCCTTTTTTTTTTTGTCTTCCTTATTTTAATAAATATATAGCCATGGTAAGAAAGTAACAGGGAAAAATGGAATAAATTCAAATGTAAAAGTCTTTGAATGTTACCTGTCCCATCTTGTTCTTAGAAATAATCACCATGAAAAGTTGATTGAATTAGCAAATGTTTGATTATCCTTGGAGATGAGTGATGGATACATGAGGATCCATTATGTCATTCTGTTTTCTTTTAGACATGTTTCAAATTTTCCACAAGAAAAGTTGAAATTTCTTGAAGACTACCTTTCTTTTTTTTTTTTTTTAATTACTGAAAGTGTTTAGCTATCTCTTCAGCAGGAGCAAGCTTGAAGATGCTGTCCCTGTATTCATGCTACTTTTATTTAAAGGCCAAGCTTCGGGCTTGGTCTTGACAAATATATGTGGTAACTGAAAGACTTGTGTCTGGGAAGTAAAAATGGCTGATTGGCTGAGATGGGGTTCCTTTGTAACAGTTTGCTCTTGTTTGTCATCTGAAAAAGGCTCGGGACAGGGCGTGCCCGTGGTAGGGCTGGTGGTGGAAGGAGGTCCCAATGTCATTCTCTCTGTGTGGGAGACCGTGAAGGACAAAGATCCGGTGGTGGTGTGTGAAGGCACGGGCAGGGCGGCCGACCTCCTGGCCTTCACCCACAAGCACTTGGCAGATGAAGGGTGAGTTGTTGACTCTTCATTTTTAAAACTCTGGCGACTGTGGATTCCTCCCTTTTAGTTCTTTAAGCTCTGCTTTTATGTGGGCCTGATATCCTTGGGGAGCAAAGATTAAGATGTTCAGTGATTTTAGTATTTGTTATTGAACACCAAAATACCCGCCAAGGTGCAAATTGCTGTTTCCTTAGCTGAAGAATGGCCTTGGGTTTGAGCCTTGTCTGTCTGAGCTTCGGTAAAAAGCATTTCCAGAGGGAGAGACGGGGATGCTCCTGCAATTGGCTATTTTAGATGAAAAAACCGTGCAGTGAGTGAGGAGACCCGTGTTAGCTCCAGATTGTCTTCAGATTCATTTGCTTTTAGGAAAAATGGCAGGAATTTGGGAAACTGACATCCTGGCATCTATTTAGTGTATGTTGTGCTTAGTTGAGGTTTTAATTCTTTCCCCTTTTCAAATAAAATAGTTTACTCTGTAGAGAAAAACTATAATTTAGTGTGATTCTTCCAATTTTAAAAGCATGGCATTTCTGCTATGTAAGTAAATACAGTGCTTATGCACTAAAATATTGACCCCACTAATTTACTTAAACATGTATTCACTGCTTATGTTATAACTGCTCTCTGACAACTCTTTCCTTACAGTTTCTCTCCCCTTTCTGGTCAGCCTCTACTGCCACCCTCTACCCCCTTCCTTATCCTTTCACACCCCTCTTTTTCCTAAAGTCCCCCTAAATAAGTGGTTCTTAATTTTTTTTGAAGTTTCAGATTCTTTGAGAATATGATGCTCAGAATTTCTAGAGATTTACAGCCCCCTGGAAATTCATCAGCTCAAGAACCTTGCCCCCAAGTACATTCTTTCCAGGACCATGGCATTTCAGTCCGTTCTTGCTTTAAAATTCAGCCTGCTTCTGGTTCCACCATTTCCCTGTGCTTCTGCTCATTTGCTCTCTTGGCAGAACTGTCCATAGAAACCTCTCGGATGGGACAGATGGATGTTCTTGTGCCGATGTTGCTGGCTTGTTCCCTTCTCCGCATTGTGTCAAGTCATGACCATTTCTTTCTTTCACAGGACCCTGCGTCCTCAGATGAAGGAGGAGATCATCTGCATGATTCAGAACACTTTCAACTTTAGTCTTAAACAATCCAAGCACCTGTTTCAAATTTTAATGAAGTGTATGATGCACAGGGATTCTGTGAGTATGAGTGGATGACTCCACCAAAAAATGCTAACTCCCAATTATTATTTATTTCCACAATTTTTAAAATTAAGGAGTTTTTTTAATCTTAACTTGATTATATATAACTATACCCTTGACCTTTGGCTGAGTAAACTTGGCTTCTTACCAACCCCTGCCCCCACAATACTTCAAATTGCAGCTTGTACCTGGGAAAAAGCACTTAGATATTATATATAGCGGTATTACAGGAAGATGATCAAATAGTGAAAATTATGCATAAATATTTTCAGAGATTAAAGGAACAGCTCTGTGTCTTAAGTGAATTCCAGTCTTCTGGCTTAGGTGGTCACATCACAGCGTCCTGAGTAGACCCTGCAGGAGGTTATTGGGATGCACTGGACAATGGGAAATGTGAGAATGTTCTCTGAGATAAAAATTGGAGGCTACAAATTATGGACATAATATAGATTCAGGGAAAGATGTTAGTGTTTTAGGGTACTTTGATCCAAATTTTTGTCAACGACTTGGGTGATATGAAGCTGACAATTATAGTAAGTATGCAGACATGTCATGATTCGCAGTGATCTTTCCAGAATTTGAAGGCTGGACCAAATCATCCAAGGTTTTGGTATATTTAAGCACTTGGTTTCAAAAAACCAACTGAGCACGTTCAGGCTAGACACAGGGCTGCACATATGTGAACACCTGGGGATTGTGGTTGACCTAATAACAACAAAAATAACAGCCATGTCTACAGTTAGCATTGCTTTCAAATAATTTTTTTCACTTGAAATAGTCCCATGAGTGAGTTTTCAATATGGCAGTGATTGGTTATTTCAGTTTCAGAGATGACAAAGTGGAAGCCTAGAGAATTTAAGTGATTTGCTCAGAGTCATGCAGTTACAAAATGGTAGAACTGAAACCTGAGTTCAGAGCTGAACTCTTGTGCATGGTCTACTACATTTTATATTTCCCAGAATAATCAGTAAGTTAAGAAAAGGATAGGTTAAAGAGATGGTCCTTATATTTGTCTCTTTCTGTCTTCAAGGATAATAACTAAGGAGCAATGTAATGATCAAGAGGCGATTTGAGAAGGCAGCTAAGGGCCAACGCATTTCTGGAATTAGATTCTCAGCTCCTATACAACCGAGTTGATTTTATTCACACACATGGAGGGGCTGTAGGAGGAGGGAAGCAACATGTAAATTACAGAAGCATAGTTTTCCTATCTTTATGGGACCTGAGAGATTATTTAGGGGGTTCCTCTCATCTTGTGGATGAGGAACGTGAGATTCAGTGGCCTTCAGCCTTGCTATTTCCCCAAGGGTGATCAGTTAGTGGCCTGTCTGGGGCTAGAACTTGCCAGGCTTGGCTCTTTTTTGTTGAATAGTTCTCTCTCCTCTATAAAATATGTTTTCATTTAGAGAGACTAATATACATTCCATAACAGCAGGCAACCTTTTGAAACCATAAATAAAGCCTTATTTGTCTTAAAAAAAAGAAAATCAATCACATGCCAGGATGCCCTGGACTCTGATGTTATGGAACCGTGTGTGCTGTCCATTGTACTTGCTCATTGGCTGCGGTGTAATTTTCTCATTTATATTTTGACAAGTCCTTGAGGATTCATTTCTCATGAAAAAGTAAAAGTGTTAATTGCTAAGGGTAGGTGAACAGAAGGATCGCATTGGTATCCCTTCAAAAGGAGGAATGATTTTTGTTTTACATTAGGAGTTGACATGGAGTTTTTTTCTTTTTTCATTATAGCATGTGCATAGTACATTAATGTAGTAATGTTCTTTCATATATGTCTCCTCTATTGGAGGAGTTTTTCAGTTTTTCCTTTTTTTGAGTGCCTACTTAAATATTTTAAAGAACTCAATTCTCTGTTACCCTACTTAAAGTATTTCTTTCTGCTATATGTAAAAAAAATAAAAAATAAAATACAAAAAAACCCTGTGGTTCTTGACATTAATGAAGAATATTTTCCTCAGTTCATTGAATCAAGAGTTAACTTTGTGGGTACTTTTGAAAGCATTTCTTTGTTAGTTCCCAAAATGTATGGCCTTCTGCTTTTCACCTGTTATAGATTACCGTATTTGATGCTGATTCTGAGGAGACACAAGACCTTGATTTAGCAATCCTAACAGCTCTGCTAAAGGGTGAGTGTACGGACAGGGTCACAACTGTTCCTCACTTCCTCTTTTCATATTCCATGGAATGTGTTTTTTTATGTTGATATTTTAAATAGGATATATAATTGTTCCTTTCTTTTACCCTAGGCACAAATTTATCAGCATCTGAACAATTAAATCTAGCAATGGCTTGGGACAGAATGGACATTGCCAAGAAACATATCCTAATTTACGGACAACATTGGAAGGTATAGCAAAAATGAAGTTACTTGGAAAAAATATTTTGTGTGTTGATTTGTTAGGAAGGGGGAAAAGACAAAATTGGAGGAGAGATACAGATTGGTTTGGTGGTGTGGGGGTGCCATCTACAGCTAGGTGCCCACAGATAGCTAAGGCATTTCTCTCATCAACTTTGCCTCCCTGAAAATATTTTTTTCTTTGGCTCTGCAGCCTAACTGAAGATGACAAAGGATGATGGGAGAAAGACAGAATGGAAGAATATTTTATTTTTTTGAATGGGCGGATTTTTATATTGTTACTTAAAACAAAGTTTTTCTTATTTTTTTGCATTAAAATGTAATATGCACTCACAATAAAAATATATGAAAACAGAGAGAAGAGAAAGAAGAAAGATCACATATAGTGCCAATGATAATCACTATTAACATTTCATTTTTTGAAATTACAGATGTGACCATATCACAGGTATATTATTTTTGAGTCAAACTAACACATATGCATTGCTTAGAACATGCACTGGTACCAAAAGGCTATTAAAAAACAGTAGTTCCCTGCCCTGCTAATAAGAGCCAAGTACTTCAGACATTTTTTGACCCCCCTAACATTTAAAAAATCTTCATATTTCTAAATAACAAGCTATACTGCGGTTTTCTGATTCATTAATTTTTGAAACCTCACAGCATTTGTCTGTGGCCCTTACTGCTGCAGTCCGGGCTTGTTGCCTGCTATTCCGGGTGCTGGGCTCTCATTCGGGGACCTACCTTCATCATACCGGTGACTCCCTTTGCCTCTCTCCTCTATTAGAGTGCCTGTTTTCTGCACCCCGTGTTTTCCCCTTCCTTGGCTTATTCCTTTATTTTGATGGTGTGCGTCCTTCAGTAACTTTCTGAGAAAGGGAGTATGGAAGATGAGTATTTTGAGTACCTATATATTCAGATATATTTAAATTAAAGATTGGAAATGATTTTCCTCAAGAATGTTGAATGCCTAGCTTCCAGTACCCACCCTTGCTGTGGAGAAGTAAAAATCTGTTTTCTGATCCTTTGTGACCACTTTTTTCCTCTCTGGATGTTTAAAAAAATCTCCTTTTTCAGTGTTCTGAGATTTAACAATGATGCGTGCTATCGTGAGTCTTAATATCCATATACTGGGCATAGCTGGTGTCTCCGTGTTGGGAAATTTCCTTCCCTGTTTTCTCTGTTCTCTTTTTGTAATTTGCATCATTTAAATGTTGGACCTATGGAATGCTCCTCTCATGTTATCTTTTTCTTTTTCTTTTTCATATCTTTTCTTTGGTAGATTTCTCCAACTTTAATTTTCGTGCCTCATATGGAGCTCCTGGTAGCATATATTCATTTCTAAGAGAAAATTTGTTCTTTTATTGACCTTTAACTACCCCCCCATACCATCCTGAACACATCTTCTTTTATCTCTCTGAAGATACTACTGATAGTTCTTCTTCCCACGTTGTCTGATTCCTCTCAATTGATATTTTGTGGTCTGTTTGTTCTGTGCTTTTTTCTTAAGCAAGGAGCATAGAAAGCTCATTAGAAATTATGAGCCTATAGGTGGAGCTTGACTATAGGCTTGGGTTTCTGCAGTGGGTGATTTGACTGCCATTTGTTGAGGGACCTGAAATGTCAGCATATTTATGTCTTTTCTCTTCTGTTAGCACATTATCAGAAAAGAGTCCTCCAATGCCTTGCCTGAAAGGTAAAAGTCTAGTTGCTAGTGTTATAGGAGTCCGTGGGACCAAATGATTGGGAAAAGTCCCAACATTAGGAATTTGGCATGTGTACAGTTATTTCATCCTGGTAACGCCAGAATTCTGTGGTATAGATTTGTTGGGTTCTTAGCCTTTTCCAATTTCAATTTCTTGGGACTTTTACTTTCTGGCTTTCTGGGGACTGCTAAGAAAGGGGACAATTACCACTTGACCATCTACATTCAAACTTCCAAAGTGCTGACCACACTTGACCTCCTTGTTCTTATAGATTCATTTCTTTCTTTCTTTTTTTTAAATCCCTTTGCTACAATTTTAGTGAAGTTTTAGGTAGGAGTAAAGTAGGTGAGTGTGTTTAATTTGCCCTTTATATTCAGAAACTAGGTATAGTTTAAGTAGAAACATGCCAAGTTACGAAAAACAGCAACAAAGAAACCTTGGATTTTATTAGAATTGCATTACATTATACATTAATTTGGGAAGCATTGAGATCTTTACAATAGTCAGTCTTCTCCTCCAAGAACAGATTCATTAAGGGTGTCTTTTATGCCTTTAAGTTCCCTTTTTATTTCTTTACTTAGGTCCTGAAGATTTCTTAGAGTTTATGATTATTGTATCTATATAGTTTCGAGTTCAAATACATGTAACTCTGATTATTTTTACTTTCTTAATTGTTTCTATATCTCTTGTTTATTTCTGCCCTCTGAAGCCTGGGTCACTGGAACAAGCAATGTTAGATGCTTTAGTAATGGATCGAGTGGATTTTGTGAAGCTTTTAATAGAATATGGAGTGAACCTGCATCGCTTTCTTACTATCCCCCGATTGGAAGAGCTCTATAATACAGTGAGTACTGGAACATTTCACCAATCACCTCCCTTAAGAGTGATTTATTTATTACTTTAATAAATTAAATGTTCAAGTCTCCTTGAATATTCATGTACAAAGACAACTTACAGCAAGACACTATTCAATCAAAGGAGAACATCCTTACCAAAACCATTTTATCCTATAGTCATTTCTGCATTTCCCATCTTAATTAATTACACAGTATAGAAGCATAAACTAATTTAGGAAAATACAGTAGTAAGACCATAATTAAAGCCAAAGATGTGAAAAGAACAATTTGCTTTTATTGAGTTATTAGAACTATCTCCTTAAATGAATGTGTTGCAATCTCTTTCCCCCTTTAATTCTGTTAGGATTTATTTCACATATTTAGGTGCTCCTATATTGGGTGCATAGATATTTGGTTATATCCTCTTGTTGGATTGATCCCTTTATCATTATGTAATGTCCTTCTTTATCTTTTGTTACTTTGTTTTGAAATCAACTTTTTCTGATATAAATGCTGCTACTCCAGCTTTTTTGTCCTTATTATTAGCATGAAATAATCTTTTTCCATCCCTTCACTTGTAGTCTGTGTATGTCTTTGGGTTTGAAGTGAGTCTCTTGTAGGCAGCGTATAGATGTGTCTTGTTTTTTAATCCATTCTGTAACTCTATGTCTATGTCTTTTGATTGGTGCATTCAGTCCATTAACATTTAGGGTGATTATTGATAGATATGTACTTATTGCCATTTTATTGTTTTATGCTTTTTTTTATATCTCCTTTTTGTTCCTTTCTTCCTCTCTTATATTCTTCTGTTGTTATTGGTGTTCTTTAGTGTTATAAGTGGATTTCTCTTTTTAAAATTTATTTTTTTTGTGTGTATTTATTATAGGCTTTAGTTTTGTGGTTACCAAAGGTTCAAGAATAGCTTCTTTACTATGTAATAGTCTATCTTAAATTGCTGATTACTCTATTCCAAACACAGTCTCAATGTACGTTTTTTTCCTTCTTCTTCCTCCTCCACATTTTTCATATTATATGTCATAATCTACACTTTTTGTGCATCCCTTGACTGATTTCATGTATAGTTGATTTTGCTTCTTTTGTTTTGTTTTAATTCCATACTTGCTTGGTATTTAGTTGGTCTACTACCTTTACCGTGGGTGTCTTTTCACTGGTGAGAGCTATTTAGCCTTAGGGTCATTTCCATCTACTGCAGTCCCTTTAACATATCCTGTAAGGCTGGTTTTGTGGTCGTGAATTCCTTCAACTTTTGTTTATCTGGAAATTGTTTAATCCCTGCTTCAAATTTAAATTATAATCTCACTGGGTAGAGGATTCTTGGTTGAAGGTCCTTCTGTTTCAGTACATTAAGTATATTGTGCCACTCCCTTCTGGCCTGAAGAGTTTCTGTTGAGAAGTCTGCTGATAGACTTATTGGAAATACCTCTACCTAACACCACTGTTAAAATTCTGTTCCAGCCCTCCTACCCTGTAGGTAGGAATGTAAATTAGTTCAACCATTGTGGAAAGCAATATGGAAGTTCCTCAAAAAACTAAAAATAGAAATACCATTTGACCCAGGAATTCCACTCCTAGGAATTTACCCTAAGAATGCAGCAGCCCAGTTCGAAAAAGACATGCACCCCTATGTTTATTGCAGCCCTATTTACAATCGCCAAGATATGGAAGCAACCTAAGCGTTCATTAGTAGATGAATAAAGAAGATGTGGTACATAATACACAATGGAATATTATTCAGCCATAAGAAGAAAACAAATCCTACCATTTGCACCAACATGGATGGAGCTAGAGGGTATTATGCTCCATGAAATAAGCCAGGCAGAGAAAGACAAGTACCAAATGATTTCACTCATTTGTGTAGTATAACAACAAAGGAAAACTGAAGGAACAAAACAGCCGCAGACTCACAGATTCCAAGAAGGGACTAGAGTTACTAAAGGGAAGGCGGAGGGGAGGGTGGATGGGGAGGGTATTAAGGGGCATTATGATTAGCACACATAATGTAGGGGGGTCATGGAGAAGACAGTGTAGCACAAAGACAAGTAGTGACTCTGTAGCATCTTACTACGCTGATGGACAGTGACCACAATGAGGTATGGGGCGGACTCAATAATATGGGTGAATGCCGTAACCACAATGTTGCTCATGTGAAACCTTCATAAGATTGTATTTCAATGATACCTTAATAAAAAAAAATTCTGTTCCCACATACCCTTTCTTAAAACTGGACTGGCTTACTCATTGTACAAACTTTAGTTAGTTGCTCAAGCTATGTACCTTTCCTGAAGTGACTTCCTTTGTCCTTTGAATCTTACTCTGTCTTCATATTCCTATTCAAGTCCTGGCTTCTTGAATACTCTAGTTCACAGTGAACTGTTCCTGTAGTATAAACTATTTGTATCTCTTTTTGATGTGTGAACATCTTCATATTGTTAGTTACTTTTTCATGTGAATCTCCACTCTCTTCTATTAGAGTGTATAAACTCTGTGAACAAAGTTCTTATATTCTTCATTGAATTCCTCAAAAGCTTGATTGAACATCATAAGTGTTCAACAATAAATATTTGTTGATGGAATATAATGTTGTAAGTTATATATATGATAGAGGATATTTGTAAATTACTCAAAAAATACTTCTTCAAAAAAATATAGTTAAGTCCTTACTACCTACAAACATCTTGCTTTGAAAAATATTTCAATCTAATTACATCTTCTTTTGGGAAATACCTTACTTAGAGTTAATTTAGTATAAGCTTCATTACCAAAGACATTGAAGAAAATTTTCAATATTCTGGGTTATTTATGCATTCTGAAATAAAGGCTTTTTTTCCTTCTAAGCACATGGTAATTAAAGGGAATAACTCTTCCTTTTGTCCTTTATTACAGAAACAAGGACCTACTAATATGCTCTTGCATCATCTTGTCCGAGATGTAAAACAGGTAATCTAATTATGAGTGTGCGCACGTTCCTTGTAAATTGCCGTAGCTTTGTGATGAAAGTGTCACACACTTTAAAAATTTTAAAAGATTTTGCTTTTTAAATCTAGATTTACATTTTCTAGTGAAGTACCTATCCTCTTAAACTATGACACTGAATAATTTCATCACCAAACCACCCTCTTACATATTTCTTGTAATTTATTTTATGTTTTTAAAGATTTGATGCACCCAGTATGTGGCATTCATGAAGTAACTGTTTCCTCTTTTCCAATATGAACTGGAGGTGTACAAAACCTCCAATCACAGCTTCAGCCCAACACAATACAACAGTACTGCCAGTGAAGATAACCATAGCTGCTGAGAAGAAACTCACCAGTTCTCTTGTCTTTATCTGAGGACCAATATGTGATTTCCATTGTTTTATTATTATTGTTTTGACTACTGGGAATGGTTCAAGGGCTCTATCACTTCTTTGTGAGCCTGAGCGCTGTTCTAGGGAACCAGGATGAAACCTCCTGTTCTGTACCCTTGCTCATCGTTTGCTTATGGTGTTCTCAATAAACTTTGCGTTAAGTCAGACTTAAAATCTCCCATTAGTTACCATAACTTCTCAACTTTAGCAAACTTTTATGCCTTAATTCCTTCCCTTTTAATTACCAAGAACTTTTATTCACATCTGCAGAAAGCTGGGAGTTCCTCTTTTGTCATTGTGATTAAAATCCATCCACAGCACATTTTGGAAGTCTTCCCCTTATTTTTCTGAAGGCTGCTGTTCTGATGAGAGAGTGTGGCCTATTTGGTTTTGTTGACTTGGTGGGTGAGTCAGAGTGAAATGACTGTGGGAAAGACATCTAGTTGGTAAAGTAGCAGTAAACAGAAGTGTCCGTGTGATGTAAATGTAGTTTGTATGATTTATGCTAGATCAAAATGATTTTCCTTAGATTATTTCCTTTAACTCCAATCCTATCACAGTAAACTGAAGGAAAAGGAATGAAATAGGTTAACTACACTTTTGAGCGGCAGCAAAGAAGAGAATTTTAGTGTTCCTTGAAAAAACTGAATTATGAGTGTCGAAAAGAAAGATCAAATCACCTACATACATATAAAACCTTATTTACGGTTCAAAGCTTTGTGAACATTATTCACAGTCTGTTCATTTCAGAGATCTTGTTTGGCCCTCTGTGTGTCTTTGATGGTGCTGTGAGTGGTAGTTCAGAGGTAACAGAGGGGGTGGCAGGTTTTAAGGGGCCAAAAATAATATTCACTGAGACCAAGCCCAGTGTCCTTGGGAATGTTCTGCTCAGTCCCTCTACCAACCATAGCATTCGTCTTGGCGCAGCCTTATGTTTCCATATCTCATTTCATTCTGCCATTCCATGTTCTTTATTTCTATTCGTTCTACTTCTTTCTATATTCCTGTTTTATGTATTGATATAGTCAACACAATGCAAGGGTTACAGCCATTTCAAGAGAGCCTGAAGATTTAACTCAATGTTAACTTTGGATCGTATTCATTCAGGATAGCCTCCAGGGATTTTACTGCTGCTCTAGTTGTTATATCGTTTACAGTTAAAAACAATCTTTTGCAATATATTTATATGTTTTTGTTCTAAAGTGTGTGTATGCATGAGAGAGAAAAAGAGCATTTAAATGAGTAGGTATAAGCATGTATTTGACATCTGTGGAACTAAAAACATATTAAGACTAAATATTAAAATATTAAGACTGAAAACGTATTTATTCTTAATATGTTTTTCATTGGAATGAGCAGATTGTATCAATAGCTGGTCGTATTAATTGATCAGTTTGTAAAGATGCTTGGAAAGTATGAGTCTGCCTCTTTAGGGAGTTGATTGGGTTTTATTCTACTGACCTGGCAAGAGATAGAAAACGAGAACAGAAAGTTGTAATTCATTACGCGTTTTTGTTTCAGCACGCTGTTGTCTCAGGCTACAGAGTAACACTGATTGACATTGGATTGGTAATAGAATACCTCATTGGTGGAGCGTATCGCAGCAGCTACACGAGAAAAAGCTTCAGAGCCCTCTACAATGACCACTACAGAAAACACAAGGTAGCACAATTGAAAAGTACCCGAATAAAATTCAGGATAACTAGGAGTTATGCATTTAGAAAAATGGCTTGGGAAAGTTCATTTGGGAATAGCTTCTAAAATGGACATTCTATTTATTGGCATTTATCAAGAATCTGCTCCATGTAAATTACTGGGCTAAGTGCTGGCACACTAGCCTGGGATGGACATAAAGCTCAGGAGTTTAGAAACTTAGAGGAAACAGAGTTGTGAGTAACTAGCCATACTGCAAAACAGGATATAATGTGCGCTATTGGCATAGAAATAAGGTGATGAGAAAAGTTAGAGAAGGAGATGACCAGTTATTTCCTTCTCTTTCTTTTTCTTTTGAAAATACAGAAGTCAAAAGCTTAAGAGGGCTAGATCTACTGACTGACCCATACTAGTCCATAGTCTGGAGATGCCAAACTTGGGGCAAGTGTGTAGGGATTACACTGGAAGATGCATACGGGATGTACAATGGAAAAATGCATATTGTACATATTTTGAAGGTCTAGGAATGTACCATTACAGTTGCTGGTTAGTCAATTAGCAGAGAAAACATCACTTGTTTCTTAAGACTGTCATCACCGATTAGTAAACTGAAGAGACTAGTTCTTATGAGAGGCTAGTGGAAGGATTAGAAACAGAGTTTGGGCATTTGGGGTTGAGAGAAGAGCAGGAGTAGTGAAAGGCACAGTGCTGGGGACGTCAGGGTATGTTCGTGCAACTGACAAAGAGACCTTTGCTGCTGGAAAGTGCTAGAAGGTAGCAAGCGGTGAGACTGGAAAGGTAGGTTAGGGTAAGATTGCACACAAAGAGTCCAGAACATCAAACTACTTTTGAACCTTTATAAAGCATCTGTTGAAGTGAAAGCCCAACCATCTTTAAGAAATGAAAAAACAGAACAAAAAGAAACTCAAATCTCACATAGAAAATGATCTTTTCTGAGATTTCAGAAGCATAGGGATACATGTGAGGTATCAGTTCCTTCACTTAAGCAAAATATTCCTTGCTGTGAGGTGACACGCAGCTCTGAGGACTGACTGTGGCCTTGGTGCATCCCTGGGGCGCTTGCTAGGCAGGGTCTCCTAGTGTCCTTTCCAGAAATGGATATGAAGTCACTACCCATTTCTCGGATTGTTTTCTAGATAAGGACTCCAGAGTTTATTGTGTTTCATAGTAATTTAGATTGTAGCAGTCACAACTACATGGTTTAGAGTCAGAGAGAATTGGGACTGAATCTTAGTTTTTGCTCATTATGAGCTGTGTAATCTTGAGCAAGAAACTGAACCTCTCTGTATGTTAGTTTCCTCATCTATAAAATAAGAACGATAATATAAACACACCTTTCCTAAGTTCATCAAAGGGATTCAATTAAATAATATCTGAAAAACCCATATTCCTAGTACACAGAGGATATAGAGAAACTGTTAATAATAATAGTCATGATTAGTAGTAATGATACTATTAATTCTGTATCATAGTAATAATTTGAATTTACCTTTAAAGAGCTTGGACCCCATCACTTCTATATCTAATTTATGTCCGTAAAGCACAAACTAAAAGAAAAGTGAAGTAGTCCAAAACCTATGGTTTGTATCATAAATTTTTATATCAGTCCCTCTAAGAATATTTCTTTTTGTTTCTCATTGATGAAAGCTTCGTGCTCATAGGCAACGAACTATGTTGTTACTGGGAATTCCACTGGTGATATTAGATAACACCTGGAGAAATTCCATAACTCTCTAACTCAACCTTAACCTTGGAGTTGTTTGTGAATGGGAACTTCTTATCAAAACTGTGGATCTTTATTGCTATTCTAAACTTGTTCCAAGTATAGAACATCCATGGATTCTAATGGAATTTCCACATAGAGAAGGAATGCAAATATATAATAGGGAACAAAAGAACATGTTCTCTAATATGTTAGGAAATGACAGTGGGCTTAATCCAAGGAGATCATGAGATGCTCTTGTTGGGTGAATAATTATTAATCATGGATGAGAGAATCGTTGGATATTTGGTAGGACACAATATTACTTTTGGTTTTCAATATGCTCTAGAAATAAAATGTTAATTGTTACCACTATAATCTTCCTTTTCCCTTTTTGTTTTACTTAAAAAAAACAAAAAACATGCCAGCAAGTGACCAGTCTTGCTCAAAGCCTTTCTCAGCACCCTCTTCACCGGAGACATCTCTCAGGAAATAGAAATGAATCTGCAGAAAGCACGCTGCATTCTCAGTTTATTAGAACTGCCCAGCCTTACAAATTCAAGGTACCATTTACTTGTTTTTATACTTGAAAATAAAATTGTTCTTGCAGACTGAGACTATTTGTTCATTTAAAGTTGCAGAAAGGGAGATACAAAAAGAGGGATCATTTGCTAGAACCATAAAGAGATGGTGCAAATCAGAAGCAAAATGCAGCTGTCTTCTGGCAACAATGAGCTGAGGCCCAGGCTGGGGTACTGGCGACTAACGGCTGCCGGACCTTGCACTTCAGGCTGCCTTCCTTGTTTCTAGTTCCACCATTTCAGAGGGCGACTCAAGAGGGTCCAGGGGATGGGACTAAAAATGCACTCATCAGCTTAGCCCTGCACCTTCGTCTTCATTTCTCCAGGGCTAATCGGATGTGACTGCTTCCACCTCCTTTACTTCTCTTTGAGACTGCCCTTTTACACCTGTTTTTTCCCCTTGGAGGCTCTCTTGAAATTAGTTGTAGCCTGACGTTATGGTATGAAAATGATAATGTATTTGCATGAGTGTATGTGAGCAGTGTTGTTATCTCCCCTCTCCTCGTGCTACCTTGATCCTACTTTCCTCTGGGATGAATGCTTTTGCTCAAGAGTTTCCATGTAAATGGCTCTTACATTGCTGATGGAGGTTTGCTTTCCATAGCTCCTAGAATGAAAAGATGTTTTATAAAATTACCCTTCATCATCATCAATGAATACAAATTCTGTTATTTATAGAAATAGAAGATGGTACTTTTTGCTATTATCCCCTTAAACTAAAAAGAGTAATTATTGAATCTTACTATTTACCAGACATTATGTTGGGTGCTTGGTTGCATTTGGGATGCAGGTAGGTTGGAGAAAATTCTAATGATGCTGAAAAATGGCCCTGCCTGCCCCAAAGTAATAACCATAGAACAGTATGATGGACATTGCATTAGAGATGCATACACAGTGATTCAAAAGAACCATGGGGGGTCTGAGGGTGGCATTGGAAATGAGCTGTGGAGGGTTGGTTTCCCAAGTGAAGAAGAGTATTTCATTATTATCTATTACATCACTAGAGAAATATAATCAGAATAAAGGAAAGGAAACTTAAAAACAAATCAGTTTGGATGAATATTGGTGACACTAGTGACATTTTTCTAGGGGGAAGATAATGAATCTATTTGTAAAATGAGATTAGAGTTTTTTTTATAGTTCTCATTTATCCAGTGTGTTATTTCAACCCATTTCCTTGAGAAATTGAAAGTTGCCATGCAGTCAGTGGGTCCACCCAAAGGTGTAGTGTTTTAAGTTGTGCTGAATGAACATAAGTTATTTTAGCTTAGAGACCTTGGATCTATTAGATCCAACAAGAAATAGATTATCTGAAAAGGCCAACCTTTCGGTTTCTGATGTATAAAGTTTTATAATCATTTCCATCTCTTTACAGTGATTTAAAAAATATTTGTAGCACGTCTGATGTGTTTCATTAGGTAGACTATCATGCATCTGAGTATTTGGAAATCCATTCCCATTTTGTTTTCCAACAGGAAAAGCCTATAGTACTTCATAAATCAAGGAAGAAGTCAAAAGAAGAACAAAATATATCTGAGGACCCTGAATCTACTGGCTTTATTTACCCTTACAATGACCTGCTGGTTTGGGCTGTGCTAATGAAAAGGCAGAGGATGGCCATGTTCTTCTGGCAGCATGGAGAAGAGGCGACAGCTAAGGCCGTGATTGCCTGTATACTCTGCCGAGCCATGGCCCGCGAAGCCAAGGAGAGCAGCATGCTGGATGACGCCTCAGAAGAGTTAAAGGATTACTCAGAGTAGGAGTTCTCTCTTCACTTCATACTAAACATCAACAGTCCCTTAGAATGCTTAGACCCTTTTATTCCCTCACCTTAGAACTTGTAAGATGTGTGGGCTTATTGCCGTGCAGTTCATGGATTCTCCTATAAATAACAGTCTTTAGGTATTTCAAGGAGCTTTGTGGACTAAGGGGAAGAGAGGTGGCCTTTAAGTCAGGAGACTTGGGTGTGAGTCCTCATCCAGCTGTTTACAAGTCAGTTGACCAGATTTTAGAGCTTCAGTTTCCTTAACGGTAAAATGTTCGGTTAAAGATTTTGAAAGTTTTTCCCAACTGTCAAACTCTCTGATACTAAGTGAAACGAAAATGTATTGTTTACTTTAAGTAACCTCTGAGGCAGGAAAACAAATAAATGTATTATGTATTAAAGAACCAGAGCATGATGGTAGAAGATAGAAAAGTTAGAAGTGTTTATGAATTTTTGATTATTTAAGTATTATAGCATGAGGAAAGAAGGGAAGTGAGAATTAGTAGAAACTAATTTATAATTTCAATTCAAATGTTCCCGAGAATGGCAGCATCTATTGTTTAGAGAAAATAACTTCCTGGAAAATCCCAGAAAAAGTCTGCAGGTCTAGCTTCCTGCTTAAGTCATCTATGTATTTTGTAAAATCTTAAAAAAAAAACAGTGGTTCTACAACTTTCTTTAATTGCTAATTCAGTTTTGAACAGTCTTTCTGTCAAAAAAAAATTTATTAGGTCTTGTCAGGGAGTCCCCAGCCAAGCTAAATATAGCCTGTTTTGTGGTGTGGTAAGGCTTCTCCCTGTGGATAGATAGCTCAGGCACTGCCAAATAGGTGAAGGGCGTAAAGAGGCCCAAAATCTCAAGCATAATATCAGTTAGTCTGGGGAAAGAAAGTACAGCATAGTCAATGGTCCCATAACATCTTTCTTTGCTGACAGTAAATACACTAGTTGGGGTGAGGATTTAATACTGTATATATTGTCAAATCACTATGTTGTATATTTGAAACCAATAGAATATTGTACATCAACTATATCAATAAAAAAGTGTCAAAAAAAAAAAAAGAGGACCAAATTCTGTATGCTATTGCGGAAACCCTCTAGTCCTGTTCCTTGAGGAAAGGCAGAGCAATCCATTTCCTGAGAGGCAATCCCTTTAAAACAGCTTCTGCAAACTGAGACTATGAAGTTGCCCTTTGCTCTTTTGTATTTGGTCTTTTCTGTCTAATAGCTGATCTTTTTGAATATTTGTGGGGCTCTCACCTGCACCTGTTTCCACCCCTCACCATGGTGTCATTACAGACAGTTTGGCCAGCTGGCCCTGGATGTGTTGGAGAACGCATTCAAGCAGAATGAAAGAATGGCTATGAAACTGCTGACGTATGAACTCAAGAACTGGAGCAATTCCACCTGCTTGAAGCTGGCCGTGTCTGGAGGACTGCGGCCCTTTGTGTCACATACTTGTACCCAGATGCTACTGACGGACATGTGGATGGGGTGCCTGAAGATGAGGAAGAACTCTTGGTTAAAGGTACTTTTACTTGCTGTCGAGAGTTTAATATTAGTCAAATCTGAAGGTCTGTACTCTGCATTCATTTTTGCCTTGTTCCAAAGAGAAGCTTTGCGAAAACCAAGTCATGTCTTTGATTCTCACAGATGAGCTGGGATCTTCCCAGGGGAACCTCTGATAGCTACTTTATCTCCCACTGCCACAGTTTCTTTTAAAAAATGGGGATAATTGCACCAGTTCTGTCCATCACAAGGCACACTCAGTGTGAGAGTTGTTAGCAGTTAAAAGCATATACAAACATATTCAAGGTTTCACTGTTAGTAAATTCCATTGCCTCTGATAATTATAACAAAAGTAAAAGAGATTTTATTAGTGAAATTTTTCTCAGCTTGAGAATAGTTAATTGATAATAAACTAAATAAAATTAGCAATTACTGTTCTGCTCATCCAGTGTGCTGTTTCAGGGAATAAATGGCTGTTTTATAAAGCTGCCCTCAAACACATTTGCTCATACCACTGTCTCCAGATTTCTCTGTTCCACTACAGCTTGGCTTCATCTCTCATTTTGAATTATCAATAGTACTTTGGTTAACTAAGGGCTTCCAACTTTTGACATCAAACCTAGCCTAAAACTTTAGGTATGGTCAAGGTTAAGAAGTATATACACTTACGAAACTGAATTAAGTGATGAAACATGCAGATTAAAAGCTACATAAAACTATATTTTAATTTTATTCTTCTTGGAATTCTTAAAAATATGATGTGTCCCCAATAGAATGATTGTTCTTAAAATATGTTGCTTTGTTGGACACATTATAGAAAACAAAAATAAAAGGTGTAAGATATAAAATATATAAAAAAGCTTACACATTTTAATTCCACTGAGATTGTAGAAATAAGAGAGATATCAATGAAAAGTTATTTCACATGGATTCTTCTTTAACAAAATATCAGAGAAGCAACAGTTGTTTCTAGAAGTTCTCCTTTGCTCTATTCAATTTCCTCCTTGGAAATGATGAAGCAGAGGTGTGAATGGGTCTACCTCTAGCTACAGAAGCTCTTATAATAACTTTAAATGTTCGGAGAGTGAGATGGGGTGGGGATAGCTTGAAGTTTGAGAAATAATTTTGTTGTACATACTTCCATGTACTAGAAATCCTTATTACTGTGAACTTAATAACTTTTTCCTCCTCACATAACTTCCATCAACAAAGAGACTTCAGTGAAGCAAGATTAAATATTTTGCTCAAAGCATAGAGAGTTGATGTAGAAGGCTGAATTAGCTACTTAAAATCTCTGAGCTGTAATAAACCATACTACTGTCTATGCCCAGATCCTAATTCACCAATGCTTGGCTTGTTGAATGTGAGAACACGCTTGCAAATAATCATAAGATGTCCTGGTTAGACATTCTAAGTGGATGAAGACTGGAGGAAGATCTTATAGGGTTATGTGGGAGACAAAAGTCATTTAAATACTCTTAAGGTAAGAGGCTCCAACCTATCCCTTGGAAATGGGATATGGATGTCATTAAATACTGTTTCACAAGCCAACTAATTGTCCTGTAATGGAGAAGGGCAAGAGAATATAGAGCTTTTTCAGGAAGTGGGTTAGGAATTAATTAGTGTAGTATTATCATTGTGCCTGGTAACTATGATGTTTCCAGACCTAGAATATTGTATATATTTTGGATTCTACACCTGAAAAGAAAACAAACACACACCAACAATTCCCTGCCAGAACTAGACAAAGTCCAGAGAACCTTCAGAGGATGTCAAGCTTTAAAACAAAACAACAAAAGGTCATTTCAGCATGAAAAAAATGAAGGTTGACAGGATATGACTTCAGTTTAATTAATCATGAATGGTACATAGTTGTGGTTAATCTTACTTTTGTTCACTGAATTCCAGACTACTAAGGCCTAATTAATTCTAGCTTGAAAGAAGTAGTGTTAAGCAAATTGTTTGTCACAACATTTAGTATATCTTCTAAACTCTACCTTGAAAGACCAAACTAGTTGATCATGAAAATTCTTTTGAATAGATTATAAATAAATTCCTGAAGGATAGCAATATAATGAAAAAATTATGGATGTCTAGACTATGCCTTCCTTGGCTTTTACTGACAGAGAAAATATGTAGGGTGGGAGATGGTTCTAACAAAAGGTAATACTTGCTATGTTTTTATTTCCTTGATTTTATAATATGAATAAGTGTTCATGTATTTTATGTGATAATAACTACTTAATGGCTTTAAGGAATTATTATTAAGCAATATGCGCATTGAAAAATAATTCTTCTCACTTTCCTGCCCTAAGGATAAATAGT
Organism: Smutsia gigantea; assembly: GCA_032199065.1. Taxonomy (NCBI): domain Eukaryota; kingdom Metazoa; phylum Chordata; class Mammalia; order Pholidota; family Manidae; genus Smutsia; species Smutsia gigantea. The sequence goes on from JAVSCE010020620.1 coordinate 215,583, forward strand.
AACAGTGTGGTATACATATTGTTAAGCTTTTAAATGCATACATGTATATTCATATATAGTTTTAATTTTCTTTTTTTTTTTTAAATGGGATCACACTACAAATGTCATTCCATACTTGCTTTTCTTTCCCCACTTAACAATTTAACTTGGATACCTTTTCATACTATTATATTCAAAATTGCTTTTGCCTTTTTAATGGCTGTGTATTTATCCCATGTCCCACTGTTGCCGCTCTCTCGATGGACATTTAGGTCGACACCAGAATTTTTTGCCATTACACATAATGCTGCAACGAACATCCCTACCCACATACACTTGTATTCACAAGTATTTCTGAGGGAGACATTTTCTAGAATTGGAATTGTTGAGTCAAAAAGTATGTACAGACTCACGGTAGCAACTGAATTAGAGATAGGTCTGACATTTTATAGATGCTAAAATCTTCATTTTGTTATTTGACTAACACGTAACTCCTACTTAATTTGCTTTGTTTTCTTTTATAGGTCATCGTAAGTATTCTTTTACCACCCACCATTCTGACATTGGAATTTAAAAGCAAAGCAGAGATGTCGCATGTTCCGCAGTCCCAGGACTTCCAGTTTGCGTGGTATTATGGTGACCAGAACCCCAGCAGTGCCAAGGAAAGTGCTTGTACGGTCAGTGCAGGATCATGGTGGACTGAGTTGTCATGGTACTGATGTCACACAAATGCAAAGTTTATTTGTTTACAACTTACTTAACAATATTAATCATATTTTAGTATGTCAGGTATAGCATGCATGGTAAATTTAATTAACCCACATAGATGGTTAAGCAAAATATCCCATTTCTGCCTCAGAGCCAAAATCAAACACTTCATTATATCTTGACAACTGCTTAATTTTTCATTTTCCTTTGTGACTAGTAGAATAAACAGACTTACTTTTCCTCTAAAGCTACAATGAGGAAAGTCTCATATCCCTAAAAATCTTTATTTGTAAAGATGCAGGTTTCGAATTTGCACTGATCTTCATTGTTCCACTCCAGAAACTTTTTTTATTTGTTATATCCAGTGGCTGAATAGTTTTACTTGAGCTCCCAGATGTCAACTCTGTCATGGAAAATTTGAGCTAATTCTCTTGCAACCTGTCTTCGCTGTAGAGTCTCCAATATGCTGTCTGTGCCTATACTACTTGCTTCCTATGTCTCAAATTGGATCATTGCTTATAAAGGTATTATTATGAGGTGTAGTGAACATCTCTGGTACTTAATACATTAATGAAGCATCGTTAGCTAACATCTTGTCCGATGTGCTTTTGCACTTGTGAGGTATTTGTTATAATATTTTTAAACATATTCAATAAATACCAAATGAAAAATAATTATAATTAGTTTGTATGGATGGTTTCTGCTGTGATTGGTTGAACATCCATTTTCATTGGTTATTGCCCCTTTTGGGTCAGTTATTATATATTTTGACTATCCCACCCGTTTGGGTGGGTATTGGATTCCTCTCCTCTTCCCTCCCCACTCTTCTGCCCTCCTTACTTTTCCTAAGCCTGATAGTTCCATTTGGGGTTCTCAGAATACAAGATGGCAGGAACATTCTTACCTTTGTAGAATGTGTGAGAAATCTCTTGCAAAGCTGGGCTAGTCAGGTTGTCATAATCGTGATTGTATTAACTAGATGACATGGTTACTAAGTTTAGACTATTTCAAATTATTTTAAGGAAAGAGAAGAGATTTAGGTGTTAACTTAACCCCTTTAGAAATAGATTGATTTAGTTATGTGTGAGACATTCTGTTTGACTTTGTGCTTATTCAGATATTCACATTAAGTTTAGTTAGGTTATTGAAGTGAGCAATGGAGAAAGCTGCCTCTCTGTCTGTCTATCTATCTATATTTATCTATCATCTATCTATCTATCTATATCTATTTATCTATCAACCTACCTACCTACCTACCTAGCAGTCTAATTATCTATCTGTCTGTCTATAAACAAATATGTAAATATGTTGGCAGTTGGTAGCAAATTGTACTTTGCAGCTGGATGTAACTTTACTTTTGGATCTTATAGGTTTAATAGAAAGATAAGCTTTCAAGAACAGTTAAGTTATTGTAATAGCTGGATCATCCCACTAAATAGTCTTTCTTAAAGGAGAGACTCTTAGAGAAAGAAGTCCTTCCTTGAATAGCAATTAATGGTGCTCTTAATATTAAAAAAAAATACAGTGAGTTCTCACAGTTCCCTGAAAAATTAAATGTTGTCTGTAATCAGTGGTCCTGTTTACAGCAACTGCTCACCCAGATGGTCTGGACGTGGCCTTACCAGTTGACTAAGTCAATGACTAGTTAGTGGCCACGTTCCATGTGCCAGATAAGATGTTGTCGGGACACTGCATTAACTAAGCTAGATGTGGCCTCTGAAACTGTGGAGCATATAATCAGACAGAATATCCATGATGCCTTACCATTATTCAACTTAAAGCACTTACTGGAAAAGGATTTAAAATCTGTTCTGCTATGAATGGAATCTGTTCTGCTACGAATGTTACTATGGAATCATAGTAACAATGTTCTTTTGCCTTGAATCTAACTTAAGCAATAGTTCTTGATTATCTGCTTTGTATTTAGAATTTTTCTAAGTAGAGAATGAGGGTAGAGGCAGCATCTGGTGGGACATGTGATTTCATAAAGCTAATTAAGTATAATGTGCTTGATTATGTGTTTTGGGATAAAACTGAAGGCTGGTGAAACACAGCCCCTTTTTTAAAGTGTCTTTGTGGTGATAGCAGGTGATAATGAATGTAATGAAAGCACTGCTGCCCATTGGAGAGGGAAGGCTATTATTCTGGAGCTGAAGCTGTGTGGAGTTAAATACTGTATCTGCTCAATAAGCTTTTATAAAACTCCTTATTGAAGTTTCTGCATGCAAAATAATTTTGCCATGAGAAATTTAAATCCGTCTAGCTGCTAACCCCTTGAAAGCACGACTTTTGGTGACATGAGCTTTCTTGGGAACAACTCATAGCAAGATGGCAGAATGAATTATTTAGGAGAAGACTCCTCTCATGTGGAGTCAGTAGGTGAGGTTTAGGGATTGGTGGCCACTTCACGATGAGGTTGTGACTTGAGGATGCAGAGAGGGGAAATAGCATTTCAGCGGAGAAATATGGTTAAGTAGGGGCACAGAGGCAGGAAATGCAAGTCATATGTCAAGCATTGGAAGTTGTCTGGTTTGGCTAGAGTCCAAGTTATAGTGGATGTGGGACAAGGAGGAAATATTTGCAGGTATGGCTAGGAAAATAGATTTGAGGCTAAATCATGGAGACTTGTATATCCTATGAAGGAATATGGTTTTTGTTCCATTGGTAAAGGAGAGCCAGTGAATGTATACGATCAGAGTAGCAAGGTGCTCTGACATTAGGAAAATTATTCTGCCTCCTTTGTATAGGATAATGGAGCAAGAAGACAGGCTGGAAGCAGGGAGAGCATAGGCTAGTGTAACCATCCAGGTAAGAAATAATAAATGCTTTAGCCAGGTTTAGTAGCAATGGGCATGGAGAGGAAAAGACAAATTTTAAGGGAAGAGTCAAAAAAGGGTTTGAACATGGGGCATGGATGAGAGGGAGACAGCAAATATGACAGAGAGGTTGATGGTTGGGACAAACCCCTCTTGAAGGTACACAAGGATGATTGGAAAAGGAGTGGGTTTGGAAGGGGAGCTTAGTCTTAGACATATTGATAAATCACAACAAAAAATATTTTTAGAAGTTGAACAATAATCTATTTATCAGAGCACCATTAAGTGGGAAAGATGATAGTAATGTGATGGAAAATAGGCATGAATTGTGGTAGAGTTGATTGTTGTAGTTACAGTTTTATTCTCTGCCTGTTGGTATGAGATTCCTGTTAGAGTGGGAAAGGGGGAGGGGAGAGTAGTTAAGATCTACTGAAACACTCCTAGGAAAAATAATAAGAGAAGTTATTAATAACAATGTCATTACTTAAATTGTTTTCTGAAGTCTTTCTGAAATAGTACTGATGTCACTAAAATCACAATTAAGTGATGCCTTTTCTAATGGTTCTAAGCCATTTTAACTCTAGGCTGGTTGGAACCTGTTAGGAACCTGGTCCGTTCCTACACCCTTAGGTCACAACCCCAACGCCACTGCCCAAAGTGATGTGAGTAACAGAGCGATGATGAAACAAGCTCTGAGATAACCCATCGAGATGCCTGAGGCCTTAAAAATTACTTTCGGCTGCATTATATGGCCAATTCCTTCGCTTGAAAAATCTTCCTAATCCTGCAGGTCTGACTCTAGAGAGAGAGCTTTTGTGGATAGGTTGAGGAAACATTCAAGGCTGAGAGGCATCCGAGAACATTTCTTTCTTTTCACCTAATATTTTCAGAATTCAAAAAAGTAATGCATTTCCGGTATAAAAATGAGAACCACACAGCACTCCGTAAGTAGAGGGGAGTGTCTTTGGCTCCTCTTTCACGGCCCCTAAGTCCCCTCTTCTCAAAGGCAGCCAGGCTCCAAGTGCTGTTTTCCTTTCTTTCCAGTTCTCTTTTCCCCCTCTTTTTAAAGACTCTTCTCTGTGGACACGCTTGGAATCAGATCCATGCAACCACCTCTCTGCCACACAGATACTCACTGCTCATCACCTGCAAGGCTCAGCCCCTTGGGGTGGACACAGAACTACTGGGAAACTAGTGAAAGATTTGATGCTTTCCCTAGAAAAAAAGCCTGTATGTCACACATACTTGCCTGCAGTTTCAGGAGTATCAAGGAATTCCGGAAGCTCAGAGAGCCCATCAATCTCGGGTAAAGAGCTTTTGCTGTAAATGAGTGGAGATACTATCAAACCTGGAATCCTAAATCTGTGTCTGACTTTCCTATGAACTGGGAAGAATGCATCATTGATGCATGTCTGTTCTGTCCTTTTATATTACAGAAATAATTATATTATCTCTTATTGAATTCACAGGGATTTTATGAATATCCTTAAGTTCCATAACACTGATAATGGAGATGAAATGAACAGGAAGAGGGACCATTTTTAAATCCTTGGAACAACACTTAGTTTGACTAGGTTTGGTTACTAGGGACTCAGCTTGCATCTCAGAAATACCCTGAGCTCCTTAACTTTGTCAAAGATTTATGCAATGCATGTAGCTTTTCTTTCAAGACTAAGATTATTATTTGGCAGGTGGATGCCCGATTAATTTCAAGTATATTTATTATTTTAATTTGAATATTTTAAATGTTAATATTTTAGTTAAACTCCTCACCATAAATTATTATTTGTTTATTTTTCAGAAAGACTATGATTTGGAAAGGGCTCCTGATGAGAAACTAGATGAAAATCAGTACTTTGACTTAAGCAGTGGTCCCCAAAGCCTTCCATGGACCAGAAAAGTCTATGAGTTCTACAATGCTCCGATTGTCAAGTTTTGGTTTTATACGGTTGGTTTCATTGCAAAATTATATACAGTCTTCATGATGGTTAATAGCTAATGATAATGGTTTTAAGGATATGCCTGATTTGTCAACTTGTAACAAAATGTAGAAGGGAAGTTTAAAAAAAAGGGGGAATGACAAAGGAGGTAGGAAAGAAAATTGGAGGGAAGAGAGGAAAGGTTAGAGTAGATCTCTCCTTTGGGAGGGAAAAGACAAGCATTTTCTTCTTAAGTGCTTCTCTTTAGTACATCTGGGACTGAGCATTGGAAACTTTGTGGAATGATAAAGTTAACAACAGTGGCGTAGAATTAAGTGATGGTGGGGGTGGATTTTTTTCTCATCTTGGGCAAAAGAAGCAGCAGCTGAATTGATTGAAAATGCAACATGCTTATAAGTGTATAGAAGACAATACAAATTTTAGAAGTTGAATTATAGGAACAAATACTAAATCTGTTATGAATGTAATGTTACGGAGAAAGCATGAACTGGACTTTAACTTACTGATGGCTTTTCACAGTTACTTAGTAGCATTTATTTTCTAATTCTTATCTATACTTAAATTGCCCATGGATGAGATTGTGTATTTCCAAAGCATGTAAAGTGTGATTATAAAAGGATATTTATCTAAATGTATTATATTTCAAAATATTTACTTGTCCAACCACATACTTATTTCATATACTTATTAAGTATATAACTCTGAATGACTTTTATCCATTTCCAAAAATCAAATCTCCCTTCAAAGGATGAGGTTTTGCCATTTTTGAGAATATAGAACAAAATATACCAGAGACTGGTAGTAGCTGCAAGAGAATTTTAACCATAGTTACATCACTGGGAAAGAGTATTTAAGTATTTCTTTCCTTAGAAATTTCCAGCTTACAAACATTTGGAAACAGGAACAAAGTTTAAGCAAGTAGAACAACAACAAATATAGCTAAAAAATAGAACAAAGTAGCTCGCCAGATCTGCCCATCACAGTGACTGGTGTTAGCAGTGAACCCAGGCATTTTAGCTTCATCTGTCACACTGCTGGGTGGTGGCAAGTGTGCTTTATTGAAGCAATGTCTTGTTAGAAATATGATGAAAAAGCAAAATTGGAAACACATTTTTGCATCTTTCTTTAAGAACTGGAAAGAAACAAAAAGAAACAGAAGCAATACCACCCACATCTACAGTATTTTAATGTCTGGGCACCATGAAACCGAAGACAAAAATATTTTAAAAAATGACAGTTGTATAGAACAAATTTATCTAAATTTTGTCCTTGAGGGGTCATCAAACATACTCAGACCGTGATACCTAGAAAAGTATAGAATTAATGGAATTTACCTGGATTTTCGTATATGCTTCTCTACTAAGCTCTTTAACTCATAGGCAGTCGTACCCACTATGCCTCCTGAAATGCCACCTAGTGTATGTATCATCACTACTGTATAGTCAGAAGTGGTTTCAGCCATTCTCTACATAGGACTGAACTTAGAAGAAGACATATCAAACTTAGGTAGGGCTCAAAAAGATAGGAGAGAGAGGGATCTAATAAAAGATAGGAGAGAGAGGAATCTGTCAGCTAGCACAGTGTACTGTCTCTGAAGCTACTTAAAGGACCACATGATCTCATGCATTTTTGGTGATCATGGAAATTGGTCAAGTCTTTGTAGTGGGTAACTTAGTAATATGTGTCACGGCTTTCGATGTGTATGCCCAGATAGTCTACTTCTGGGAATATATCTTAAGATAGAACGTTAGGTAAGATTACAAAGCAATTAATCACCATGTATATATGTGTGTGTATTTATTGCATCTTAATTCTGAAGAGACTCGAAATCTAGGTTTAATATATACAATTAGTAATGAAACATACATTTCTTGAATGTCTGCCGTGTGTCAGGCTGTGCACAATACTGTTCCACTAACCAGAATATTTTAATCAGCATAAAATAAAACCTCTAACAGTAGTAAATGTCACAATTTATTATATTTGAAAATAGGCACCTACTGACGCAGCTCATTTGGTACACCTGGGGCACATGTTTTCTGTGCTTCGATGGGGAGGAAGGGGTGTGGCTTGCTGTTAGCCTAACAGTGTCCCCGCTGTAGTGTGCAGGGTTCTGGATGTTCCAGTCAGGAGCCGACAAGATGAGACAGTGCTCCCTTCTGTATATTTGAGAGCAGTGGTCTTCCTTCTTTCCACCAAGTCTTGGAATAGAAAACTGTGGATTCTAGTGCTTTCCTGGGCAACAGGCCATCAATCATCAGAGGGTGGTCCCAGTTATATTTTCCTGTTATCACACTGAAGCTCATGTGTGTTTCTCTGCTTGGCTCGGTTCGTGTCCGGGCGTGCTGCATGGGGGCTCTCACTCATGTCCCAGGAATGTGTGTCCCCCTCACAGGTGGCGTACCTGGCATTCCTCATGCTGTTTACTTACACTGTACTGGTGGAGATGCAGCCCCAGCCCAGTGTGCAAGAGTGGCTCGTTGTCATTTACATCTTCACCAACGCCGTTGAGAAAGTCAGGGAGGTGAGTTCTCCCTTCTCCTTTTGTTTTCTACACACCTCTGCTAGAGGTGTCCTGGGATGTGGTGACGAAAATGGATGACAGGTTAAGGGTGGAGGTGCAACAGACACTTCATTTGCTGACCCTGATTTGCATGTGGGTCCTTAAGAGGGAAGTCTCTGATCTCAATCCTTTACTTGCCAGATGCTTTCTGCTGGTTGCTGCTCTTCGAAAGCAGTTATTTTCAAAGGCATCTTAGTGTGTTTATCGGTCCTAGAGTGATGTTATCTAATTGTCAATAGTCCCTTCAACTGTTTGATTTTCTAAAGGTGTTTTTGGTTTTTGTGAGATTGATTTTTATAGCCTAGCATTACTTGAATATTATCAGCTTCATCTTACAGCATGGCACATACATAGCTGAAGTTGTGCAATATGCAAAGAATTCATTTATAGCTTTTGAATTATCCTACTAAACACCTTTAAAAAGTGAAGTGAAAACACTTGAAAAATCCCTCTGAAGCAAGTAGTCCAAGAGACACAACAGAACAAAATTTTCATTTTTAGTTTGCAATGAGTCACTGAAAAGAAAAATTTTTATTCATGCAGTTATAACTATAATCACATACAGTTATGACTTAGGGTTTTAGATATCAGTGCATATGTATCTCAGTGTCTTTTCATTTACATACATTTATTTTTTCCTAGAGCTAATATGACCCACATTATATGCTAAGTAAATGTATTAGTAATTATACCTATATTACCTGCTAGTTACTGTTGTGGAATTTATAGATGATAGAAAACAATTCAGGACAAAAATGTTATCTGAATTCCACTGTAGTTTATGCTTCAGGGAAAATAGGCTTACTATTTTACATTTCAATTTGTCTGATACTCGGTTGCAGGGGTAATTTCTGAAAATTGTTAGTTCTAATATGACATTCTTAGTAATTTGTCAACAACTCACTAAATAGCAGTAGCAGGGTTCAAGGACAGGATTCCTTAGTTTCAAATCAGCCTCCCTTACACTCGACTGCCCCTCATGAAGCGCAGTTGTGGCTGTATAGATTCTCTGCAATACCGAGTTTTAAAATGTCTTGGCATTCCCTTTTGTTAGCTTATGGTTAGTTAAAGCTAGAAAAACTATCTTTTTTTTTTTAAACTTCTGGTTGGGTTTCCCGATAGCTGCCTGACACTAACAGTGACATTAAAACATGTATATGGAATTGCTTAAACATTTCACTACCCAAGGATAACTTAATAAATCTCCAAAGTCTTCTTGGGACCTCAGGTTTGGCAGGATTTATATACTACTTTCTAAAGGAGCAGTTGCTATGTTGAAGAATATATTGATGAGGTCCTTATACTGTGTTCTTTAAGCCTCCTTTCTTTCTTCTTTTAGGTCTGTATTTCAGAACCTGGGAAGTTTACTCAAAAAGTGAAGTTATGGATTAGTGAGTACTGGAACTTAATAGAAACTGTGGCCATTGGCCTGTTTTCAGTTGGTTTTGGCCTCCGGTGGGGTGACCCTCCTTTCCACACAGCGGGAAGACTAATATACTGCATAGACATCATATTCTGGTTCTCACGGCTCCTGGACTTCTTTGCTGTGAATCAATATGCAGGTCCATATGTGACCATGATTGCAAAAATGGTGAGTACAGTCTGCTTGTGTATTGCCATGGCCTTTTTCATGGTTCTGCCTGATTTCATGGTTCCTATCCAGTTTTTTAGCATTTGAAATTATTTATAGAAGCACAGACAGCAAGATTCTTTTATCACTGCTTTCCTTACAACCACAAACTCATATTTAACAAATGTCCTTGGATTGCATATCGGAGAGTTGAGTAGGATACTCAGCTTGCCTTTTTGATTAAGGCCGGATGATATGATTGAATGAAATGTGTCTCTGAATACAGTAATACCTGAGGGCCAGATCTGTGTGAGGCTACCACCAGTAGTGTGGTCTGCTAAAATACCAATTTATCTTTTTATCAGCCCACCCCCTGCCAACTCTTAAATCGTGCTTACTGTGGGCCACATACTGTTCTAAGTACTTCATATATATTAGCTCATTTACTCTTCAGAATAACTTTATGAGAGAGGTATTCTTATTATCCACATTTTACATACAAGGAGATGGAGGCTGAGTAGATTTCCCAAGGGTTAAGTAGGGGAATTAGGATTCCAATCTAGACGCCCCTTGCTTTTCTGTCATCTAAGCTTGCTGTGCTCAGATGACAAACAACCGGCTTTGCACGCGGACCTAAGGCCCACCCTCTAGGAGGGACAGTGCCTCCAGATCATCTTTGGGTTTTCCTTCCGGAACACCTGCTGGCAGGGCAAGGACAAGTTCTTGAGAAGGAAGGGAGAGAACGGAAGAGGGAGGCACGTTCCTTCCTTCACACTTTAGAGCAGCGCTGTTTTCTCTGGTCTTGGCGACACTGATATTTATCAGGTAGGCTATGGTGAGGTGATTGGTAAATCTCAGTGACTCAGAACAAGTTTATTTCTCTCTCATGTTAAGTTGGAGGAGTGCTCAAGGTTGCTGTCCTCTGCCCTGTGACTCCAGGATCCAGAACCCTTCCCTCTTGGGACAGAGCCATGTCGACACGTGGCTTCCAAGGTTTTCTGTGGCAGGGAATGGGAGAGATGGAGAGAGTTTAATAGCTTTTAAGGGCTCTGGACAGGAAGTGACATGAGTCACTGTCACTTCACAAGCCATCAGCTAGAGCAGGTCAACCAGGGCCAGCCTCATGGAAGGGAGGCTAAGAAATGCCAAGAAGCTCATGGAATAATTCTCTTTGCCGCAGTGAACAGATGGGTTGAAGTGATGTACATTTAGTAAGTGAAATGAAACTAACCTGATCAATTTCTCAGACTCTAATCAATTCCTGAAGATAATGCTGGGGATCAGGAGCCGTTTGACTAATTTGAATACCCACTATTTTTCTTCCTTTTCCTAACCTCTGATCCAATTGGTGGACATTAGGATATTAGCTAATCAAAAGCTGTTCACATTTCAGTACTTCTTAAAGAAAGAAAAACACATATTTTTTACACATTTATGTTTTTCCATAGACCACATTGACACAAAACATGTACTGTGCAGAGAAAACAATGGTTTAGCCAAAGAAAACCCAGCTATTCATGGACTAGGGCATTTTGGTCAGTGATAAGACAGTTTTATTATTGGCAGGTGTAGTTAAGATGGCTGCTTGTGGTTAGATTTGTTTTAAATTTCAAAGCTGTGGTAAAATTCTGGTTGTGCTATGCTCTTTTGCAGACAGGAAACATGTTCTACATTGTTGTCATGATGGCCATTGTCCTGCTGAGCTTTGGAGTGGCACGCAAGGCCATCCTTTCACCAAAGGAGCCTCCGTCTTGGAGTCTCGCTCGAGATATTGTATTTGAGCCATACTGGATGATTTATGGAGAAGTCTACGCTTCAGACATAGATGGTACGGAGGGTCTTTTCACCATCATGCAAAAAGTAAACTTTTGTACCTACTCAGAGCAAAAAAAAAAAAATCTGGAAAATAATCAACTGGGTCAAAAATGCATGGTATTCTGTTAAGTCAACATGCTAAATATCTGTCTAGAGTCACAGGGCTGTGATTCATCTTATCTTTCATATTTTAAATTCTCTATCTGTAGTTTGTTCGAGCCAACCATCCTGCCCTCCCGGTTCTTTCCTTACTCCATTCCTCCAAGCCGTCTACCTCTTCGTGCAGTACATCATCATGGTGAACCTGCTCATTGCTTTCTTCAAGTAGGTCATTTTTCTTAAATATGGTTATTTCATTTAAACCATGCTGGGGACAGGTATTTTGAGTAGGCTCACATGGATTTGGAGTATGTAACCTTTGGTTTTTTGTGTGTTCCATGTTTTATTACCATGGTTTTAAAGTACGGACATGGTCTGCTGGTAGGAAAGGGGCAGAGCACAAGAAGAGAAAAAACCAATACATGGAGAGAGAGTGTAATAAAAGTAGAACAAGGAGTCATGCATTGTAATACAGCAATAAGGTAGAATCATGGAAAATATAATGACTAATGGGCTAAAAGGTGGCCAAGGAGTTCTTGACATCCTTTTTCCACTTGCCTCCCGGCATGTCTCATTCTGTTTTCTTCTATCTCACTTTTCATTTATCCTCAGTCTCCTTTCCTGGATCATTTCTATGTCTTCGACCTTTTAACAGCGGAACATCCCTGGGCCCAGACCTTGTGTGTCTCTTATTTATGCCTCGTTTGGTGATCTTTGTCAGTGTTTCTGCACATGCTGACAAGTTCCACTTCTTATCTCCAGTCCACCAGTCCTGGGGATCCAACTGCCCCCTTCCACCACCAGTCAGATGTATGATAGAATTCTAAAATCTGAAATGTCCAAAGTCTTATCACCCCTGTTTCCCAAAATATACTTATTCTACTTGTAGCCTTTGCCAAGTCTGTGGAGAAGACAAGTTTTTGTCAAAGCTCCATGTTCCCATTGTTCAGTTCAAAAACTTTGGGGTCATTCTTAATGCCTCTTGTACCTCTACCTCTAAATTATCAGGAACCCTTGTTGACTGTATCTTCAAATAGATCATCCATCTAACCACCTGTTACCACACCACTGCTAACCCACAGCCTTTTTAATCTATTTCTCTGCTGATATCTTCAGCCCCTGTATTGTTATCAACACAGTAGCCCTAGCGACTCTTTAAAAACATATGGCAGATGATGTCACCACTCTCTCCAAACCCTCGAGGGTTCCCCATTTCCCTCTGGGTAAATGTCAAAGTTCCTTCAATGCCCTATAGGGTGCCATGTGTTTTGGCTTCCCTGCTACATCTCACACATCACGCTGCCTTTCCCCTTTCTTCTCCAGCCATACTGGCCCCTCATAGTTTTTCAACCAACACAAGAGCTTTTGTGGTTGCTGTTCCCTCTGCATGGAACGCTCCTCCCCCAGATATCACTGTGGCCCATTCCCTCACCTCCTTCAAATTTTGTTCAAATGTCCTCTTTAATTATGCATAACCTAAGGATGATATTTAAAAGCACAGCTACCTCCTTGGCATGCCTGGTCCCCCTTACTCTTCTTTCTTTATACCTACTTATATATACAACATATGTAATTATTTATATTTATATATATTTTTCTATTTATCTCTCCTCTACTGGAATATAAGCACCACAAGAAAAAGATAGCTTTTTTTCTTTTTCATCTATGCATTTATCCCAAGCACCAGGAAGAGTGCTTGCCACATATTTGTTTAACAGATGAAAGAAATCAAGTGAAGTGATAGGAACAAACTAGTCTTTTCTGAACACCTGTTTTATGACAGGCACTGTACTAGGTATTTTATTCGTTGATTATCTCACTGAAGAGAGAAAGACAAGAAAAGAGAAATCAATTCATGGAATCTAAAGAAAGAGAAGATAAAGGCTGGAGGAGGGAAAATACATATGAATACTTAAAAAAATGACATTGAATATATATAGGGAAGATATACCTTTCTGCTTGTTATAGGATTATATGATAGCTATCATCTCTTTTAGCCTCACCATTTTATGCCCTTATAACATTTACTGGTATTATTATGGGGATTTTTTTTTGACATTTAAATATTAAGAGTGGGTATGAAATTTTTGTTTCTCAAAAATGGAAGGTGTCACAAGAGAGGTTGAGAAATTCCCATATAGGCCAATCTTCTCATTTGAGAGGCGAACACACTGAGGACCAAACAAAGCTGAGAAACCCCGTTTTACCTACCTGTTCGGGAGGCTTTCCGGAGTCTGTACCAATAATTACAAAGAAACCGAAAAACACTGTGAAGATCGCCACCTGCTGGGAGACAGGTGCTGTCACACTTGGATTGACAGCATTTAATCTTGGCGATTCTCCCCTTGACGGTGCAGGAGAATCTCCTGGAGGGCTTGCTGAGACACAGATTGCTATAATGGCCCTGCTAGAGCATCTAACTGGGTAATTCTGGGCTAGGGCCCAAGAATTTGCATTTCTGATCCATTCTCAGGCGATGCTAATGCTCTGGCCCAGTGACCACATTTTGGGAACTACTGTTAAAACCCAGTTTTCTGTTTCCATCACCTGCTTTATGGACTCCGTGAATAGCCCCCTGTCTTGCCAATGAATTTCAGCCCTGGACGGATTCACGATGGATTCAATGAGACCGAAAAAATGACAGTGGAACGTTCTTGGGGTGAAAGGGTTTATACCCAATTTTATTCCCATGGTGGCAGGTCAATAGTCACTAGAATCCTGTCCACTCAGAGCACATGCAGCAAGCCGGTCTCTGGCTCGGGGCGCCTCTGCCCGTGCAGCCGCCTCAGTCCTCGGTGCTGCGGCCACTCCAGCCTCTGCTGTCCTGCAGCTGGGCAGCCATGTCGCCCAGAGCACTGGACGGAGCTTTATACAAAGTCAATAACAACGTATTGCCCACGCGTGTGTAGTGAGCAAGCTGACCAGGGCCAGGTGAGAACCCTGGCCACAAGAACCTTCACTTTGTCCACCCCGCCACACCCCCCCTTCCCCCCACCCCCGCTCCTCGTGCCAATCTCTGATCCTAAGCTGACTTTCTCCAGGATAGTTCTCGTTCCTTCCCTTTATTGTTGCTCAGATTTTAGGGTTGCCTGCGTTTTCCTTTGCTAAGTTTGGCTGCCCTACTCAAGTACTACCCTGCCGTCTTTCTCTCAAGAAACTAAATTTTATGTCAGCCTAAACAAAATGTGACGACGGACGTTCCACTGTGGCCCCCTCCCCTCCCCGCCACCCCCGTATCCTGTTACAGACTTCAAGTTAAGTAGTGAGGAATGACGTTGCTGTAGAATAAATGTGCCACCCACCACAACTCCATCACAGATTCTATAGTATCGATATTCACTGTCCTATCCGCATGTCAATATTGATGTAATTAAAGGAACAATCCAAGGTGACCTATCAGTCGGGGTGCTGTTATTTTTAAATTAATTGAAATTTATGTAGCTTCTGAGTAGAAGCTCTGCATATTGATTTATTTTAGGATGAATCGATTCTTTTCTCTTCTTTATCGATATTCTTTTTTTTAGCTATGATTATTCTAGCACTTCTCACATTTGACATTAGGAGAATCTCTTCATAAGCTTGATGATACAGAGAAACATTAAAGCTGCTTACCATGAAAGATGAACTAGGGACTGAAAAGAGCTTCTTATGTGAGAAAAGATGGTGAACAAAAAACAGGGTTACGTTCCAGAGGGCAGTTTCTGTTCATTGCATTTAAAAATGCTGGCATTTACTTCTCTCTGACTGTAATCTCTCCCTTTTGCTTATTCTGATCAGCATATTTTATTGTAGAAGGTGATTAATGTATTTTGTTTGGTGAAAGAAGGATCATAAATGCAATGGATATTTTTGTTGGCTCACTGCTGGTAATGTCAGGTGAACCAATCATAAAAGTTGGAAAATGAAGAATCTAACTGGTCTGTTTCAGGATTCCATATTAAAGCATTGTCCTTCTTTTATCACACCTTACAGTAATGTGTACCTAGACACGAAATCCATTTCAAATAAACTGTGGAAATACAATCGCTATCGCTACATCATGACTTACCGCGAGAAGCCATGGCTGCCCCCACCTTTGATCCTGCTGAGCCATGTTTGTCTCCTCCTTCGACGTCTTTGCCATCGTAAAGCTCCAAACGACCAAGAAGAGGGCGACATTGGATTAAGTAAGTTTTCATTGGCGGACAGGAGGAAAAGAGTGAAGAGTGGAGACACTAGAGCAATTCATTTCAATTACATTCAAGGCACAGGATAGAAGGTCCTGGCAAAAGTATCATGTGAGGACCCAGGTCTAAGTAAATACATTGATCTCATTATGTGATTGTCGTACTTTCGCCAAGATTGACTGATACTTTGAAAGAACAGAATGGGTAGGAACAGAATCTCTGTGCTTGAACTTGTAAAGGCTTTCTGTCACCCGAAAACTTGTGCTTTCTCCACTTACCTAGGAAGCCATCAGAATGACTGGTAGAGAGCAGTTAGAGAGGGCTTCTGCAGCTCTTCTAAAGCAATTCCACAGTTGGTACCAGGCCCATTTCTAGATCATTCCTAGATAGAGAGGAAATGGGTGGCATGAATCCCCAATACTTTATTTATCTCAGTTCCTAACTCCAAATTACCTCTGAAAATGGAAAGCCTTTTTCTTCTTGATTTGGAGAAAGACTTACCTGGACAGAAGAGGCTGATGGGACCAATGTGAAGCCATTTATTCTCTTTATCCCTTGTAGCATGAATATTCATCAATTTTGCAGCACAAATAGTGTGTTTGATTTCAGGGTACTATCTTTCCTCCAGCTAGGGATTTTACTTCATTTTTATGGCATATGCACACTATATTACCTTTCTAAAACCAGAAAAGAAAAATTCTGAATTTTAAAACATACCTGGTTCCAGGTGTTTCAGATAAGGGACTGTGGACTATCTATATGTTTCTGTGGGCCCTTAGTGTGTATAAATCACAAGCTAGTTAGGCAGGTGTTATTACAAGGTTGATAGGGTGATATGCTTTTGCTCTTCCTGGTAGTTGGCTCTGTGAAATATTTTTCTTCTCTTGAGTCACTTTGGAGATTTATGTTTCTTTTCCATTTCTTTCCCCACAAGAGAGTCAGCCATTACAAGGAAGGCAGAGCCCAACTGAAGTTAATGTAAAAGTGTATAATTACACTGTAATTTTTAGCTTTCTAATAGAGAGCCATCCCAGATGTCGGCTGCAGAACCTCTATAACGTAATAGTAGAGTGTGATTCCCTTGATAGATCTTAGAATTATCTGGGATTTGTCCAGGTGTCCTAGCATCATACTCAAGATTCTTTCCTGGGCTCACCTTAATCTGTGCTTGTAGGACGATTTTGATATAAAATTCAAGTAAATTTTCTGATGGGTAAAGGTGTGTTCATCCTGAGTTCTGGAAAATTCCTGAATTTTTGTGAGATTACTTCCAATCCACTGTAATGAGGATCAAGATGTTTGCATATGGGGCAGCAGTGCCACCTGGTGGACAGTTACAAGAACACTCCAACATGCTACAAGCTACGCCTGTCACTGGAATTGCGTGTCGGGTTGTGCACTCTCAGGAATCCACAAGTTTCAAATCATGATAATTGTAAAGTTTCTCGCTCATAAGAGATCCTTTCATGCAAACAGATATTTAGAGTTGGGTGTGGGGATACTGGATTTTTTTTAGTATCTCAAAGACTCTTCTACACCGTAAAATCAGATAGCGTTGTGCACTTGAGTTGTGAACATATTTTATGGCTGAATATTCTTTTCTGTCAGACAGGTTTTTCAATTTAAAATTAATATTTTTGCCTCTCATTTTTGGGGGGAAATAGTGGAATATTTGCATTTTTTATAAGTTTGGGTAACTCTAAAAGTTCTTTTTCCCCATTAAGTGATTGAAGAAACAGAATGTTCCAATTTTGCCCTTTTTGAAACATCATTTATATATTTTCCAAGTATTGGAAACTTGCTCAAATGCTGAGGTAGTTTTCTGTTAGATCAGAATGAGGGCCAAGGTGATACACTGACTATTATCACAGAAGTTTGACATAGAATTGCATTATGTTCATAATATTATGAAGTGATGTGTCTTTTAATGAGTCAATTATAATTAGGTCAAGGAAGGTGGATAGCCTGGCCGTTGACTGGAATAATGTCTCTTTTTTTCAATAGAAGGACTTAGTATATACAAACTCAGCATAACCAGATAAAACCTTCTTACACTTCCTGGATTAATTTCAACAGACTTTTATTTCCTCTGACCTTAATTTTAACCTATAGGTTACTTATTGTCATTTTGATAGATTAAGCAGTTGGCAGGGGGAAAAAAAAGACTGCCAGATTCTTTCCCCAAATGCATATAAATATAGCAAATCTTCCTTAATGTGTAAAAACTTTCTTACCTATGAAAATATTGAAGAGAAAGTATCTGTTCCACACGATCCATGTCCAAATTCTCATGCCTGTTTGTAGAACAATTAAGAAAGACCCAGACTGGTGTTTTTAGTTGTTTCTGCATACTACTTCCCCATTAAGATAAAAATATGGTGTGAAAAACAGCAAAGTTTTATCAAAGGAGTTGCAGTTTATGGATTTTCAACACAAGTGGAAGAAACTTGTGTTGCCGCTCGCACATTGCATCAGCTCTTATTCAAGGTGAATACTTTTTATGTGCCATACTGCTTTCCACAGAACTCTACCTGAGTAAGGAGGATCTGAAAAAGCTTCATGATTTTGAAGAACAATGTGTGGAAAAATACTTCCATGAGAAGGTGGAAAGGCTGAATTGTAGTTGTGAGGAACGAATCCGAGTAACATCAGAAAGGTAAAAGATACATTTGTTTTTTTCCATCCCCAAACTGCTACCCAAACCATATTCTAAAAGAAATAGAAAGATGTACTTTGAAAACCCCGAAGTTTGAGTTCTCTAAAACTTTCTCTGGTAGCAAATGATTATGTAACCAATGTATATTTATTGTCTACTATGTTCTAGGCATTCTTAAATAGGATATAAGAATTCCTACCTTTATATGACTTCTACTTCAATTTGTGTATGTGGAGGGGTGGCGGGGGAGGACAAATAATAAACAAGGAGACACATAAAAAATTAGGCAATTTAATGTCAGTGAAAGAGTGATTCAGAAAAAAGCAAGTAGTATAAGGGAATAGAGAAAGACGGTGGCCTGGGGCCTGCCCGAGTTGGGGGATGGGGTGGGCCGCTTTGGGTGGCCTGGGGCCGGAAGGTCACTCCGAGCTTGCCAAGTTGCTGAGGAACCTCAGCTTGAGGAGGTGGGCCAGCCAGAGAACTCCAGCGGGAGGGCACTCCTGGCAGGAGACGCAGCAAATGTGGACGCGCGGGCTCGGAGCACCAGCAGGTAGGCCTGGAGCAGGTGGCGTGCAGCGGGCTGGGCGCCCTGGGGGCGGAGGCGATGGCAGCCAGCTGAAGCCGGTGCAGGGCAGGTAGCAGCGGAGGCAGCCATTACAGAGCTTTTGTGGGAGGTTTTACTCCGAAGGCCAGAAGCGGGGCTCTGGGGCCGTGATGAGCTTCCTTTGTTTTTTGTTTCATGTGGAGACAACTCAGCACACGTGTATGGCGTTCGCAAAGATGCACTAGCGGGGGAGAAACCGCAGGGACAGGCGGGAGGAGGCGGTGTGCCGAAGGGACGTCCTCGGGAAGGGGCGTGCACGGAGGCTCCGGCCTGGGGCAGGGCGGGCTCTGGCCGGCGCCCTGGATGCGGCCGGGGTGCGGGAACCCCGTTCCCCGAGTCGGCGGGGAGCGTACCTGTGCGTGTGCGCGATTTGGGGATCGGCGCGGGGAAACCATTCAGGTTTGAGGGAAGAGGAGGAGGCTTGTTGGAGAAAGCGAGCCTGCTTAGGAACTGTGGTTGGATCAAAGCCATTGTGGATGTAGCAGTAACTCTGGGTGCAAGGCATTGGGTTAAAATGCATGTGATTATATGCATTTTTATAAACAGAATTGCTTTCGGAGTAGCTAGAGGCAAACTGACAAGAGTTGAAAATGTCCCTTCATTTTTAAATGCACATGGGCCTATCAAATGTTATACCTAATTATGTACATATATTTTTTCTGATATCCAAACAGATTGATAGTGAATCCTTAAATACGGCCTTATTTAAAGCTGAATCCCATTAAGAGCTTTCTAAATGGTTCACTACGGTCATAAGTCCTATTTCTGGACTTTTCTATTGATACTGTATTTCTGTAAATATGTGTTTAGGTAGACGATTGAATTTCACATCAAATTACAATAAGAAAAAATTGAATATCATTTATGAGCCCATGAAATTCTATTTCACTGAAATAACATCCTTAGGTCAGAGCTTGAGGAGCTTCCCTTTTCCTTTCTGTCTCTCACACATTCTGCCTCCTTTACAGTTATGCTCACTGAGTCCTGTGGGCCAGCTTGGTTCTCCATTCTGTATGAAACATGTACCCAGATAGGAGTTTATGGAGCCAGGATGAAGACGTGCTATTGCCACTTACTAGTTATGTGCACTTGGGCAAATTTACTCTACGCCTTTATTTTCTTATCGGTAAACTGGTCACAGAAAGAGACCTACCTCTTGGGGCTGCTGTAGAGATTACATGAGGAAATACAAATGAACTGCATAGCAGAGCACTGGTATTTAGTAAAGGTGCCGAGAAAGTTATCTACTATTATAGGCTCCCAAATTGTGAGTGTAATTTCTTTTTAAATACATATTCCCTTCCAAATCTTAAGAAAAGGAGAATAATAGATAAGATGGGATTCCCGCCTCCATCTTTTCCCCAGATTGTGAAATGGGGACAAGGTCATGGAGAGTCCCTTACTTTATACTATAAACTAAGTGGACAGATTTGCTGTCTAGGTAGATTCCTTAGGTTACAGTGTAGATTTGGGGAGTCAGGATGGAAACTAGGGAGATCACTTGAGAGATCGACCAAGTGGGATGAGTCCCAGGGACCAGCCAAGTTAGTGGTGGTGGGATTGAAAGGAGGGTGTCTTAGTGTGAAATACCAGAGACTGAGTGGCTTGTAAGCAGCAGAGTTCTGGAGGCTGGAAGCCTGAGATCAGGGTGCCAGCACGGTCAGTGAGGCCCTCTTCTGGGTTGCAAGTCTCCTTGTTGTGTCCTCACCTGGCAGAAAGAGAGAGTTTCTGGGTCCTTCCATAAGCTCATTCTTGAAGGTTCCACCCTTATGACCTAATCACCTCCCAGAGGCCTCACCTACTAATACCATCACCGCTGGGGGTTAGGATTTCGACATATGAATTCTGGGGGGACCAAAACACTCAGACAATAGCAGAGGGGATAAATAAAGACATGTTTAGAAAGGAAATTCTTGAGGGGAGTTAGGGGTTGGATGTGAAGCCAAGGGACAAGGATGGAGTTCAGGATGACTCAGATCTGAGTCCACGCCTATGCATTATATATGGAAGACATGGGGAGGGGGAGCAATGTGTCGTAGATTTGTGTTGAGCTTGAGATTTTTGTGGAGCATTCATCCAGAGATGTCTGGTAGGTTTTAGAGGTAGGAATCTGAAGCCTGGGGCAAAGTTTGAACTAGACACCTAGTCATCTGCTTATTGTAAAAAATATATAAAACTATGACAGAAGACACAATTATGCCCAGAATGCAAGTAGACAGAGGAAACTCAGGGCACCTAGGGTTGAACCTTGAGGGGTGCTAACACGTGTGTCATGGACCAAGGAAGAGGAACTCATGGAGAAGGCTAAAATGAATCCATCAGAGAAGCATAAGGAAAACTAGGAGAGGGTGGTATTATTATGAGTCAAGTGAATATAGAGTGAAAAGTTGAGAAACAGACTTATTTTTAAAAAAGTAATATAATAATGATGATAAACCTAATATCATCAATCATCATATACCATTCTATTTCTCTTGATTATTTTCTTGGGGTTTGAGTAGAGAAGGATTAGAAGGTAGGTGGGAATATAGATTCCAATAAATATTTAGATGCTTACTAGGGCTCTAGCATTTGAATATGAAGCTCTAATTTAACTTTAAATCGGTTTTCCCTCTTGACAGCGCTCTCTCTCAACAGTCCTCATCTTACCTGGTCCTCCTTGTTAGGGCTCTTCTGGGGAGCTGACAAATTAGGTATGGGAGGGAGGAAGGCATATTTTCCTGCAGTGCCTGAGCGGCAGTTTGAAGAGGGAAGGGAAGGAGATTAGGAGGAGATTTGCCTGCCTGCCTACCTGTAAGGAAGAGATCACCTGCATCCTCACAGGGTGGAGTGAGTTGTGAGACTGGAAGGTGAGAACTTACTAAGGCTATTTTATATCTCGCTTTCTCTGCTTGGAACACTGGCTCTTTTTTGATCCAAGGAGTGTAAGTCAGCATTTCCCTTTCTACCTGTCAAGTAAGATGTTAATGAGGTGTTTTTCCATAGTTAGCACCTTTGGGTCCATTACATCTGGGAAATGCTACTTAAAAAAAAAAAAAGAATATTGTGACTCAGCTTGAGCTGATTCAGTCATTATTTCATCATGAAACCTTACTGAGGAACATGTGTGAACACCTTCCAGCATGGAAGGGTTAACGTAATTCATTTAGCACACCACAGGACTCTAGGACTCCGACTGAACTTGCCTAGATTCCTGAGTTGCTCCTGAGAGGTGCTGGAGGGCAGGGGTGAAGGCCACTGAGTGTGGAGTCAGACCGTCTGGGTTCGAAGCCACACTCTTTGCCTGAGCAGGTGACGATTGGCCATGTGACCTGGCCTCTTTTTATGAAAGGGATAACATTCATGCCTACCTTATAGGGTTCTCTTGTGGGTTAAATAAAATAAATGTAGAGACTTAAAATGTCTGGTACATAGCACTCAGTGGACATTATGATTATAATTGTTTTTGTTATAATCTTATGTTAAACTATTTTGTCCAAAGTCCCATGACAAACAACCATACTGGTCTTCCCGCCACCCTCAAACCTTGCACAAGGGGAACTAAAATTGTAAGAATTTATTTTGTGCATTGAATGACTGAAAGTGTACCTTGATGTAGCTGGTGGTTGAGGAATATAATAACTAAAATACATTTCACAGAACATAATGCTTTAGAAAATAAGTGCCTATAAAAGTAAGTGGACCCTTTTTGGGGGTGAGCAGGTTTTTAGTCTAACGGGTTTCTGTTGTAGCATTTTACCTGCTGCTGTGACTAGCTGCTGGTTTCTAGTCTATCCATTGGGTGGGACTGCTGTTAATGGGACCTGCTCAGTCTCCATTATTGCTGTTCAGACTGTACTGTTTTTGAATTAGATGAAACAGTGAGCTAGATGGACAGGCTCTAATTAAGCATATTTGGAAGGGAATATACGTATGTCTTATGCTCTTTCACTCATCAACTTTGCCAGTTCCAGTTCTGCAGGTTTCAGAAAGGTCAGGAAGCATTTACTAAGCCTCTGTTGAGTTACAGAATTAAATTCCGTGACAGAAATAAGAAAGAGAGGGTTCCCACATACACCAAAATGAAAACCACCTCTTTATTATTTAATTTCTATGTGCAAGGCTCCCAGAAAGAAGAAGGGGAGGATTTCTCAATCCATGAGTCAAAAGGGGATGCCTAAGTATTTTAGGAAGAGCTTGCTATAGCGGAGTGCTCGTTCTTCCTAGTATAGTCGCTGCTTCTTCCAGCCTCTAAATAAGACTGGGATCATTTTTTATTTCCACATATAGTCGTATCAGCCATATGGTTAGTTAGATCCCTTCTTTTGTTGTTTTTTACTTTATTCCTGTTTATCAAAGGTTTTCATTACTGAGAAATTGGGAAGTATACTCTCTCCTCCAAATAAAAGAATGAAATGGGAAGAAAAGAAAGAAGAAAACAGTGCCATAATCCAGAGCCCATTGTGAAAGAACACTTTTGGTCTTTTCCCATTTATTCTTCCACATATTTTTAGCTAAAATTATAGAAGTATGTATTTTGTTTTTTACCCCCTCATACATCAAAAACCATTTCTTCAAATAATTAAACGTTCTTTGTGGGCATATTTTTAACTTTTCTTTTTTCTCTATTTACAAAGTTTTTATACAAAATTTAAAAGAACATAATGCTGAACATAGTGGATATCTATATCCTTGCTCCCCAAACCAGAAATAGCCAAAGGAAATTACTATCAACAATATAAGTATGATTTTTAATGGCTGCATGATTTTCTATCTCATAATGTAAAGAGTATCTACTTGCATTAACATGGTGAAATTATAGCCTCTTTATCTTTATTGCCTAATGGAATATCTCAAAGTTTCATTCTTGCTACCACTGAGTCATTTTAATCTTTAAAAAAAATTTTCTGGGTTAAAACTTGTTACAATGTAGAGGAACTCATTTTGGTCTTGATTTCCATTTGTCTGCTTACCTAACACTTTACCATGTTTCCTTATCTTTTGGATTCGGTCTTTCGAGAATTGTCTGTTCATGTGCTTTGGAGTCTTTGCAATTTTTTCTTTCTGCAACACTTTGTAAAAGCTCTTGATTTATTAAGGAATGCAACCGCCTCATCGTATTTCTTAGAATAGTTTCCAACTCATTTTTTTGTTTTAAAATCTTGTGTTACATTTTTATGTATGTGAGTTTGTTTCTACGTAACCACATCTAGTATATTTTGTAATTTATTGTATTACTTGTTAAGCTTAGATAACTGCATTAGTTTACCATGGTTATTATAACAAAGTGCCAAAAATTGGGTGTCTTAAAACAACAGAAATATTTTGTCTCACAGTTCTGGAGGTCAGAAGTCTAGAATCCAGGTATCAGCAGTGTTGTGCTTTCTGTGATGGCTCTAGGGGAGGATCCTGCCTTGCCTCTTCTAGCTTCCGGTGGCCGTCGGCAGTCCTTGGTGTAATTTGGCTTACAGATGTACCCTTCCATCACAGGGCCGTCTTCACCCTGTGTATCTTCACATCGTCTTCCCTCTGTGTCCAAATTTCCCCTTCCTATAAGGATACCAGCTTATGGGCTTGGTGCCCACCCTAGGAACTTCATTTTAACTTGAGTACCTCTATAAAAACCGTATTTCCAAATCAGGTTACATTCTGGGAGTAATAGGGGTTAGGACTTCAACATATCTCTTTCAGGGGAGATAAAACAAAACCCAACCACATACAGAGATACATACAGACAAATATTGACCAGTGTTTTCTTCATTCTCTCTCTCTGTAAATGAAATCAGTTGTTACATTTAATTGGGCTCTTCTTGCCCTTGACATTTGAACTTACGTAGCTAAAGATGCTTTTACATGAATCAGTGGCTGGACATCATCATGTGGGGTTAAAGTGTTCAAAATAATTTTAAAAATGTGCCTCAGGCTTTCTCTAAATGTAGGTCTCTTAAAATGGGTTTCGTTTGAACCTTGGGAATCCTATTTGAATTGTAAACTTGAGGATTTTCTTTATAAGATCGATTTTTTTTTCCTAATTATGTTTTTGATTATTGACTCTTTTCCTGTCATTCGGGTTTCTTCCTCAGGATCTCCTTTCCCTACCAAAATAACACGGTGCTTGTCAATAGGAGATATTCAGATGCTTGTCATATAAATTAATGAAAATATTCATGAATACAAATGGGCTGATTCATGAGATGGTTGGATTGATCACTAGCAGGAAGCTGGAAATGTAGCTCTGAAATATTAGAGAGAAATAAGGGCTAGAAATGTAGATTTGTACTTCTTCACTGAGGCGACAGTGGGAATTATAGGAGTAGGTGAGATCACCTGGATGAGAGAATATGTTAGAGAGGCAGGAGAGCAGAAGACACACCCAGTGTTGGGAAGCAGGGGGGCTAAGAAGCCACCTAAAAATGGGAGCTGGATGAGAAGAAGGCAAGGCAAATTCCCACTGGCTTAATGTGTTCATTGGTTTTCTTCCTCCCTTCCCCATTAGGGTTACAGAGATGTACTTCCAACTGAAAGAAATGAATGACAAGGTGTCTTTTATAAAGGACTCCTTACTGTCTTTGGATAGCCAGGTGGGACACCTGCAGGACCTCTCTGCCCTGACAGTGGATACTCTAAAAATCCTTTCTGCTGTTGACACCTTACAAGAGGATGAGGCTCTCCTGGCCAACAGAAAGCATTCTACGTGCAGAAAACTGCCCCACAGCTGGAACAATGTCATCTGTGCAGAGGTTCTTGGCAGCGTGGAGATCCCTGGGGAGAAGAAATACCAGTATTATAGCATGCCTCCTTCTTTGCTGCGGAGTCTGGCCCGAGGCCAGTATCCACCAAGAGTGCAGAGGAGGCCACTTCTTGAGATTACAGACAGTCAGAGAGAGGCTTTAAATGTAAGAGAGGACCAGAAAGAGCAAGAGACAGAAAATAGTATAGTTCCCTCTGGGGTGTCCTTTCACAGGCAAACATACCCAAAGTATGGCCAATTTCTCCTGGTCCCATCTTATCTAAAGCAAGTTCCTTTTTCTGCAGAAATGGACTTGCCTCTGTCCAGACCATCTCTGGAAGCAGGTACAGATGTGCTGACCACTGAACAGGTTACTCACGGGGAGGCCCCCGTTCATCTGTCTTGGCACACCCCGGTTGTCCCAGCCCAGGGCTCCGTGCCTGGACCCAAGGAGCAGTACAAGTCAGTTGCTCAGATACCAGTCAGACAAGACCAGCGGGAGCAAGTTTTACCCACTTTGATTGGTACACAGGTACCTGTGAAAGTGACCTCCCTCCCTTCCCAAGCTGAGAGCGTGCAAACTGGAGGTGGATATGTGAACTGGGCATTTTCCGAAGGGGATGAAACTGGTGTGTTTAGCATGAAGGAAAGATGGCCATCCTGCTTGGGTTCCACTTGTAACAGTGACTCTGATCAGAGTGGACAATGCCAGAGGCAGATCCGGGCCAGATCCCTGTCTGATAGCTCAACAAGATTGGCCCGGAGTAGTGATTTCTCAGAGGTGGGACCATGGCTCCAGCCGGACACGTCCTTTTGGATCAATCCTCTCTGCCGAGACAGGGCCTACATTAGGAGTCATAGTTTGAGATTCCACAAGGAGGAGGAACCAAGGATCTATAAGATTAAAAGTAAGAAGTAAACGTTTTTTTTTTTAAGCCAGTGTTAAAAATCCTATGCATTGCTATTATTTTAAAAAGCCTGTGACTTCTGACTGCATTCTCATTCTCCCCATTCTCTAAATTCTTTCTGGGGATAAAAAAGGTTCCTATGCCATCTTTAATTTTTTAATTTTTTATTTTTTATTAAGGTATTATTGATATACACTCTTATGAAGGTTTCACATGAAAAAAATGTGGTTACTACATTTACCCATATTATCAAGTCCCCACTCATACCCCAATTCAGTCACTGTCCCATGCCATCCCAAACTTTCTCATAAACCATTTCCCTTACAGATCTTTCAAGATCCTCAGCAATAGCGGAGTCAGCATGGACTAAAGCAAAAATGCTACTTAAGGACAGGAGATTGTCAAAGAAAAAGAAGAAAACAGAAGGATTACAGGTGCCAGTAAGTGTCTTTTATGTTTTTTTGGCAAATGAGATAGTGGCCTAGCTTAGTTTGGTTTCTCTTTATTGTCAAGTGTCAGGTACATAAAATAGCATTTTACTGGAAGGAATGAAAATATAAACTGAAGAGTCACAAGAGTGGATATGCTGCAATTCATTAATCAGCTCACATGTTGAAGAACATTTGTGTTATTTTCAGTTTTGGGCTTTTCCAAACAAAGCTGTTATGAACATTTGTGCACAAGTCTTTGTGCGGACATGTGTTTTAATTTCTCTGTGGTAAATATTTAGGAGTGGAATGTCAATGTCATATGGTAGGTATTGGTTTAATTTTAGAAGAAACTGCCAAAGTGCTTTTCAGAGTGATTGTACCAATTACCTTCCCACCAGTTTTTGAGTGGTAGTTGATGAGCATTCCAGTGGTCCACACCCTCACCACTGCTTTTGTGTGCTCAGTCTTTTTAATTTTGGCCACATTTGTGGGTGCATTAGTGGCATCTCATGGTGGTTTCATCTGCATTTCCATAGTGACTAGTGCAGCCAAGTATCTTTTCATGTGCTTATTTGCCACATGTGTACCATTTTTGGTGACATACCTGTTCAAATATTTTGTCTTCTTTAAAAAAATGGGTTGTTTTATTACTAAGTTGTAAGATTTGTTTAATGGATATTTTAGATATAAGTCCATTGTTGGGTATATGTTTTGCAATTATTTTCTCTTAGTGGCTTGTCCTTTGCAGTGCATATGTTTTTTAAATTTTGATAAAGCCCAATGTTTGATTTTTTTCTTCTGTAGTCTGTGCTTTTTGTATCACGTTTAAGAAAATTTGCCAAACCCAAGACCACTAAGATTTTTCTCTTATGTGTTCTTCTAGGATTTTCATAGTTTTTGCTCTTATATTTGAGTCTAGCATCCATTTTGAGTTACTTTTTGCCTATGGTAATAGATAAGGATTGGGGTTCCTCCCTCCTTCCTTCCTGTTCTCTTTTCTTTTTTCTTTCCTTTCTTTATCCCCTCCTTCCTTTCCTTTCTTTATCCCCTCCTTCCTTTCTCCCTTGAATACAGATAATCAATATCAATATCAAAAAGATCCTTTCTATTCTCAGTTCTTTGAGAATTTTTATCATTAATGGAGGTCGGCATTTGTCAAGTGCTTTTTCTGTACCTACTTAATATGATCAGAGATCGTTTTTCCTTTCTCCTTGAACACGATGAATTATGTTAATTTTATGATGTTAGAATTAATGTTTAGAATGTTAAATCAACCTGGCTGGGATGCACCCCACTTCGTCATGATGTGTTATTTATTTATTTTTGATGTGTTATTGTTTTTTTATATGCTGTATTCATTTTGTGATTTTTCTTGGGGGGGGCTGTGTTCTTGAGGAGTGGATCTCTTTTCTTGTATTGTCTTTGTCTGGTTTTGGTATCAAGGTGATGCTGGCCTTATTGACTGGGTCGGGAAATGTTCCCTCTTCCTCAGTTTTCTGGGTGAGTTTGTATGGAATTGGTATTATTTCAACCTTAATTATTTGGTAGAATTAACCAATGAAAGCATCTTTGTGGGAAAGTTTTTAATTACAAAGGCTGTTTCTGTAATAGTATACCTATTGTGTCTTTCAAGGAATTTGCTCATTTCATCTAAGTTGTTGAATTTATTGGCATACTATGTTTCTGATATTCTCTTATTATCCTTGTATTGTCTGTGGGCTCTGTAGTGACATCACTTCTCTCATTCCTAATATTTTAAATTTGTGTTTTCTCTTTGTTTCATGATCAGTATGGTTACAGGTTTATTTGTTTTATTGATCTTTTCAAGAACAAGCTCTTGGCTTCATTGATTTTTCTCTAGTTCATTGGTTTTTCTCTTATTTTTATTATTTGTTTAGTTTACTTTGGGTTTAGTTTGTTCTTTTTTCCCTTGTTAAGGTAGAAACTTTGGTCATTGATTTGAGACTTTATTCTTTTCTAATACAGGCATTTGGTGCTATAAAATGCCCTCTAATCACTGTTTTAGTTCTATATTCATGTGTTGTGCTTTCAGCTTCACTTAGTGAATCTTTTTATTTCCTACTAGGAAGCCTTAGACCTGAGTTAGCAATTCTGCAGGACTTCACCTTTCAGGATATTAATGCCTTGCTTCATTTTTCTATTCTACATGCATTTTTCCGTGTAATAATCTCAATGCATTTCTAAAATCACCTCAGCTATTATTAGAATGAGAAGCAGAAACTAATTAGGTAAAATGACCTTTTGGGGGGAGATATTTAGCTTCATAAAGAAGACTCTTCTTTCAGGGAAAATGCCACGAGTTACTGGAACCCATGAAATATGAATTTAATTAGATTTATTTTTGGAATAGTTAACATGATCAGAATTCAATTAGGAATTGCAGTTGGACTCAAGTACTAATAACTTGCATTTGTTTATTGTTTTGTATTTTATCAGTTTACCCCATTTTTTCTCTGTCCCTGGCAGGTACATAGGACAGCCTTTATTACTGGCTATCCGTTATTTTAATGATGAGGGGGATGGGGCTAATGGATGTTAAGTGATTTGCTCAAGTTCACGTAACTTCTAAATGACAGAGAGAGAATTCCTACACAATTTTCTTTTGAATCCAAGCCTTATGTGTTTTGTTCTTTATGATCAATGGTTCTAAAATTGTACTCTCTCATCATCAGCATTAACATTACCTGGGAATTTATTAGAGATTCTGATTTTCCCTCTCCCCAGACCTGCTGCACCACAGATCCTGGGGGTGGAACCTAGAGAACTGTGGTTTAGCACAGGCCTGGGTGGTTCTGACGCGTTAGGTTTGAGAGCCACTGCTCCCCACCGTAGTTCTCAGTCATGCCTGCACACAGAAATCACAGGGATGCTTGTGTCCTACCAGCATAAGTGATGGGAACTTTTCAAAGCTTCCCAGGTGATTCTAATGTGCAGCAAATGCTAACAACCACTGCTCTTCACCATGGCACCTCTATTAATGTCATTCAAAATGTTTTTTTATGGGATTAATGAGATAAATGGCACTGCATTCCAATGAGTGTCTGTTTTTCTAGGTCATAACAGTCAACCCTTGCTCTCAAAGTGACCAATTGATTTCAGAGCCAGGAGAAAATAACATCTCAGTAGAAGACGACTGCAGCAGGAACTGGCTCACAGTGTCCAAATTTAGTCAGATAAGTATGTAACAAGTCTACACTCTTAGATCCCCAAAACTCTGCTGTACTTGCCTCACTTTATCCCCAAGACCACTGGTAGGCTCTGCTGTTTCTTTCAAGCGGAGATGAGGGAATGAGAGGGTGGCAATGCCCTCTTAGGAAAATATCTCCTATTTTTAACTTTTCTGAAAGGGACAAAATTTCCATTTATTTAATGGAATACTTGTTAGGATCCAGGAAAGAAACCTTTAGATTTAGATTGTCTCCTACATCCAGAGCTATTCAACCTCAGAGATTGTTTATTTAGTCTGAGTGATGGGGCAGAGTTGTCTAATTTTATAACTTCTTAAGGTTCGTGTGACATTGATAGGGATTCCTACACAGGACTCAATGGATTGAGTTGTAGGTGGTTATTTACTACTGCTGACATGAAGAGTTTATTCTATGGGCATATGTCCTTTAAGCTTAATAATAATGGTGTTTGTAGAGGAGAGAAGATGGATCAACTAGCTAGGAATTAAAACAATGAACTAAGCATAGAATGTGAAATCAGCTTGGGTGGGTAAAATGAGGGCAGTTTATGAAAAGAATTGAGAGCCATGATCAGAACTTTGAACTTCTTGCATTAGATAATAAAAGACCTTTACTGATTTTTCAACAGAAGGGACTAGTCATTAGGGACTCATAAAGATTTAAAATTACTTGCAGGAGTAAACTTAAGCTAAAAATAGATATTGTATTGAAATCTGTGGTATTATGCTTCTTTGAAACCTTGCTTGCTCTTGTCTGTGTTGATTGGTGGTTTTCGACCAAGAGGCGATTTTGTGCCACCCACCCTCAGCCCCCACCCCCACCCCCACCCCCGGACATTTGCCAGTGTTTGAAGACATTTCTGGTTCTCACAACTGAGGGAAGGGCAGGTGCCCTTGGCATCTAGTGGGTAGAGGCCAGGGATGCTGCTGACCATTGTACAATACGTGTGACAGTCCATCTCTTCCCAAGAAGGAGTTATCCAGCCCAAAAAGTCAATGCCAAGGTTGAGAAACCTTGACTGATACTTAAAAATACTCAGTTGTCTGTTAAACCACTTAGAATCAAGTGGACTCTGAGCTGAAAGGCACATTAGAAATTAAATTATTCAGAACTCCCTCAGTTTACAGGTATGACTCAAGAGCTTAAATTGTCTTGCCTTAAATCTCACAGTTTACTAGAACCTATAATGTCGACTAAATCAAATCTCATACCTAAACATATTCTAGGACCAGTTATAGATATATTAATTTTATTTATAAATGTATATTTGTATTATATATTATAATTTATAAATAGTCTAACTGATATTCAGGTTATTATATATCAGTCTTGAATTCATTTTTTAATTGAGATCTAATTGACATATAACATTGCATTAGGTTTAGGTAAACAACATAATGATTTGTAAATATTGTAAAATGATCACTATAAGTTTACCATACATAGTTACAATTTTATAACATACATACAATACATATATCCACCACCATACATAGTTACAATTTTTTTTCTTGTGATGAGAGCTTTTAAGATCTACTGTCTGAGAAACTTTCAAATATACAATGCAGTATTGTTAATTATAGTCACCATGCTGTTTTACATGCTGTACACTACATCCCCCCAGGACTTATTTATTTTATAACTGGAAGTTTGTACCTTTTGACCACTTTCATGCATTTCACTCACCCTCCCCCACCCCAAATTATTTAAGTTCTTTCTAGTGAATTTCAAACAGAGAAAGATGTGGGTGGCAGAGGGTTCTGGGAAAGGATCTTATTAAGTCCCATGGTCAGAAAGGGAGAGAAGACAGAGGGGAATATGCTGACTCCAGGGGCCTGGCTGATGTGAAGAAGCAAGGAGGCCCAGTATCTACCTTGAACCACATTCCGAGTTGAGAATCTTACTTTTTTGAAACATATCTGAGCTAAGAATTAATTGAAAAAGATTTAAAAAATATAAAAGTTTGAGGGTTGGGAGGTGCCCTGTCAGGTAGTTCTTTTTAAACACAAAAGGTAAAGTTCTGAGGAAATTTAACTATAAAAAGGGAAAGTATCTTTTTAGCTTTTCCTGTATATATTTTATTTTAATGATAGTGCTGTGCTATCATTGAAGCCATATTTATCGTCATTTGATATCACATATGAAGTTTTACAACTTTTTCAGATAGGGTGTTTGCACTTTCTTGTTTCAGCTCTAAACCACTAGGGAGAAAATTGTAACTGTTATCGCCTGCATTTAGTCAGGGACTCTTAGTAAGTATTACTCTCAGAATTAATTCAACTGAGTATTTATTAAATTTTTATTGGGCACCTACTATATGCTAGTGACTTTGTAGGTACCAGGTATTAAGAAATAATAAGACTAATGATTTTGGTCATCCTTTGTAAGAAAAGACTAAAAATTAAATCTGTTTGCTGGCATGTATTTCTACCTTTATTTTGTTTTTTGTTTTGTTTTCTAAGTGGCATGCTATGCATTTGTTAACTAAAGCATGGACACATATTTTAAATAAAGTGTTTTTTTATAGAAGGACAGGTTACGGATATTAATAGAGAAGTATATTGTTGAAAATGTAACTATTGAAGAATAGAAGTAGAATACATAGCTTTCAACCACTTGAGAAAAAAAGGACAAAGGAATCTTGGTAAAACTTGCTACAAAGAGAAAAAACTATATTCAAATGTAGATAAATGCACTGTGTTCAGATCTTTCTGTTTGGGAACTGTGATTTGAATGTAACACATTTTCGTGTATTCTCTTTTTTCTTCCTTTTAACAAGGTCTAGAACCTTACATATATCAGAAAATGAAAACTAAAGAAATTGAACGGCATGCTGTACAAGTCAGTGATTATCTAAAACAGTCTCAAGAGGTAAAAACGTTTTATTTGATATTTTCCCAAAAGAGCGTTCACCTACACAACACTTCTCTAACTTCTTGATCATGCTTTACCTTTATGTCCCTTATTGGCTTCTACTTTTCATTGGTATCACATCTAGTCTCTGTTTTGAGTATTCGCTCCGTTTTCCCTCCTCCCCCTCCCACCCTTACTTTATGCTTTCCTTGTTCTTTATGCAATTTGTTGATCCACCCAATAATTTATTCTGGGCATTTCTAGCATGGAAGAGAAAGAATTCAGGAATTTTTTAAAACTATTTTTCAAATATGTGAAAGTTGCCATGTAGGAGAAAAATATGAAATTTATCAATACTCTTTTAAGAGATAGGGCTAGAATCAGCAAGCAGAAGGTACTGGGAGACAGATTGCAGCCCCACTGGAGCAGGAACTTTTAGCAAATTGGAGCTTTCCGAGGACAGAATGGTTTATTTCTGGAAGGAGTGAGTTCCTCACGCAGAGTGGTTAGTTAAACAGTTTAAGCAAACTTCCTTGCTGACGTGTTAGAGGGGATTTGGGTTTGCAGGGCACAGGACCCTCCATGTTTCTCCAGGGCTGAGGTTGCCGGATTTTTGCAGTCTGTTTTTCTGACCATCCACAAATATGGGCCTGTTTAACTGCCATACACATGTGGGAAGTGTGATTTAGTTCTACTAACCCAAGAAATCTAATTTTGGTCTTGGTTTGAGCATTATTTCCATGAACTTGGGAACTGTACATCTATTACCTGTATGAATGCATGCTAACAACCTCAGATGTTCTTGTAAGAATGTACTGTGAAAAGTTTTCTAAGTAAAATATAAGACTCCCTGAAAGTAATTGGAGGCAAGAACCTGTTTGCCATGTCAAATCATGGTTCCTGCTACTTCTTGGGTTTCAAAACTACGTACATTAACTAACCTATGAGCCATTAGGTGTTCTCTCTAGAGTGGAGTTAATGCCATCTTTACAAGGCTCTTCATAGTGTATAATAAAAATAGCATCAATGAAAATGCCTAGAATCATGCCTAGAGTGTACTAAGGTTCAAGAAATAATAGTTGAATCTAAATAGGAATTAGAATGAGATAAATTCAGGATAACATTATTCTAAATATTCATCAACTGAAACAATAATGTCCTGATGATAGGACATTAATGATGTAATTATGCATGTTTCCTGTCAACTTTGACCTTCATTCCTTCTTCATGTAATTAATTGATTTTTATAAGTTCACTCTTTATTTCTGTAAAAACCTTTATATATCACATTTTTTTGTATGATGTCCCCATAAAAGCAATTTGATCCTGTTAAAGTCCACCATCACTTTTGAGTCTCTCTGATGTTGTGCTAATGTTATTCATCTTCCTAGCTTGAGTTTAGTATGTTTAGTAAAAGAGAAATACTGAGCTAGAGAAAGGGTAAAAAAATAGAACTACACCTTCCGAGGAGTGTGATTTATGATGTATTACTGGAAGCTGGGGGCAGGAGAATGTTGGGTGAATATGTGATGCCCTTTCCTTTCTGCTCAGGATCTGAGCAAAAGCTGTTTGTGGAATTCCAGGAGCGCCAACCTCAGTAGAAAGGCGATGTGAGTATTTCTAAATGTCTGTCTTTAAACATCTTTGGCTTCCTTTTTTTTTTAAATCCTGGTTGGGAACAAAGGCTTAATTGGGTGAGAAAAGGAGAGAAAAAAATGTGTGTGCAATAACAGTATTTTTCCTTTGTTAGCAAGAATGAAAATCATTTATTCTCCAAGTTTTCCTATTTCTGGCAACAAGCTCTCACCTCAGTGTCTTTTAAGAATATAAGGAAACACTCTGTACTACAGCAAATTAGACATTTGCCTTTTTAGTGTTAAAAAAGCACACATGGAATAACGAGTATCCTATCTTTTCTGATAGATAAGATTGTGAAATTTACTTTAAAGAATAGGAATAAATCTGTTTTGCCTAAAGAAAAAAGGCTTAGACTGGAAGACCTGATCGTTTTTTCCTTTAGTTTTTTTCAATTCTATTTTTAGTTTATGGGGTTGATCTTTTTTATTTTTGGTTTTTCATTAACATCTTAAGTGTTTGTCAAGGCAGTAACTCTTTGAGGAAGATAGAAACAGAGCGGGAAAGGACAATAGGAATAGAGAGAGAGAGAGAGGAGATAGAGAACTCACACAGGTGTAGACTTGAGTATCCTCCTGGAATTTTATATATTAAGAGAAATAAAATTTGAAAACCAACCAAGCAAAGAATATTCTATCTGTAGTGTTTTCTGGACCTTTCCAGTTTCATCATAAAATTAACTATCTGTACAGCTAGTGGAGCAGAATTCAGTATGTTCCACTCTGCAAAGGGCCAGCTGGTCCCAGGCAGGTAAAATGGGACTTCCAGTATGCAGCCCACTCTATCTGACATGGCCTTTTTCTCTGGAGCCCCCATCAAGGTCTCTCCTGGCAAGCCTGCCTCTAGACTTAGAGTGCACATGACTTTCTTCTCCCGAAGGTTCAGTCGTTTAGGCTCAGACAGCTCAACCCGCGTTGGTGGGTTATTGCAGCATGAAATTAAACAATAATTGTAATTGTACTTCCTTCCCTGAGGACCTTAAATACTGGAGACACTCTTTTGAATGCATTTATTCAGACTTGCCTGTGGCCACTTGCGCACTTGAGCAGGGCAAGTAACGATTTAAAGAGAGCTAATTTCAGCCTGTGAACATTTAGGGGCCACGTGGGCTAATGAAACTGATTTGTAGGCTTGTCCAAAGACATTCGCAGACTCATTTGTACGCATCTGCTTTGCATAGTTTAGGAACCCTTTAGTTTAATTGATCCAGAACAACACAAACACTTATATAAGTTAAATCTTATATATGTTGTGTGATCATATAGGTAATTAAAAACAAAAACCAACAACTGTTTTTCAGTTAGCTTAGGGCATACACAGTAAACAAGTTACATGCATGCCTGCTGCTAATTTTTCTACAAAAATAATAGTAGGGCTGAAAACTGTTTCTCTATTGGTAAAGATAGAGGTCAGATGAAGCTGATATTTTTCTTGCAAAGGAATATATACACACATACGTATGCACAAATCTATTGTTACTGTTTCACATATTTTTCCTTTCTTTAATCATTGAAAAATTTAAAGCATTATCTAAACCACCCTAATTTTTTGAACAGGTTGAGAAGTTCAAATGGAGCTGACAGTAAGTTTTTATATTTAAACATTTTATTTTTATATATTTTCATCTTATTAATGGTGAGATTCACTCTCCTGCTGAGATTTTCATGGTTCTTGGAATTCTATGCATGATTTCTGTCTCCTACAACAAAGTAAAAGTTCAGTAAAAAAGGAGAAAGCTAAATGTCTTTCTCCAGATAGATCAGGACTGATGTCTGAAAATTTTTTGAATTACCTGTTTTCCAGTTTTCTCTGTGTCCTGAGGGTATAAGCACTGAGCTCATTTA
This sequence comes from Smutsia gigantea, assembly GCA_032199065.1. Classification (NCBI taxonomy): domain Eukaryota; kingdom Metazoa; phylum Chordata; class Mammalia; order Pholidota; family Manidae; genus Smutsia; species Smutsia gigantea. The sequence continues at coordinate 252,088 of JAVSCE010020620.1, forward strand.
GATAGTTCCAGCAACTCTACCGTCACTTTTTACATTGCTCATTAGGAGCCATTCATAAGATTGTATGTGGATACCTTTTTCCTCTATGGTTTCAGTAGGACTCGGCCCCAAATGGCTAAGTAGGGCTAAGGCACATGGGACAACTCCCTGGTAAGGTAATCCTCAACAGCTCCTCTTAAACTTTGCTGCAGTCTACTAGCCCCTTCCCACGTGCTCGACCCCTGCTGCGGATTGGCCACCTCACTCTTCTGTGATCTTGTTCTATTCCACTTTGTCTGACTTTCAGTACCTCCCTTGCAGCTGATTCCTTCTCCTCCAACTACAAACAATTTTAAGTCCTTTTCTACACACACACATAAAATCCTTTTTAGAATTTCACCTAGCCTTCAAACTGCCTCTCTTGTCCCTTATCTCCAAATGAATTGAAAAAGTATTAACATTTGCTCTTCAGCCCATGGTGCCTATCCCTGCCACTCTGCTGAAACTCCGTGCTCACTGCCAAGTCACATGACCTCTTTTTAGTCCTCACTGAACGTGTGGCATTTGACCGTGACCATTTTATCCACTTTCTAAGTTTCCATGAGGCTGTTCTTCCCTGGCTGTTCTTCTGTTTCTTTGTTGACTGGCCACTCTGATAGCCCCCTCTTCTTCCACCCAGGCGGGGAATCTCAGTTATTTACAATGTCCTTCCTACCCCCACTACTCGCAGCTATCAATTTGCCTTCTAACTCCAAATCATCCCTGGCCCCATCTTTCCAGGCTGTCTGTTTTGCTCTACCCTGCTATTCCTGCCTTAAATCTCCAACTCTTGTTTTCCTACATAATAAGTGAATAATACTTTCTTTAGCTCTTGATTTTGTGTCATTATTGTGGGTGGTCTCTCTCTCCACATTTTCCTGTGTTCCTATTGGAATTATCTTTCTGAACAATAAATCATCACTAATGTAGCAACTTTTGATGGCTTCCCCTTACCTAGGCTGCAGATGTCTGAGTTTTTCTCTTGACAGCCTGGCCCTGGCCCAGGTCTCCAGGTTCATGTCCATGAGCCCTTTCACTCAATGCGTCTGCCCTGCAGCGTGTAACCACCCACCTGTTAGCACCTCCGCTGGGGTGTCTGGAAGGCATCACCAACAAAACGGCTTACCTTTCTCATCCATCTCGGGAAATGGCAGCTCCACCTTTGCAGCTGCTGAGGCCCAAGTCTTGCAGTCATATTGATTCCCGTTTCCTCACGTCCCCACTTCCAATCCATCAGTAAATCCTTCAGAATTTATCAAGAATATGATTCCTTTGCTGCCTCCACATATCATTCTTTGTCTCTTCCCCAGATCACATGATGGCCTCCAAGCTATTGCTCTCTGACAGTCTATTTCCAGAGGACATCCAGAATTACCCTTTTAAAGTCAAATTGAGTCACTTTGCTGCTGAAATGGTGTTCCAGCTCGCTCTGTAAAAGCAAAGTGCAAACAAAGTTTACAAGGCCCTATTGGTCTGGCCCCCTCCTCCAACTCTCCAACCCCATTTCCTCTCAGCACAGTCCTCTCTGGCCACCTTAACACTCAAGCGCAGTCCTGGCTCAGGACATTTGCACTTGCTGTTTTCTTTGCCTGGAATATTCTTCCTTTATCCATGGACTCATCCCCTCTCTTCCTTCAGGTCTATGCTCAAATTTCGCTTTATCAAAGAGGCCTTGCCCAACCACCCTATATAAAATAGGAACTCCCCCCCCCCACTTCCTAACCCTCTTAACTTCATGTATATGTAATATACTAGATACCCTCTATAGATCGTAGCCAGAGACTTTATCTGTCTTTATTACTTCTCTTTCTCTTGAGCATAGACCAGTGCCTGGCACATAGTAGGTGTTGAATAAATAAGTGTCGAATGAATGATCTCACAGCTCCTTCTGGGGTGAATTTAGGATTTATCAGCTTTATCAGACTCAGATGCCCATACTCTTTTACGTATTTCACAGCGTTTATTTAGGAAGTTTTCATAGACCTCTGTATGCTTCTCAACTATATTACTTAGCAAACTGTATTATGACTATAGTTTCCATGTCTTTCTCTCCCAGCATCTCATCTTTGCTTTTCTTTAGGGTGGGAGCCACATCTTACTCACGTGTGTCACACCCAGCATGCCCTGTAGTGGGAGCTGAATATTTTTATTATTGAACTAACTCAGAAAGGAAGATTCTATTCTGATGATCTTACGTTTTACCAAGCACCCCCAAAGGAAGGGATTTTTGTTCCTTCCCTTATCCAGCAACAAGAAGCCAGAGAGATCAGTGAAATGGGGCTCATTATGCTGTTTACTCTGCTAGGTATAAAGCAGTTACCACCATGAGACTAAAATTCTCCACTTTAATTTTGATTTTATGAAATGGCAAAACTGTTGCAAAGGATTTCTCTGGAGCCTAGTAATTTAGGACTTGAGCACATAGAAGAGAACCATTTAAACTTGCAGGAGGTGTTCCCAGCACACAGTCCTTCTGTAACCAAACAAATCCCTTGGTGTCATATTCTCCGCCCACTCCTTTGTTCCTGGGATACACCTCTTAATGTGTTTTCATCATTTGATTGTCATTTTAGATCAGTGAAGTAGTCTGCTAATAACTTGGTATTAATAATGTCTTTATATGGGTACTGCATCTTGGTAGGAAGCCCAGAGAATTGTGCTTTTGGGATGTCATGAAGTGTGATGGGCAGCTGAGTGCCTTCTGCAGCAGAGGTGTAATTGGTTCAGAGGAAATACATCTTTGAGGCTAATATTACCTGTCTTTCTTCAATTCCCTATATAAATATGTTTGGAGATATTGCATTGATGATTGGAAACTGTCAGGATACCGTACCCAATAATGTGGTTAAAGGATATTAGATAATCTTTTTCAAATACTGAAAGCCATTCTGATTAACCTGTTCAATAATAACTTTGAAGGCAATATATTCATAAGCATGTATTTATCTCTAGCCAACTAATTAAAATGCCAATCTTCATAATTTCAGAAATCTCAGTCTCCTTAAAAAGCCCTCAAGAGTCTCACCATCATTATTCAGGTAGGATGCATGTGCACATAGCTATGTCAACTGAGCTAAATGTCTGTGATTTTGCATTTGTAAACAGAAACACTGATGAACTCCATAGTATTGATATGTCTCCCAACTTGAAGAGTGGTTCACTCTGATGAGAATATTCTGATTTCTTATCTTGTCATTGGCTTGGGAAAACAAGTTGATAGAACTTAAGAGAATTTGGATTTTTAAAAAACATTTGTGTTAGTGAGTTCCAAATTGTGAAGGAAATTGAGAGCTAAAAGTTCTTTCCAGGCTCTGAACCAGCCCAAAGTCAGAGTTCTCCATATTTTGGACTGCAAGAGAGACAGGCCTAAAACTAGTTCTTTGAGGGAGGATTCTGTACCTTTCCTGGGCCTTCAGTGAACACGACCACTGAATGAACTCCAGTGCCTCAGAGTAAGTTCAACAAAGACACTTGCCAAGGGTGTTATTAAACAAGATGCCAAGGGCCTTAACTTTCTTAAGCAATGTCATGTTCACAGTGCTTGACTCGTCCTTCTTTCAAAATGGGAACAATTGTACTAGCCCTTCCCGAGGAACAGTCTGCCAAAGGGCTAGTGGGGAATTAGGAGAGAAACACTTTGAAATGCAAAGCGATATAATAACTGACTGGGCGTGGGCCACGGGCTGGTCCTTGGGAGGTCATTGCTCTGAGCGCAGGATGAGCCAATACATGGGCAAGACTTTTGTACAATCTAAAGCTCAGCAAATGAGTAAGAGCTTATTGGTGTGATAAGCACTATTATTATTATATCAAGGTCATGTATTCAGGGTCCAGTAATAGATTGGCTTCTCCTGAATTCTCCTCTGTAGTGAACAGTGTTTCTGTGGATTCCAAACTCTGCATTCCAGGCTCTTTTAACTAGGTCTTTCAGCTCAGCAGCTTTTGACTCCATCTGTGAACATAAAGTCTCAGGTGAGGAAACCTGTAACTCACATATTGACTCTGATCTGTTAGGATATGGCTCTTAACAGGAAAATGAAGATCACTTGCTTCTAATTAAAATTGGTCTTCCGGTCTCTCTGGGAAAAGCAAGTGAACTGTGCAGAGTCAACAGTAGATGTCCCCACAGTCCATTGTGCACTAGCTTTGCTCTGGAAGAGAAACACCCGAGAATGAAGACCACAGAGTAAAATGCCCTTTAAAAGAAAGTTCCACATATGTATTAGTATGTGCTCTGATATTCACGAGAGTGGAGATGATAGCCCTACCTCAGGCACATTATATAATCTCAAATAATCTGTTCCCTGGGTAACACTGGGGTATCCTTCCTGTTTAAGGCAGACTTTATTTTTAAAACTGTGTTATAGGTAATATTTTTGATAAAGGCAAAGATAAAGAGTCTTTGAAATGAAATATTTTAGCATCATACGAATACACTGATGTGGGGGAGGCTTTCTGTAAATTCAAACCACTGATGCATACTTAAAATCGTGAATCTGTTTTTGTTGCAGCCATTGAAAGAAACAACCTAATGAGGCTCTCACAGACCATACCATTCACACCCATCCAGCTGTTCGGTGAGCGCCATTTCTACCTTCCTGAGGCTGTGCTAGGGCAGAAGCATAACATCTGAATGAATCAAAGGAGAACCCATTTTTTGTCATTTTAGTGGAAAATTTCATTTTGCTGGTGATTTTCCCGGTGGTTGCAGTTTAGTGAGATGAATTTCCTAAAATGGAAACTCTTGTTAACTGCCTGGCCAGCACTAGGGTCAAAATCTGATGCTGTGGGGATGGGACCGATAATGAGCAACAGTTGGGAAAAAAGCAATACTGTTGCACCCGGCATTCGCTGATTTAAGGCTGGAAGTAAGTAGGAAAGTAAAGGACCAACTAACCAGGAGAAATAAATGCAGAAGAAAGTGATAAATGTCGATATGATAAAATCTAACAGACATCTGAAGAGAAATGCTTTTGTAGGTTGTTTTTTGTTTATTTTGTTTTCTGTAAACTAATTGCTCTTAGCTCAGAGAGCAAATGTCATTTTTAAAGGCTGGAATAGTAAAGAAAAACAAGCTTGCATTAGCCAAGGCTACCAGAGTCTCTCTGTCCAGCCAGCTGACAGTTTAACAGGGTCCCCCAGGCCATCCTAGACCTGGTCCTCACACTCTTCTCATGGGGACGGACCAGGTGGCTTCTGATCACTTACGCAAATACCTTCTCCTTCCCCTCGGCTCCATCGCTGGTTTGCAACTCAGTAACTCTGCTCTAAGTATTTAGGATGCTAAAGAGACCTCCCCAGTGGCATTTATCTGGGCACCAAGAATAAATGTTTGAAAATAATGTTACTGGACATTACCTAGACATGTTTTTTTGGTAAGTGGTTACATGCAAGAGTGAGCAAATAGATTCCTTTCTTGGGAAACCATACAGTGCTCACAAAAAGAGCCCTGTGAAGCGCATGTGTAAGGAGAAAATCAAACACAGGCTCCACAGAAGTTTGTATAGAAAATGTGACTTCTGTTATGAAACGTTAAACAGTATATCAGGTAGAGTCTAGGCTGAATGAGAATTGCTCCCTGTTCAACAGCCTAAAAGCAGAAGCAGTATAGCAGTTAAGGACCGCTTTTGTCTGTAAAATCTTTTATGTGGGATTGAGTTTGTATCTGAGGTTCCAGTTCACCTGAACCAGTTTAATATATTTAATCAGTACAACAACCCAGTGAGGTGAGCACTATTTTTCACTCCCATTTTACTCATGAGGAAAGTGAGGTTTTACTTGTCCAAAGGCACAAAGGAAGGAGGGAGAGGCTCTGGGGTATGACCTCGGTTCTGTCTAACTAACTACAGCTGGGGGAAAACATGCATTCTCAGTGGGGGCAGTGTCACCACCAAGGGAGCAAAAACATCTTTTTATGTATAAAGCACAGATATACATAGATATATAGTACATAAATGGATACATGGTCTGCATTTGGTATTAAAATATCATGGAAGGGGCAATTAGGAAAAAACTGTCTAGTAAAGGAGGTGATAATGAAAACACAAGGATAAACTATCTCTCTCCAAGTATTTGTCTTTAACAAAAGAAGCATAACCTTATTACTCTGATTTTGTTTCTGTCTATAGTCTATAAGAAGGACAACTTGATTCTTGTACAACTTGTACATCATCTGATATTTTGTCCCTTCTCTCCTTCTCCCCCTTTGCTGGGCAGTCACATGGTCTGAACCATGTCCTTACTCTGCACCTGTCCCTGCATAGGTGAAATTCCCATCTCCTCTGACCACCTGGGAAACTGGACAGATTCTGGGCTGATATTTAGGACGGCATCCATGTCACAGATGTGGGATCTCACTGAACTCCTCACCTGCACTTTTTATTTTTTTTAGGGGTCAGAAAAAAAATTTTTTTTTAAATTGAGGGATAATAGATATACAATCTTATATTAGTTGCAAATATACAATCACCTGCACTTCTTCTTGCAGCAGGAGAAGAAGTAACTGTCTACAGGCTGGAGGAGAGTTCACCTCTGAATCTTGATAAAAGCATGTCCTCTTGGTCCCAGCGAGGGAGAGCTGCCATGATCCAGGTGTTGTCCCGAGAGGAGATGGACGGGGGCCTGCGCAAAGCCATGAGAGTCATCAGCGCTTGGTCTGAGGATGATGTTCTTAAGCCAGGGCAGGTTTTCATTGTGAAGTCTTTCCTTCCTGAGGTTGTACAGACATGGCACAAAATCTTCCAGGAAAGCACTGTGCTTCATCTGTGTCTCAGGGTAAGTCAGAGATCCAGAGCCCAGATGGATAAGTCGAACAAAGGAGAGCCGGCTGCATTCTAATCGAAGGCTCTTACCGTCATCCTCAAGCACAGCCTATTCTTTTTTGCCGGTGGTGGTGTTTTGCTACCTTTGTTTCGTAGAGGTTTTGCTTTTGGAGTGTGGAACAGAGAGGGCAGAATAAAAAATCACACTTGGGTTGCCTCTAGTAATTCTGTGATCATTAATTAGTAGGCATGTGATCATAAACCAATATGTTTATCACTGCTCCCTATTTTATAGGAAATCCAACAACAAAGAGCTGCTCAAAAACTGATTTATACCTTCAACCAAGTGAAACCACAAACCATCCCCTACACACCAAGGTGAGGAGATATTGGACCCTTGCCCCTTCATTTTATTTTATTTTATTTGCCCCTTCATTTTAAGTAGGAATTTCTATCATTTCTTCTCAGCCCTATTAGTTATGAACCAGGCCAGACCCATGGGGAAGTTCCCCATGACTTATTTTGGGTTTTCCTTTCTATAGTTCTGGAGACTGATAAATACAATTAGATATCCCAAGATACCTTGGCTTAAATAACTGAAGTTATGTGAGTGGAAAAGAGAAAATCAAGCAGAGGTTATGATTAACCTCTCAACTACTTGAAACAGGAAGATCTAGGCATAGTTACTAATGCCCAGGAACATTATGGCAGCAAACCATTTCTACTTTAAGCATAATTTATTTCCCTAATATCTTATAGAAATTAGGAACCTTATAAGAATGAACTCTTGTCAGTTTCACTTAAGTGTTTTCATCCACTCATCACTTTCATTTGGCATGATAAATCATAAGTTGGGGCTGAAGATTATAGTAAAGTATTATCATTTCATTTATGAGGAACTTCATAGGGCATGGCAAGAAAAGTTGAGTCCGGTCCAAAAAAAAGAGATGGCTTTTCCTCAGAGAGAAGGCAGGCAGGTAAGCGAGGGGAACACTCTCCGTCTTTGCCACCTGCCTCTTCCATAGAAAGGCAAGGGCTTGGGTATTGAAGTTGCATCAGACCAGAGTTAGGTTATCTTCCCTGCTGCTGAGTGTTCAGTAATGTAAGTCCCCCCTTTAATTCCTTGTGGGAAAATCAGTGGCCTCTTATTCCTCCTCATAGGTTCCTGGAAGTTTTCTTAATCTACTGCCATTCGGCCAATCAGTGGTTAACCATTGAGAAGTATATGACGGGGGAGTTCCGCAAGTACAACAATAACAATGGTGATGAAATCGCCCCCACCAACAGCCTGGAGAAGCTCCTGTTGGCTTTTTCTCACTGGACCTATGAGTATACTCGGGGAGAGCTGCTGGTTTTAGATTTGCAAGGTGATTGATAGCCTAGGACTCAATACAGCAAGCATGAGGCAAAGGTCAGGAGACACTGACCAGGAATTGCTTTCTCCATTATCTTCACCTACATATGAGCCTGGCTCTGTCTTTACCCAAAGCCATAGTTAAGGGCTTTCAGTGAAGACATTACTTGACAGTATGTGCTTTTTTTTTTTATTTGAAAATGGAAAGATGTTATCATTTTTATGGATTTATTTAATGTTTGTGAAACTGTCCTAAATGGGAGTAACTAGATGGGTGTCTTAAGAAATCTTGCAAGAACCAGGATGGGTAGGGTGTAGAGTTGCTTCATCTGGCTTTGAAGGGAGGTGGGCCATTTATTTCAGGGACATTGTACAATGATGGTCATGAGCACCTACCATGTTGTTTCCCACTTAGATCAAGGGAAAAATAGAGGCAGATGAGTAGCTGCCTAAAATTTAAAGACATCTAAAACTGATCTAAGTAGTTAATGATTTCTGCACCAAATTATCCCATTTTATGGCTTTACCTTGGACTTACGTTCACAGCAACACACATACATACATTCATACACATAGGAAAGTTTAAATTCTGGACATTTTTCATGATTTTGAGTTTAGTGCTTTAGCAATTTATAATTTACTTTGCTCTCATTGCTGTGTACCTTGGTATGACAGTGAATGAAAGCACAAACTCTGTCTGAGAGAGGCGACCCGGTGCACTCTTATTTAATGAAAGCCTTTGATCGGTGCATCTTCCCACTATCAACACCTCACATGTGATTTATAATCCTGCAGAACAAAACAGAGTATCTCTAGCAGGTTTTCCTTGCAGGGACAGAACGAAATATGTATTAAGGTCAAAGTTTAGTCCCTGGTCTCACTGACTGGGACGTTGGTTTTAAATAGGGGATTTAGCCCAGGAACTTTCAGAGAAGTTATCTCGTTTAATCCCAGAAGCAGCACCTCAAGGTAGATATTATAGAGAATTTAGGCCCAGAAAGTTTAAATAACTTGCCCAAGGTTGCACAGCTACTTAAGAGGAAGCCAGGATGCCGACTTAATCTGGTTTGACCATTCATGTTCTTTCCTTTTCACTGTGCTGTCTTTTATTTATGAGTTTCATGCTGATAAGACACAACTGGTTAATTTGAACAGAATGGGCCTTTTCTTGTCTTCTCTAACTTTCCTACCTCTCCAGTCCTGGGATTCTGTGCTAACAGCCAGGCTGGGAAACGAGGGATAAGTCAAGATAAGCAGGCAATCCTGGGGTATTGTGACGATGTCCAGTAAGACTGCAAAGCCAATTTTGATTAACATTTATGCCATGTGCACAATGATGTACATACACTGTTTACACGTAAGTCCTTCTGTCCTTTCAGATCTGTGCTGTTTACAGGTCGAATTATATTTCCAACCCTCAAATACAATATTTTAGGAAGCAAATTAAAGTTAAAACAGTCAAGATGATTCAGCTTTTAAACCAGTAAGTGCCTGATCCATGTAAAACCCAGCAGCTGATGCCCAAGGCATCTGCTTCTGAGGCTCACGTCAGGGAGAGGCTGATTGTTTTCCTCTGTGCTTCAGTGTCTGTGCTTTGAGTTTGGGGTGGAGTTGTTTAAAAAGAAACACAGAAACAAAAAAACAACCAAAGACAAACTTTAAGGAATTAATGATGACTCTTCAGTGTGTTTTGCATTCCACTTGAATAGGTTTTTGTTTAATGATGTTTATGTTTGGGGATTTTTATGTCTCTTGGTAATCCGAAGTGACATTAAACAGAACAAATGCTGCATTGATAGTCTTGGCAGAAAAAGAGAATTAACTTTATTCTTTTACTGGGAAATTATGTGAATTGCAGAAATAGGCCACTCCAAATGAACTATGTCAAAACATTGACTTTCAAAGAAGGGAAGAATGGACATCATAGGATAAGATGAAGAAATTGAGATACTGGATAGTTTTGGCCAACTGGTAAGGCCTTAATTTCTGGAAGAACATGAATCCTATAATATTTATAAGCAGTTATATTTTACTACTACTAGCTAACATTTACTAAATACTTACTTTGTGCCAAGCACTTGGCCAAAGGCTTACACATTATCGTATTTAATCCAAACCAGGTTGGAAAAGAAAACCGGAAGAATATAATGTATTCTTAAAATATATCAATGGTTTTTGGTTCAGTTTTGTATTTTATTCAGTTGATTATGTCTGATTTTTGGAGAGATGATTTTGCATCGTCTGGGGGATAGGAGTGCAGATTGAGAGGCCCAGTGGTGGCAGTTAGTGGGAAGAGCTTTAGTGGTGCCGTGCTGGCCTCTGAGTCCTGGCTCCACCATGGATTAGTTGCCTGACTGGGGATGACCACTTGGAGTTCCACTTCCCTCATTTGTAATTGGGGAAAATAATACTATGCACTTAAATCTAGAATTTTTAAGGGACTGAAATGAGACAAGCTCTTGACACGTAGTAAGCTCTCAGTAATGTGTGTTATTGTTGTTACTGTTAATATCTGTGTGGCTCTTTAAAATGGGAAATAGTCTTCAGTTGTGGGTAGTCTGTTCTTAGCCGTGTGGTCATGGTGGTACCATAGAGACCTGAGCTGTAGCCTGTGTAGAGGGAAGCCCTGATACCAGCGTGCACTGGCTCCCTATTGCTTTGAGGGAAAGAAGGAATGAAAAACGGGATTGTAAGTCACCAACCCAGGAGCCGCTGCACCAGGTGAGGAAGCTGAATTCTAAGGAGAGGCTTGACCAATTTCTAATTGGTTGTAATTACACTGTAATTTTCCAGTCTCTTCCCATTGAAAAGTCCTACACAAGAGGGCCCAAATCATCATCATTTCACTTGAAATCCAACATTTAATTCCTGGCAATGAGAATGAAAAACAATTACATTTCAAATGACAGTGGTCCAGAACATTTTTCTAAAGCTCGGTATATTTTTCAAAGAACTTTTGGAGGTAGCAGATTTTCTTTTATTCAACAAAGCAATTTCCAGAATAAGCATTAGCATCAATGTTCTCCTCATGAATCTTGCTGCTACAAAGAAGGTAACTTCTTGCCACAGTGGTAGAAGTTCACTGATGTATCCCGAGGTGGTGGGGATCATAACATAAGACTCTGAGTTTCTCATAAGGGCATGCTGCATATTATATATGCATACTCTATTAAGGCTGGTAAAGAGATGTCACTGGGGTTTTTAGATGTTAAAATGCTTTCAAACATCTAGGAGAATATGTGGATAGGATGGGCTTTGATGTTTCAGTTTGTCAATCAGGTGATTCCTGTGTAGCTGGGAGAGGCAGGCATTGGGGAGACCGGGGACAGATGAGGGGTGCAGCATGATTGATGCTCTGGACTGCTGTCTATTGTGACTCATTGGAAGGCCTCTTCTGCCATGTGAGGGCTTCAAAACATCTATTTAGTAGTTAAGCTTTGAGCTGTCACATTGGGTTTAGAGATATAAAGGTTTGTGGATTCTCTACCCTCATTCCTATAGGGGAATTTATTCATTAGGAACCACAGTACTTTAGGGAAATGAGATAATCAGAACATGATTTTGCCAGCGGTAAGAAAAGAGAATTTTACTTCATAAGAGGTCTTGATAGAATAAAGATAATAAAAATAGCAACTGACATTTTTTAGTGCCCTGTGGGTCACACACTTGGCCAAGTGGCTTGTTTACAATAGTTCATTTAATCTTCTCAGTAACCCTAGAAGATAAGACCCATTAGTATTCACACTTTCAGATGACAAAACTGAGATTCAGAGAGATTAAAGGGGTCCAGCTCACACAACTAGGAAGTGACGGGGTCATCGATGGAACCCAAATCCTTTGACCTCTGCCTATCTAACAAGCAACAAGATGTAAAGTAAATGGAAGCTGATGTGATTTGAAGACTTTTTTCCCCCATAAAACTTCCTTTATCCCAACCGATGTTACCTCTTCAGGTGCTGTGCGTATTCCCAGCTTAAATTTACAGTGCGTTCAGACATCAGCCTAAAGTTTCATCATTGCTGGAAACGTCAGGCTTTAAGTTAGGTCTCAGCTTAAACATGTGAAGGATTTGTAGCCTTCAGTCTCTGTATTGATGGTACTTGGGCTATCTTGCTGTCTGTCATTCTGTTTATTTACTACATTGTTTGAAAAGCAGGGTCTCTCTAGGCTGTTCCTTCTTATACCTACATCAGTGAACTTCCACCACTATGGCAAGAAGTTACCTTCTTTGTAGCAGCAAGAATACCCCAGCCTCTTCCTATGAGTTCTTCTTTAATAAGAATAAAGGCCGAGCAAAGCACATTTGCACACTTGCCCTTGGGCCTGTGTTTCAGGTTTTCTTTCCCTTTCCCTATACAAAATCAGTGTATGAAGAGATTCTAAGCTGGATGGTCTTAAATGGAATTAAGAGGGTCTGTGAACTTTGATGAGAAAACAAATTACACCTTTATTTTCACTAACCTATAACTAAAATTCATCACTTCCTTCAATTATAATGGAGACCACACACCACAGCGATATTAGCAGCATTGGTGGCTGTTTGCAGTAGCAATTACAGATGTTAACCTAGCACATTACAGTGCTGGCAGATACCTCAAAATACTGTTTTTTATTTTTTATTAAGATATTATTGATATACACTCTTATGAAGGTTTCACATGAAAAAACAATGTGGTTACTACATTTAACCATATTATCAAGTCCCTACCCATACCCCAATGCAGTCAGTGTCCTTCAGTGTAGTAAGATGACACAGATTCACTGTTTGCCTTCTCGGTGCTACACTGTCTTCCCCATGATCCCCCACACCATGTGTACTAAACATAATACCCCTCAATTCCCTTCTCCCACCCTCCCCACCTGCCCTCCCACACCCCTCCCCTTTGGTAACCACTAGTTCCTTCTTGGAGTCTCCAAGTCAGCTGCTATTTTGTTCCTTCAGTTTTGCTTCGTTGTTATACTCCACAAATGAGAGAAATCATTTGGCACTTGTCTTTCTCCGCCTGGCTTATTTCACTGAGCATAATATCCTTGAGCTCCATCCATGTTGTTGCAAATGGTAGGATTTGTTTCTTTTTATGGCTGAATAGTATTCCATTGTGTATATGTACCACCTCTTCTTTATCCATTCATCTACTGATGGACACTTAGGTTGCTTCCATATCTTGGCTATTGTAAAAAGTTCTGTGATAAACATAGGGGTGCATATGTCTTTTTGAATCTGAGAAGTTGTATTTGGGTAAATTCCAAGGAGTGGGTGTCTTGCAAATGAGTTTCAGCTCAGGCAAGTTTGCTATAGATCCACTATGACCAAAGAAATTTACAGCAAAGGGTTCTTGCTGTGAAAAGGTTATACCCAACTTTATTTCCAGGTGGCATGTCAGTCACTAAAATCCTGTTCACTCAGAGCGAGTCTGTGTTATCACTGCTGCTTCGGATGCAGCAAGCCGGTCTCTGCCTCTGGGCCCCTCTGTCTGCACAGCCGTCCTCTGGGCCCCTCTGTCTGCACAGCCGTTCTCTGGGCCTCTGTCCTCGGCGCTGCCACCACTCCAGCCTCCACTCTGCTCTCCGGCAGCCTTGCACCCCTGCAACCCCATCTCCAGCGAGCACTGGGTGGAACTCTTTATATTAACACAATAATGGCTTATTGCCTAAAGGTATGGAAGTGGCAGCATAGCAACAGGCCAGTCACATCATCAGGTGGTTTAAGTTCAGTGAGGATCCTGGCCATAGGACCCCCACTTTACCCACAGTGGGATTCCCAGGTAAAATGATATTTCTATTTTGAGTTTTTTGAGGAGCCTCCATATTGCTTTCCACAATGGTTGAATTAATTTACATTCCCACCAGCAGTGTAGGAGGGATCCCCTTTCTCCACATCCTTGCCAGCATCTGTTGTTCTTAGTCTTTTGGATGCTGGCCATCCTCACTGGTGTGAGGTGATATCTCATTGTGGTTTTAATTTGCATTTCCCTGATGATTAGTGATGTGGAGCATCTTTTCATGTGTCTGTTAGCCATCTGAATTTCTTCTTTGGAGAATTGTCTTTTCATATCCTCTGCCCATTTGTTAGTCGGGTTATTTGTTTTTTGGATGTTGAGGCATATAAGTTCTTTATGTATTTTGGATGTTAACCCCTTGTCGGATATGTCATTTACAAATATACTCTCCTATACTGTGGGATGCCTTTTTATTCTGTTGATGGTGTCCTTTGCCATACAGAAATGATTTAGTTTGAGATAGTCCCATGAGTTCATTTTGCTTTTGTTTCCCTTGCTTGAGGAGATACATTCTGGAAGAAGTTGCTCATGTTTATATTCAGGAGATTTTTGTCTGTGTTGTGTTCTAAGAGTTTTAGGGTTTCATGACAAACATTCAGGTCTATGATCCATTTTGAGTTTACTTTTGTATATGGGGTTAAACTATAATCCAGTTTCATTCTCTTGCATGTAGATGTTCAGTTTTGCCAACAACACCTGTTGAAGAGACTGTCAATTCCCCATTGTATGTTCATGTCTCCTTTATCATATATTAATTGACCATATATAGTTGGGATTATATCAGGGCTCTCTAGTCTGTTCCATTGGTCTATGGGTCTGTTCTTGTGCGAGTACCAGATTATCTTGATTACTGTGCCTTTGTAGTAGAGCTTGAATTGGGGAGCATAATCATCCCAGCTTTATTCTTCCTTCTCAGGATTGCTTTGGCTATTCGGGGTCTTTTGTGGTTCCATATGAATTTTAGAACTATTTGCTCCAGTTCATTGAAGAATGCTGTTGGTATTTTGATAGGAATTGCATTGAATCTGTAGATTGCTTTAGGTAGTATAGCCATTTTGACAATATTTATTCTTCCTAGCCAAGAGCATGGGAAGAGTTTCCATTTGTTGGTGTCCTCTTTAATTTCTTTTAAGAGTGTCTTGTAGTTTTCAGGGTATAGGTCTTTCACTTCCTTGGTTAGGTTTATTCCTAGGTATTTTATTCTTTTTGGTGCAATTGTGAATGAAATTGTTTTCCTGATTTCTCTCTCTGCTAGTTCATCGTTAGTGTATAGGAAAGCAACAGATATCTGTGTGTTAATTTTGTATCCTGCAACTTTGCTGAATTCAGATATTAGTTCTAGTAGTTTTGGAGTGGAGTCTTTAGGGTTTTTCATGTACAGTATCATGTCATCTGCAAACAGGGAGTGTTTGACTTCTTCCTTACCAATCTGGAAGCCTTGTATTTCTTTGTGTTGTCTGATTGCCATGGCTAGGACCTCTAGAACTATGTTGAATAAAAGTGGGGAGAGTGGGCATCCTTGTCTTGTTCCAGATCTTAAAGAAAAAACTTTCAGCTTCTCGCTGTTAAGTATAATGTTGGCTGTGGGTTTGCCATATATGGCCTTTATTATGTTGAGGTACTTGCCCTCTATACCCATTTTGTTGAGAGTTTTTATCATGAATGGATGTTGAATTTTATCAAATGCTTTTTCAGCATCTATGGAGATGATCATGTGGTTTTTGTCCTTCTTTTTATTGATGTAGTGGATGATGTTGATGGATTTTCGAATGTTGTACCATCCTTGCATCCCTGGGATGAATCCCACTTGATCATGATGGATGATCTTTTTGATGTATTTTTGAATTGGTTTGCTAATATTTTGTTGAGTATTTTTGCATCTATGTTCATCAGGGATATTGGTCTGTAATTATCTTCTTTTGTGGTGTCTTTGCCTGGTTTTGGTGTTAGAGTGATGTTGGCCTCATAGAATGAGTTTGGAAGTATTCCCTCTTCCTCTACTCCTTGGAAAACTTTAAGGAGGATGCATATAAGGTCTTCACTAAATGTTTGATAAAATTCAGTGGTGAAGCCATCTGGTCCAGGTGTTTTGTTCTTAGGTAGGTTTTGGATTACCAATTCAATTTTGTTGCTGGTAATTGGTCTGTTCAGATTTTGTTTCTTTCTCGGTCAGCCTTGGAAGGTTGTATTTTTCTAGAAAGTTGTCCATTTCTTCTAGGTTATCCAGTTTGTTAGCATATAATTTTTCATAGTATTCTCTAATAATTCTTTGTATTCTGTGGTGTCTGTAGTGATTTTTCCTTTCTTATTTCTGATTCTGTTTATGTGAGTAGACTTTTTTTCTTGATACATCTGATAGGGGTTTATCTATTTTGTTTATTTTCTTGAAGAACCAGCTCTTGCTTTCATTGATTCTTTCTATTGTTTTCTTCTTCTCGATTTTATTTATTTCTGCTCTAATCTTTATTATGTCCCTCCTTTTACTGACTTTGGGCCTCATTTGTTCTTCTTTTCCTAGTTTCGTTAATTGTGAGTTTAGACTGCTCATATGGGATTGTTCTTCTTTCCTGAGGTAGGCCTACATTGCAGTATACTTTTCTCCTAGCACGGCCTTGGCTGCGTCCCACAGATTTTGTGGTGTTGAATTATTGTTGTCATTTGTCTCCATGTATTGCTTGATCTCCATTTTTATTTGGTCATTGATCCATTGGTTATTTAGGAGCATGTTGTGAAGCCTCCATGTGTTTGTGGCATTCTTCATTTTCCTTGCGTAATTTATTTCTAGTTTCATACCTTTGTGGTCTGAGAAACTGGTTGGTACAATTTCAGTCTTGAATTTACTGAGGCTCTTCTTGTAGCCTAGTATATGGTCTATTCTTGAAAATGTTCCATGTGCACTTGAGAAGAATGTGTATTCTGCTGCTTTTGGGTGTAGAGTTCTGTATACATCTGTTAGGTCCATCTGTTCTAATGTTTTGTTCAGTGCCTCTGTCCCCTTACTTATTTTCTGTCTGGCTGATCTGTCATTTGGAGTAAGTGGAGTATTGAAGTCTCCTAGAATGAATGCATTGCATTCTATTTCCCCTTTTAATTCTGTTAGTATTTGTTTCACATATGTAGGTGCTCCTGTGTTGGGTGCATAGATATTTATAATGGTTATATCTTCTCTTTGGATTGACCCCTTTATCATTATGTAATGTCCTTCTTTGGCTCTTGTGACTTTCTTTGTTTTGAAGTCTATTTTGTCTGATACATGTACTAGAACTCCTGCTTTTTTCTCCCTATTAGTTGCATGAAATATCTTTTTCCATCCTTTCACTTTTAGTCTGTGTATGTCTTTGGGTTTAAAGTGAGTCTCTTGTAGGCAGCATATGGATGGGTCTTGCTTTTTTATCTATTTGTGACTCTGTGTCTTGATTGGTGCATTCAGTCCATTTACATTTAGGGTGATTGTCGGTAGGTATGTACTTATTGGCATTGTAGGCTTTAGATTCATGGTTATCAAAGGTTCAAGGTTAACTTCCTTACTATCTAAGAGTCTAACTTACGAACTCACTTAATATGCTATTACAAACAGAATCTAAAGGTTCTCTTTTTTTTCTCCTCCTTTTTGTTCCTCCTCCATTATTTATATATTAGGTATCATATTCTGTACTCTTTGTCTATCCCTTGATTGACTTTGGGGATAGTTAATTTAATTTTGCATTTGCTTAGTAATTAGCTGTTCTACTTTCTTTACTGTGGTTTTATTACCTCTGGTGACAGCTATTAAACCTAAAGAACACTTCCATCTATAGCAGTCTCTCCAAAATACACTGTAGAGATGGTTTGTGGGAGGTAAATTCTCTCAGCTTTTGCTTTTCTTGAAATTGTTTAATCCCTCCTTCAAATTTAAATGATAATCTTGCCAGATAAAGTAATCTTTCTTCAAGGCCCTTCTGCTTCATTGCATTAAACACATCATGCCACTCCCCTCTGGCCTGTAAGGTTTTTGCTGAGAAGTATGATGATAGCCTGTTGGGCTTTCCTTTGTATGTGATCTTATTTCTCTCTCTGGCTGCTTTTAATAGTCTGTCCTTATCCTTGATCTTTGAGATTTTAATTACTATATGTCTTGGTGTTGTCTTCCTTGGGTCCCTTCCCCAGATTGGGGAAGTTTTCAGCAATTACCTCCTCAAAGACACTTTCTATCCTTTTTTATCTCTCTTCTTCTTCTGGTACCCCTAGAATGCGAATATTGTTCCGTCTGGATTGGTCACACAGTTCCCTCAATATTCTTTCATTCTTAGAGATCCCTTTTTCTCTGTGTGCTTCAGCTTCTTTGTATTCCTCTTCTCTAGTTTCTATTTCCTTTATCGTCTCCTCCATCATATATAATCTGCTTTTAATACCCTCCATTGTGCTCTTCAATGATTGGATCTCTGACCGGAATTCATTCCTGAGTTCTTGAATATCTTTCTGTACCTCCATGAGCATGTTAATGATTTTTATGTTGAACTCCCTGTCAGGAAGATTCATGAGGTCGATGTCATTTAACTCTTTCTCAGGAGTTGTATTAATAATTTTACTCTGAACCAGGTTTCTTTGCTGTTCATATTTGTATATGGCGCCCCCTAGAGCCCAGAAGCTCTACTCTCTGGAGCTGCTCTGCCCTTGAAGCAATGTTGGGGGTAGCAGGGGAGTGGTATTGGTGCCTGGGGGGAGGAAAGAGCTGTTTCCTGCTTCGTGGCTGCTATGCCTGTCTCCACTGCCTGAACCAGTGGGCTGAGCACAAAGTATAAGCCTCTATGCTTTGCGCTTGTAGTTGCTGTAGACAGATCTTCCCTCTGGCTGGCCTAATGCCAGGGTAGGGTTTGCCGGTTTGCGAGCCAGGTGGGGCTGGCTGGGAGAAAGGTGCAGTAGGGTGTGTATCACAGAGGGGGTCCTTGGAGCTGTGTAGGCAGCCAGGGAGCTGGAGCACCTGAAGATCGTGAAAGCTCCCAACCTGCAAGGCATTGTGCACTTGGACAGTTTTGTCTACCTGTCCTTTCTCCTGAGCAGTAAGCTCTGTGCAATCTTTGCCCCTTTAGCAGCCCTTTTGCTAAGGGCTTCCTTGTTAGGAAGTCTCTCAGACTGCCTGCCTTTCTTTTGTCCCAGAGCAGCCGGATATGGATCCCTGCTTTCCACAGTGGCTGGAATCTCAGTCTCTCCAGGAATTCTGCCTGTCTTAGCTTTCCAACCCTGTACTTATGAGAGTACCATGCAAGCACCATGAAATGTAGGTTTGTGCTTTCAGAGCAGATCTATGGAGTTAGGTTTTCAGCAATCCCAGACCTCCATTCCCTCCCCGTCCTGTTTCTCTTTCTCCCACCGGTGAGCTGGGGTGGGGGAAGGGCTTGGGTCCTGCCGGACCACAGGTTTGGTATGTTACCCTGTTCTGTGAGGTCCTCTCTTGTCTCCAGGTGTATGCAGTCTGGCGCTGTCCTCTTTCCTGCTGCTCTTCAGGAATAGTTGTATTAATTATATTTTCATATTATATGTGGTTTTAGGAGGAAGCCTCTGTCTCACCTTTCACACCGCCATCTTTAATCCTCTCAAAATACTGTTTATGTTTATTACTTATTGAATGCTATAGTAGTTATTAGGCTTGCACTAGATCCTGCTATTTAGAGTATTAATAACAAAGCACATGTATTGCAATACAGTAATTTAAAAATATTTTGATAACTGTAGTTCAGTATCATTGGTTTCCTTTATAGTTTAATGTATTTAAATTATGCATTCTAAAGCCTTATTTTGAGCAGGAGGTCTGTTAGCTTCCCCAGACTGGCAAAGAGGGTCATGACACAAAAAATGTTGAAAATCCCTACTCCAGGCAGGTTATTTTTCTTAATAAGTCAGTTTCCTAGGGGAATGGTCTATATACTATAAGGATTATATTTTCTTAGCATATGGTAAAACACACAGAACAGAGAAAAAAAATCTTTTAAAAATAGTGGTTAGAAACCCTGAGTATTGTTTACCAAATGTATAAATACATAATAATACTATACATTTCATACAATTTAAAAATAATTTTCCCACAAGGTTGGTCTCTTCCAAGCAGAGAGACCCATTGCTTGTTTAGAGGCTGATAGTAGAAATCACTGGGTTTTGCCCAAATCGGGCATTCACCTCTCTGAGCAGCTTGCCTGTGAATGTTACCGCCATCAGATGTCAGTCTCCTAGCCACCTGGATTTTGTAACAGAGATTTACTTTGGGCATTGATCCCTGTTTTTTTGATAAATGTTAGCTTTAAATTACACTTATGTTATCCTTTTATACTTTGGTGTCATTTTTTAAGAAGTAAATTTTATTGAAGAATAACATTCATTCAGGAAAGGGCACACAGCATAAGCATACCTCTCAAAGACTTCATAACTCACCGTATATAACCAGCACCCAGATCAAGAATTTGGGGGTATTTGTATTCTATTATTTGTAACCGCTGTATATAGCACTTGGTGTGTGTCTTTGATGAAGCAGAGTTTGTGCCCATGGGACCACACAGCATCTTGCACCTTGTTGAGCACTGACGTGCTCTGTCCAAATGGACTGTGAACTGGTGGGAAGGACAGGAGCTTTGGCTCAGCTTGAATCTTGTCACCACTGGGGACTGTGCAACTTACAAATTGTTTTATCTCTTTGAACACCAATGGACTCAGTGGTTAAGTGAGGGTATGAGGATGCTAATGAGTTCATGATTTCCAACAGTTAGAGAAAATAAAATTGAATGTCTACTCTATACAAATGGTAAATGAATGACAGAGGCCATTATCAGTACCTGTGAACACACCACTAAAACCCTTATTTGTGGCCTAGAAGTTTATTATAACATAGCAGAGGGGGTTGTAGGAGACAGAATTTTTAAGCACACCTGGTTTTGACAATTTTTATAGGTTGTATTTACTACATGGTGAATGTAAGTTTAAAAAAAGAAATTAAGGTTTATTGTTTTCTTGAATTTTCTGAGAAAGCGAAATCCCATTTGCTAAATGCATATTCTTTCTTCTTGGAGGTGTTGGAGAAAATTTGACAGATCCATCTGTAATAAAACCTGAAGACAAACAGTAAGTTATGATGTTACCTTTTAGAAAACTACATTTAACACATTGTACGTGGCTATTCAAAAAATAATTTTTAAACATTAAGATTTATTTCCTAGATCCTAGATATATATACTGGACATCCATATTGGATATCTGTACCTATATCTATATCTAATAGAATAAAGTGTTAGAGAATGCATAGATTAGGAGATGGTGGCAGAAAGAAAATACAGAAATAAAATAAAATTTCATCTGGAGTTAATACTCATAAATGGAAATTACAAAGACCAATGCAATAGAAGGGATTTTGTCATAAATTTAACTGGGTTTCCTAGTGGCAGAAACAAAAGAAAAATGCAGGTAAGTTCAGCCTCCAAAGGCTTTGACATGGAAACAGTGTCATGGGAGAAGCACGGTTTCCTTTGCTGTCCTTACAATGGAGTCATTGCATCTTATCGTGGACAGCGTCTTCCATCCCTTGCCTATAAAGCAAAAGCTGAGGGCACAGAGTGCGCTGTTCCATAACAGCAAATCTATAAGAGGTCGAAAAACGGACTTAAATATGAAGCATCAGATGTTTGCCTTAATTCAGGGTTGATGTTTAAATTGTATAGAGGAATGAGTTACCTGTCTGTCCTTTGAATTCCCATGGTTGTTTTGTGCCATAAGCAGACTTTGGGGAAGACTTGGCAGTAGAGGATCTGAGGTTGTATTCTGTTAAAGGTGGAGTAGAAAGAGGTGATGAAGCCGATTAAGGACTGATCAGTATGGCAGATGACAGTGGGTCTCAACACATGAGCCTTCATCACGATCAGCAGGAGTGCTTGTGGAAACCCAGGTCGCTGTGTTTCCGACTCAGTGGATTTGGGGTGGGGCCAAATAATGTCACAGGTTCTCAAATGATTCTGATGCTAGTGGCCTGGAGACCACAGTGTGAGAACTGCTGCTGGCATATGACATTTTTACATATTAGTTATCCTAAATATTTATACTTGGCTTCTAGGTTGTAGAAAATACATATAAAATTGTGTAAGTGGGAAATCCCTATATGATAAAAACTGAAATTTTTACCTCCCTCCCACAGGACTCCTATTGTAAACATTCACTGCTTTAATACTGTTTTTTTTTTTACTGAATGATTTAATTTGCATATGGCCTTCTCTGAAGGCGTCTATGCAAAAAGGTCCATCTAAAAATGTATTAGCTGTTCTAGAGAAAATAAAGGTGATCTGTATTGCTCCTACACATCCAGTTCCTGTATTTGCCAATGGAGTTTGTGTGGTAACCCTTAGGGTACAGATAAGGCTGTATTTTTCACTTTAGCATAGCTAAAGTATTTTTAGCTAAGAATATTATTTCTTCAATAGCTCTGTGTGTCTAAGGGTTTGTACTATGAGTACTCCCTTTATAATTTTTCAGTGACAACTTTTTTACATATATAATGAACCAAGTTTATATACTGTCTATCATTTATTAAATTCTGACCTTGGTATATAGCATCTACTATAATGTGAATATTTCTAATTTTTAGAATTCTAAGATTACTATCCCATTTGACAGTTGAGGTTTTAATTGTATTCTATAGGCTATTTGGTCTCAATTTCTATTAAGGTCAGCTAGGGAACTAAAAAAAACAAAACAAAACTGCTCAGAATTAGTATCAAATCAGAATCCCTGAAGATAGGGCCCTGACGTCTATATTTTTTAGAAGTCCCCCATGTGATTCTGATGTATCCAGGGATGGGACCCTCTGTCTTATGGCAAACTTTCTTGTTTATGACTTGAAGATAGGAACTCTGGAAACTGATAGGACAGCATCACCGTTGCCTGCCTGGTCTTACAGGGTCACCTAATTTTCGGTGCAGTTGATTTTCATGGTGCAGATAAGGAAATGTGGTATTTCCTCACAACCGTGGCAGATCACTTTGAATTAGTTCAACAAGGCTCACTTCTGGAAGACTTCCATGCGCTAAACCTTTGCTACGCTAAGCACAGCCCATGGACAATAACCTCGGCATCACCTGGGAGCTAGAACTGCAGAATCTCAAGACCCTCCCTCGACCTAGGGAATCAGAATCTAAATTTTCACAAGATCCTCAGGTGATCTGGTGTAAATTAAAGTGCGAGGAGCACCGGTGTAAGCAAGCACTTTTACGTGTTGTTTATTTTACCCTTAACAACGACATTGGAAGTAAGCTGAAGACGCTCACAAGTTTACAAACGAGAACAACCAAGTTCAGTGAAGACCGGCACCTGCCTATGAGAAGGCAGCTCAACACAAGGGAATAATCCTCCACCAGAGAGATGTTTTTTGTGGTGCGAATTCTGATCAGTGCCTATTGTCTGTTATCTTTCACCAGCCTTTTGCACAGAAGACAAAGTCACCAGGCCCTCAGATTCCATCTGGACACTTAGTTTCTCAGGTCACCGAGCCTCAGTGGAGGCTGTCTCCGTTATTGGTGGCTTGAGATGCTTCTCTGCACTTTCTGCCTTAATGGTTTGGGGCATTTGACAAGCAGCAAGTGATGATAATGGTGGTGAGATGTTCTTCAGTAAATCTCTGTGAACACGGCACTAATTGGTGTTTCTTCATGTGTGGAACAACGTACCACCTGCTTTTCCTGTGCTGTGAGAAATCTGGGCAACAGTTGTGTTTCCTTTTTTAAACTTTGTTATCTGAGACTGCAAGACTGCAGGCATTGCTGTGGGGTATAGGTGCCAACAAAGGTCCCTCCAACCCATTCCACTCTCCCCTGCATGGGGGGTGGCTGAACCCCTCATATGTCTGTTATATAGTAATATTGAGTCTTTCACAAAGCTCATGGAGATGATTTACCTTCCAGCTTTTATCTGAGAACAATGTTACATCTCTAAGTTGGGGATTTCCATGCTTTAATAGGAGGAGGAGGAAAGAAATGGCATTATGGAATACAAAAGAGTGAAATAGTCCAAAAGGGTCAAATTGGAGAGAATGTAAAAGGAATTCTTCAATTTTAATGACCAAAATAACATGTTCATTTTTCACTTAGTGGCATCATAGAGGTCTGGTACTAAATATCGAGTGATTCTCCTTTTTTGCCACGTTCGATTTCACCTTATTGAAGTGGGTCCTTACCGAGGTACTGAAAGAGGCCACTAACAAGAGGCAGCTTATGCAACCGGGTAAATACCACGAGAGCCATACTTTGTAAGGGCGATTGAGTGACCAGGAAAGTTAATCCAGGGTGTCCGTTCACTTTGTCTTCCCAAGAGGTTTCCTCCACCTTTCGCCTTGGAGCAAAGAGGCAATCTGAGATCAAACTGACATCAGCCCTCATTCTGAGCTTGGCACATCTTCAGAGCAGCTACTGTTATTCTGCCAAAAGGAAGTGGAAATTGAGATAAATGTTTCAGTACTCGGATGGAAAAAGTCCATTTTTACACCACGTCCCTTTTGAAAAACCGCATTCCTTAGAAGTGAAGTTTATTGTTTCCTTTTGTGATCATTTGCTTTTCTTCTTCCTTAAGACACGGTATTTAAGAGTGGTAATTGAGTTCAGATTTTAAAATGTGCTGTTTCCACTCTGCATGTCATTAAAATAAAATAATAGCTTTCATAAAGTTTCTTTGGAAGTGTTTCTGGTGTGCTCTGTGCCATGGCGTGTAACGTCAGCCTGAAGAAGAATGCTTGTGCTGGTATGAGAACGGGGGAACATTGATCCTTGAATCTGCTAAGGATCTATTATAAGTACAGAGTATTCAAAATGGGCCTAATATGTACTGATTCTGTTTATAGTTTTGTCACCTACATTTAGCATATGCAGTTTCTTCCACAAAATCGTTGCCTTCTGAGTAGTCTGTCTTTCCACAAAGAGCCCAGCAAGTCCGTTTGCACGGTAGAGAGAACTGTGCAGAAAGCCGTGATGAGTATTGGATATCGGCTTCTATGGTCATTTGATTTTTGAGGACATTGGTTATTTTCAGAAAATTATTTGGGTTTGAGATGTGCACATCAATCTTTTGACAAGGTGTGTTCCCGTAGCAAATTCATTCTGCTTTATTCCTTACCTTCCGGGTATGCCAGTAGAACTTTTGGTAATAAATGTCACTCTCTGAACCCATATGGGTTAAAAGGGGTCTCACTGTAGTTTGTTTTTATGTTGTACATAGAAAATCCACTCTTCTATCAGATGAGCGTAGAAATGAGTTTCACAGTAGGTCTTGGAGTTGGGCACAAAGACTTAAGTGCATTTGAATTTTAAATGCTCAGACCTAACACTGTTGCTTCCCCCAAGTGCTCTGATCTTTGTTGGCTCCTTCAAGGTTGCTGGGTTACTAAGGGATACCGTTCAGCATCTCAGAGAATCTTAGTTGAGCTCCTTTTTCTTAGCTGTGATCTCATTGATATTCTGATATTTCCTCTAGATCAAGAGGAATGGTGTTTGGACCAGCCAACTTAGGGGAAGATGCAATCAGAAACTTCATTGCAAAACATCGTTGCAACTCCTGCTGCCGGAAACTCAGACTCCCGGGTACGCCCCTAAGAATTCTATTTTTCTCAAAGTATATTTCTTGTAGAAAAACATCCATTGTGACCTGGGATGGAGTAAGAAAGTCTTAATCGCGTTTTTATCTCATTCACAGTCGAGGCCTGACTTTCTGACTGAAAATTTTAAAGTCTCTAAAGGGATTAAAAGGACAGGGATTTACTTCAGGTCCTGCCAAAATGTGATAAAACAACACTGGGCCCAATACTTGTCACAGTCTCTCCCAGGGAAAAGTTCCACTGACTTAATTGGGCTAAAGTTGGACCAAGGCAGGCCTCTGCGCACCCCCTTCCCTCTGGGTCCTGTGTGGAGCCCATAGTCTTCCTATTCTATTCTTACTCCTCCAGCACTTGGGCGGGTGAAGTACAGAGGGAAAAACGGCCATCAATTAAAGCAGTGCTTTTCACTACAAAAACCTGTCACTTTAAACCTACATTGCCAAGTGCATTAAAAAATCTGATTTCATAAAATGGAGTACTTTCTTTGAAAGGAATATAGTCATCACATAAACATATTACTAATATAAAAGCAAGTGGCGGAGTTCTGTGCACCCCCCAGACTGGCACCCCGGCTCTTGCATTCTTTTCTTTAATCTCAGAAGGATGCTTATGTCTGTCTCAGCCTGCTCACTGTTTTTCTTAGGGCATACCAAACTTGTCCTTAACATGGAATTTCACATATTTTAAGCTGACTAACCTTTCCTGCCTTATAATCAATGATCATACACTGAATTGGAAATCAGTAAAAGATCATCATGCATTGTGACTTGGGGTGGAGCAGTAGCTGGACATTTATATAACAAAGAAGGGCAATTAATCTTTTTGGAGTTAGAGGTAGGAGGAGCTCTTGTGGGCCGGCAGAGCGAAAGACTGGGATTTGGAGCAGGCTTCCAATGCCGGTGGGAAACAGCCAACACCCAGGCTGGTGCAGTGGTGGCGGTGGTAGGTGGGGTGGAGAGGTCAGACTGGAGCCCAGAGAGGGGAGGCTCACAAACTACACAGCAGACCTGGGCAGAGATACGTCCACAGCACATCAGCCACCCTGCACAGCAGGCCCTCTCTGTTCAGAAGGTGCCAGGAAGGAGCGGGGCTGGCTGAGCGGCATTAGGGCCTCCAGTGAGGGCCCCACGGGAGGCGGGAGTCCGGTTCATCACCCAGTGTCCTCAGGCACTGGCCTCTTCCCCGGCCTGATTCACTGCACCCTGGGCAGGCAGCCTCCTCTTCTCGAAGACACAGGATGGCATCTGATCAGCCAGGAGAAGGGCAGAGAGGGAGACTTGAGGCATAGCTCACCACTTCTATCCTCAAGCCCTGTTAGGTCTTCTGTATGAATAAGGTTGGGATCATTTTTTTTTCTTAACCTGTGATTGTGGGTTTTAAGTGAATCATTCAGTAGTTCCTCCATTTCTAAGCCTAATCTTTGTGTTCTTTCGAAACTTTAGTAAACACATTTAAGTGGAGAATAGAAATATCCTCACTTGCTCAGATAGTCAATCTGAATTTAAAAAACAGTCTGGAAAATAGAATTATGGGTAATTTTTCTTTTTGTCTGTTTTATCTTTCTTTTTCCTTCTAAAGAGAGGTAGTTTAGGATGGTGTATAAGAGCATGGGGTCCAAAGCCAGACAGGTTGAGCTCATCCCAGTTCTGCTTTTTATTACCTATGCGATATTGGGCCTCAGTTTACTCATCTATAAACTGGGGATAATAGCGCCTGTCTCCTAAAGTTGGTGTGAGGATTGACGAGATGGCTATGTTCAATAAACACTGGTTATTATTAAACTATAAAATGCATTTGTTTTTGTCCAGATAATCCTCATTTGACATTAAAAAAATAATACAAGGAATACATGTTTAAGGTTAACAAATTAATGTAGCACAAAATGGTACACCAACATTTAAAGCCCACCCTCCTCTACACATCTCTCCCAAAAGGTTACCCCACCAATGTTTTCTTTTGATAATTTCATTTTCAAATGGAAGAAAGAGGCTTTAGGAAGCATAGGAGTCGATAGCTGGGCGAAGCTTTCACAGGCGGTGCCAAACCTGAGATACAATTTTGCTGTGGAACGCTGGCGCCAGCTACGTGGTCCGAACTCCCTGGCCTTGCTCATCAGTCAGCTGTGAAAATGCCCTGCTGCCAGGCTGGTCTCACTGGACGCTAGCTGGTTCGTGCCTTAGAGACACTGCATCTTGAGTGAAGCAACCAAATCTTTCCTCCTCTGCCCCAGTAAACACAAGCCCCAGGCAATACTGGGGAGCTAGACTCCCACATGGGCACTGGGTGTGGGGGGCGACTAGTTTGCACATGGTGGAGAGTTGGGGTGTCTCATATCAGTGACCTGGGGAGGCAGAGTCCTTTCTGAGCACTTTGCAAAGCCTGAAGTTCAATCTGTCTGCGTGAACACCACCTTCTTAAGGGTCCCCTGTAACTGTCTCAGTTGTTTTCCTTGCAGATTTAAAAAGAAACGACTATTCTCCTGGAAGGATAAATCCCACTTTTGGACTTGAAATCAAAGTAGAACCAGCTGAGGGGCCTCCGGCAAGGGAGAAGGGTAATAATTCTCCAGGAGACCTCACACGATCATAAGAAGGGGAGGAGGAATGAGCAGCCAGCGGCCCTGGCCCTCCCTTCCCGGGACGATTGGTGGATGGGACGCTGGTGATGTCAGCGCCTCTGTAAGGAAGGCCTTGCCCTTGGGCCTCCTTGGGACATGCCTTTTGAGCCTCCTGTCTCCCCTGGAGAGACACCTCACTGGGATGCCAGGAATGGGTTCTCCTCGATACGGACCCGTGTGTTGGGTGCTTTGCATGTGTTCTTCATCCTGGGGTTCCACAGAAAGACACTTGGCTGGGTCTGCTGGGAATACTGCTCCTTCATACCTCACTGCTTTGGCTGGTTGCTTAGAACCCCTGGAGCAGTTTGCTGGGCAGCAAAGAACCAGGGAGATGAATTTAATTTATTTTCTCACTATGTGTGCAGACTAGCCCCCACTGCTATTCTTCAGGCCACCCACGTGTTGCATTTTTGTACGTATGCATATAAAAAAGCTTGACTTTTCCCTTTCTCCTTTCCAGCAGCCTAGTGCTTTGAATAGAAACATTAAGGAAAACAATGGAATGGGGTGTTTTTGCACAGATCAGAACATACACCTTTACAATCTCACCAGTAGAGAGTTAGTATCCTGGTGAAATCTAGATGCGTTTGAGGTATTGTCCGTGAATCATATGATGCCTGGACATTTCAGGTTTCTCTGAAAGAAGGGAAAAGGGAAATCTAAAACAAATGCCCTTGCATCTTTCTTTTCTTTTTTTTTTAAGGGGAGCAAGGATATGTAAAACTAGAAATTATCAAGAAGTATTTTCCTCTTCTCTTAAGCTCAGGGGTACTACCCGTTAGAGAGTTGGCTAAACCAGCCTCCAAAACCTTACTCCCTTTTCCAAAGCTGTGTATATCGTACTACCGGCCGATGCTCTATGTAGGGTCCTGTGGGGAGGGACGGGGTTTCTGACTGAAAACATGCTTTGAAGGTGTTTGCTTTATTCCAGTGCAAAGTTCTAGTGGCTTAAAGAGTGCAGTTGTGTGTATTTTAAGTACAGCCTGAGAACATATAATGGATTCTGGGGGCCCGAAGGGAGGACCCTGGAAGCCTGACCGCATGGAATGTTTGGGGAGCAGCATGCCTCTTCTGGGCTCACCCTACCTCAGAACCAGCCAGAGCTTTCCACACGAGGAGGAGATGGACAGCTGAGAGTCCTCACCCTCTCCCCCTGCATCACCTCTCTTCATTATAAGGTGTCTACCAGCAGCAAACTCCTGGGTTTGAAAAATGTCAGCTGATCTTTATCCTTAGCCCGTACGTTAGCTGGCTTGCTTTTTAAATCGACAGTCCCGCATTCTTAGGTTATGCTTCAGGGACAGTGTTGCCCAGGCAGAGGGGGACAGAAAGCCAGGGATTTAGTTTGCCAAGGACGGTGTCTGACTCTTGGAAGTGTGAGTTGCACAGCCTCTATTCATACCCCTTTTATTTTGCTGTTCCAGATGGCAGGGGCAGGAAATTTGGGTGATTTGCTGATTGGCAATGAGGATAAAATGTTAATGCTTTTTTCAGGGCTTAACTGCTTTATCCTATTCTGCAAATCAATAAGGGATCTATTGGTACTCATTTCAGTGCTGTCTGTGTTCAACTATGGAAAGAAGCAATTTGCCTGTCCAAGGGCTAAGTTAAAAGCCTTAATGCACTGGTCAAATATTTGTTACCTGGACTGGAACTTGAAAACAAATACATTTTGATTTCAAATTTCTGTGTTGTGCACTTCTTTTTTTTTTTTTAAAGGAAAATCACCAGAATGACATTTTAAAAAGATGAACTGCTGAACAAAGGTCTCTGTGGGATTGCTTGCATGCACGTACTGATGTGACAATCTTGACTTCAAGTGATTCATGACCACACAAGGGTGGGGTGTTCATTCATTCATTTGGTCAATTTTATTCAACAGATATTTACTAAACGCCCTCTCTGTACCATGTGAGTGATGAGGATGCAGTAAACACAGCATTTCTTTGCCCTTAAGAAGCTTTATGTCTCACGTTTCTTTTCTCTTTGGTTCCAAGTTTGGATTTCTAGTTAGTGCTAAAAAAATGTGACTTCTGGGGAAATGTTGCATCCAGAGATGTGTCCATGCCCTGTCTGCCAGTGAGCAGGAAGTTCAGACTGGGATAAGAGAATTAGGGTAAATAAGACAGCTGGGGCTGGTTTTAGGAACCACAGAGGAAGAGTGGACTTGTTGAGACCTGAATCTGGAGGCCAGGGAACCAGCTATGTTCCCGGGAGTCCTTTCTAAAGGCATCCTGTGTGCGGGCTGTCCGTTCCTGGAGTGGCTGCTGCCCCGTGATCTCTTAAAGCTTCTGACAACTCTTGGGAATGAGAGACAGTTTGGGGTGTTTCTCACCCTGTTATCACTTTCTGTGGCTTTGCAAAACAAGTACTAGGTGACTTAAGACTTCCCAACCATTTACTCAATGTTTTAAAAAAACACATATTTTTAGTTGTTGTTTGTCACTGTTTTAGATGAGACAGACCCTTCGGGTTCTAGTAGTCATGACACAGAGGCCCCTGTAATGGTTTCTTGTCTTTCCTCATGAGTCTCCAGGATCTAGCACAATGCCTGGCACATAATAGGCTTTCAATATTATCTGTTGAAGAATATAATAAAACCTTCAAATGATAATGGATTTCATTCGCTCGGTAATAAATCAGATTTACACTTTTTAATCTAGAAGGGAATGATTACCAGTTCCTTAAGACCCAACACAATTCTTTTGATATCTCTCTCTTTTAATTTTCCAGGAAATAGCTTTTAACAACCTACCTCTTGTCTATTGAATTCTCAACTAGTTCTTGCCCTTACCATGGTCGTGATACTGGAGTGCAGTCCTTCTTACTAGTGACTCTTGAAATGAGATGATAACTTCCCAGAAACTGCCTAGAAATAATCACTACTTTATTACCCTTTGAAAGGAAGATTGATAGAAAAGTCATTTGAAAGACGGTTCATTACCATGCCCTAGTACGATTTCTTTACTCACATCTCTGAAAGGGAGGATTATTCTCTGAGGTCGGAATTTGAAGGCTGTGTGTTTGTCTCTTTGAAGTCCTGGTATTTAATTTTCTGTAGTCATTTCTTGGGCAATTTTCTAAGAAACTAGTTGAAGCTAATTTATCATAAGTTAAAGTCAAATGACAGAAAAGATTTTTTTTTTTCCCCTTAACAGCCTTTTATTCCACAGAGGTTAGCTTCTGAAGGAAAATGAGACTTAAATAGCATTTCAAATCTCCAGCCACATGGGTGAGTACACAGAATAGAAAGCGTTCTGGAAACCACACTGATTTTTTATTTAGCACAGTTATTATTTTGTGACTTTTCTTTCAAGGCCATGATGGACAGATAAAATATATTTTTGTGAAATACTTTCCTAAAAATAATGAGGTTGCTTAATTTTTCAAAGAGAGAATTTTAGTCCTCAAGGGATAAAAAACGTTGGTCTCTATCATTGGCAGACTTTGGTATAACTTTATGTAATTTGTTTAACTTTTCTCTTAACCCCTAACTCTGAAATGCAGGTGAGATGCCCACCTTTTCAAATGAAGGTGCACAATAAGAGCATTTATAAAGTCCTTTGAGAATCTCATTAAAAAGGCTTCTTGTGAGCATGGCATCCAGTTCAACAAGTAATTAGGGGCTTTCATTTTGCTATTATGTGATCATTATTTAATGTTTGCAGAGGATTCTCAGTGGACTTGTTGCAGTATAAACACAAATGTGTTTCTGCTATTTCTCCTTTTCCAAAGGGAAAAAGCTCATTGCTCCCTTTTTGTTTTGAAGCTTACTTTATTAAATAGTTCAAAATCAGGGAGCTCACCATTTCACAGTGTCTTCTATTTATTTTGCTTTTTGATGGATTTAGGTTCATGCAGCCAATTTATTTTGCCATCTTCTGCCTTCCAGGAAAAGAAAGCCCAAGTCAGGCTTCACCACTTGTGACACTTTTTGGAATGAAAAGAGAGCAGGTTTAGAATCTTTATGCTTATAAACCCGATATTTTACAAAATTTTTAATTAATAGCAATTTAAGTTTTGTCAGTATAGGACTGGTTAGTAACAAATTCTGCCCTATAGCTTGCCAGTGTCTTTTAGCAACTAACTTTCTTGAGACTTCTCGTCTTCTGCTACGGAATATTTTCAATGTGAAACTTTAGAAATTCCATCTGCTATACTAGTCACAAGGTCCTCACATATATTGTGGTAGAAACCCACTGGCTAATGACTGTCCAAATGTGTACATAACAGTGGCCTTTTGTTGTAGGGATTTGAGGGAATCATTGCTGTCCTGTGGTCGCACTTTGGCTTCCAATGAATCTTTTTCTCTGTATCCTGTTGAGCACCCAGGAAGAGGTCACAGAGCCTCAGGATCCTTTGGTGACCAGAAGAAACCTTGGGTGTGTGTTAAGGGCTGAATCGTGTTCATCCCTCCACCAAATTCATGTGATGAAATCCTAACCCCAGTACCTCAGAATGTGACTGTCTTTGGAGAAAAGGTCTTTAAAGAGGTAATTAAGGTTAAATGAGGTCATTAGGGTGGACCCTGATCCAATATTACTGGTGTCCTTATAAGAAGAGGAGGCTAGAATGCAGACACACTCAAAGGGAAGACACAGAGAGAAGGTGGCCATCTGCAAGCCAAGGAGAGGGGCATCAGAAGAAACTAGACATGCCAACACCATGATCTTGGACTTCCAGCTTCCAAAATGGTGAGGAAGTGAATTTCTCTTGTTTAAGCTACCCAGTGTATATTATGTTGCTATGACAGCCCTAGCAAACCATTACAGCATGTCTCCATTTTGAAATTTCCCACTTGCCCTTGAAATTTTATAGATAGTGACTTGGGGGACAGAGATGCTGATAACACCAATTGAGAGGAGGAGGATAATTGGTTTTTGGCTTCATGCATCTTCTGTGGGTGAGGATGGAGAGGATGGATGGTGGCAGGACTGGTGAATTGCTTTATTGAGGAGTAGAGAGTGGTGTGTTCTGGAAGATGACATGAATGTTGCAGATGAAAACAAACATGGGGTAGGCTTCATGAAATGGGATGTTTGCCTACTGCTAAAGGGCTTCTGGGGGTATTTTAGGGGATAGAGTGAGAAGAGAGGTGTGGTGGTATAGTCCTCAGTTCTGTACAACTGTTCAGAATATATGATATTCAAGAAATATTTATTGAGTATTCCCATGTGTTATGCACTCTCAGTAAGGTTAGACTTATTAGATAAGGGTCTTCAAGGGTCTTCAGGACAAATAAAGAGTTTATAATATATAATATACTGGTTCATCATTGCCCAGCAATAATAATGATAATAATGATAACTTTTCAATATTATCATTATAGGTTGCATGTATTGAACACTTACTGTGTTCTTGGCATTCTACTAAATGTGCAGTATGCATAATTTCATTCATCTGAACACTGACCTGATGGTTAGGTCTGCTATGCCTATTGTAAGGATTTGACAATGCTGCTTTAAGTGACTTGATTAAATCAGCCCCCCAACCCCACCCCCAGCAGGGATTTAAAACTAGATCAAATCCATGACATAGAAGGCTAGGCAGTACTAACCAGCGCACTTAGAATTACTAGAGCATGACTACACTTCTCACGGTGAACACGTTTTAATTTATATAACCGTCGAATCACTGTTGTATGCTGAAACTTTCCTTATTAGCTTAAAAAAAAAAGCATTACTACAGTTGTAGCTCTGGGGGCCGGGAAATGAGGGTGTTCCTGGCCTGGGCGATTCCCCCTATGAATTCTGTGAAACCGAAGTAAGGCAAGGGAAAGGCAGGTTGGATTAAGGAGTTTTATTTCTCACAGCCTGCTCGGCCTTGCTAGCTCTGTCTCTCCGCATAGCCTCAATTCCTGCTCTCTTTCCCCACCCGCCTCTTCCAGGAGGGACTCCATGGGTGGGTCCTTGGTGACTGGCACATGCCAGACCAATTATGTACCAGGAAAGGAGAGGAGGAGAGAATGGCTGTTTTCTCTCCACCCCTTGCCCCAGATCAACCAGAGGCTCTGAAACATCCATTGGTATGTAAATGTAAGGCTAGGAGGGAGATTCTGGAAATTCTGAGGGAAAACTTCCTTTTACCACACAGCAACATAAATCCCTATGATGGTTTGAAACACAGAGCTCAAAGCCAGGACCTAACGTAGGCCAACAGAGGAGAAAGTCCAAACTGGCGTCTGAGGAATGTTACCTTCTGTCCTCTCTGCATGGGTCAATTTCAAGGAAATCTTTCCTGCCCAGTTAATGGCCGTTTATAGACTCTGAGTCCTTGGTAACTCCCTCCTGATGTCATCACAGGGCAGGTGCAAGGTCCTGTTTGGGTTCTTCTGAGTCTGGCACTGTCAGTGGATTTTCTGCCTCCACTTGAATTTCTGCCCTCCTTTTTTTGCCTTTCCTAGACAATTAGATTTTTGTTGGTCAACGTAACTGACTACTGGATAGCATCGAGTGACATTCCATTTTATCAGATTATAGTGAAAAATAGAATCTATGCAACTACAAAACCTTTATCAGCCTGACCATCACACTGTGTCCCTGGAGGCCTTTAGAAGCTGGATTATAATCAGAGGGTTGCTTGAAGTGCATGGAATCAGAACAAAGAGAGTTAGATAAATCAAGTATTTAATGGTGTCAGGCTAAGACATCCTGTTTCATTCTATTTTCTCCAGAGGGATGATCCTGCCCGTGGGAGTGGAATACCCAAAGTCTGCTACACTTCAGACTGATTCCCAAGGATGCAACAGAATTTCAAGTGACTCCTAGATCAGCCTTGAGAAATACAGACCATAATGAGAAAGCATTTCTTTCCCCCTTTCCATACTTTCTCCCTTCCTCATTCCCTCCCATCCTTCCCTTCTCTTTCCTTCCTCATTTTCCTGTCTCTGATTAGCCATTTCTGTTATATCTTTTACGCTATACTGACTGCCAATGTGGACTAAGAAACATTGATTTTATGAGAGGTACCAATTTTTCCAGAAATGCAGAATTAGAAAATGTGAGAGCTAAAAGGATAGATGAAAGTAATGAGATCCAAAGGTACTATGCTTCACCCAGTTAATATAACTATTGTCAGAGGAGGGACTAGAACTCAGGCCTTCTTGGTCATCATTTATCTTAATAGTGACCAAAATTGTGGTAAGTCAGACAGAGTTCCCTTGTATTAAAATCCTCTGTTTTCCTAGAAAATATTCAGATGTTTCTGTGAAGAAGTTTTTAATTTGGAAATCTTTATAAGGCTGTCTTTAAGATGGGTCAAATGAGATTTAATTGTCTATCCTTTCAATGAGGATAATTTAGTGGATATGTAATTTCAGAATTCTGGCTGCAAAAGGATATTGAAAATTTATGATTTTTAATAATTTTTTGCTTAGCTGTAGGCGTATATGGGTGTTTGTATAAATGAAAAGTAGCTATTGGAGTACCAAGCTTGGTCAACCATTGACGATATTAAGTGAAAAGACTGTAAGATTTGGATTTCAACAAGTCTTTCAAATATTTAATTTTATTTAGGATGATCATTTCCTGTTGTTATAAAGCCTGTAGGCCTGTGGCATGCCTTGTGTTTTCACAGAAGGAGCAACAGGGAGTGGTAGAAAATTCTCTAGGCCTTGTAGCCAGGTGGACTTAGTTGCGAACTGAAGCTTTGCTATCGACTAGTTCGTGACCTTGGGGTGACTTGTTTAACCTCTCTTACTCCAATTTATCATCTGAATATGGCAGGATAATTTGTTAATATACTGACTTCTTGCTATTCTCCATCCCAAGAAGGTAGGTGAATGCCCCACCTCAGGACATTCATGGCTTACTGCAGAAGTTGCAAGGCCTCAGTATGACCACCTGTCACCAAGACTTCTGGAAAATTGATGGGGGTCAGAACTTGGGAGTTCATGAGGCAGGGGAAGTCCACCCTAGGACAGAGGAGGCAGATTCATTCCTGGAGATAAGTAAGATGGTGGTGATGTGTAAGAGGTGTCGGGCTTGTGAAGGGCTAGTTTCAGAAGGACTGACTGAGAGATACAGCCTGAAAAATCATAGGAAGCAATACATGTCCACGCTAGTCATGGATCTCATGGAGGATCTAACGGATCTAATGGATCCTCCTGCCTGTGAATGGGTCACCTGAGCTGGGACCATTGGACCAATGGCCTAAGGGTTAGAAGCCCTTCCCTGATTTCTAAGTGTCCCATAAAAACTACCTTTTCTTCTTGCATGATTTATAATTGCAAAAATTTGACTGAGATTGGCTCTTCTATCATTTTGGAGAGAAGGGACCTCTATCTAGACTTAGAAAGATAAGGTAATGTGCCACTTCTTACACCTGCACGTTACAGAGCAAATTCATCTCTGTAACCTGGCAGGATTATTTTTTTACTGTGTTTACCATGCAGGATTATTCTGAGAATTAGAGTTAATGTAAATAGAGCTCTTAGTACAGTGTCTGGTACACAATAGGCATGATGAGAAATTATTAATAATTGTTATTTAAGATACTTTTATTGCATCATCAAAATAATCTTCAACCCAAGATTAGTGGAGCTGGACCTGCTTCTCTTTCTTTTTAAAGAACTAGACTTTGTCTTTTTAGAGCAACTTTAGGTTTACAGTAAAACTGAACAAAATGTACTGAGATTTCCTGAATACTTCTTGCCCAGCACATGCATAGCTTCCCCCATCTGCTTCTCTTTTCAAACAAAAGACTAATAGTTCATGGCATTGACCCTAGAATGCTATAACTGAGAGTCCTATAGGGGAGGCTAGGCAACAGCAATAGACACCAAAATGTGATGATTTAACACAGTAAACATTTGTTTCTTGCTTACTTAGTAGTTCAGGACAGTCTATGCTGAGTGGTTGGGTTCTCTGCTCCATTTAGTCTTTCTGGGTCCCAGGTTGGTAGTGATTCTACCACTTTTACAGATGGGTCCCAAGATTGTCCTAGGGTCTCCACAGCCTTGTTGCCAGAAGGGGAAAAGAACGTGGAGGGGCACACATGGGCAGTTCTATGGACATCCCTAGACTTAGAACACATCCTTTTGTTCACACCATTGGCTGGAACTCAGTTAATCACAAGGTCATGCCTACCTGCAAAAGGGGCTAGGAAATGCATTCTAGCAATATGTCCAAGAAAAAGAGAAAAAGGAGTTTGCTAGACACTAAAAATCTGTCAAATTGGGGATTTGGCCCATCTATTCTGATCCAATTCCTCATTTGATTGAGCATGGCTCTAGAAGGTGGAGTGTTCTTTGATGTGGTTTCGGAAAGTGGATTATTTTCTTTCTACAGAAATCTTTAATGAAAAGTTCTCCTTATTTAAGACATGGTACACTTGACTAACTCTCCCTATCTTCTTGTACCACACATCTTCAAAATATGAGATTTAGTCCTTTTATTTTTCCATAATTCAAAAAACCTATTGGACACAGGAAGTAAAATCTATTGGGATAAGAGTTGGCTTTATTGAGCACTGTTAATTTGGTGACAGCTATAAAATATGCTGCCCATTGTAACTTTCCACTCACTGCTTGACCCCCACTCATTTCCCCCCTTACCATCTCTCTAAACAACATCATGTGAAATCAAACATACCCTGCCCTCATCTCTGAACCGCAGAGCCAGCTGGCAGGCACATAAGCAGTGAGGTAAGGGTTGAAATTTACATAAGGATCCTATTAATATACTGTACAAATGAGGGTCCTGTGGGAAATGTTAATTCATTTTCTACACTGAATGGCCATGATCACTGTAAATTTTTACGGTAGCAAGAGCTAAGATGGAGGTGGAAAACTTAGATATACACCAGAGATGGGAATCGATTACATTTTATGAAGAGAGTTAATTATCACGTAACTTTTCCACAAAGTAGAACACGTTAAAGGGTGCTCTGACTCCAGGGCTCAGATGTAGATGCTTGAAAATGATTTTTAAGAGCATCTTGGATCATTTCTTATAGGGCAGTGGGTGGGGAATTGAAACATTTAATGAAGTATTTCAATTTATCAAATTTTAAAGTTGAAACATTTTCTAGAATACTTTCATGAAAATTTATGATCTAATCCTTTTTAAGCCCTCTAGGGACCATGGCTAACAGAGCATATGTAGACTAGACAGATCATGTGAT
The DNA here is from genome assembly GCA_032199065.1 of Smutsia gigantea. Lineage (NCBI taxonomy): Eukaryota > Metazoa > Chordata > Mammalia > Pholidota > Manidae > Smutsia > Smutsia gigantea. Next base: position 290,333 of record JAVSCE010020620.1, read on the forward strand.
CATCTCGTGCCACCCCCACCCCCCAACCCAGTGGTTGCCCAGTTACTTTATTGGTTTCGTCATTGATTTATTGATGTAAATTAGATTCATTAAGTGCCTAGCATTTGCCAGGCACTGTGCCAAGATAGTAAGGTGGGTACTCACAGGTCTGTGGGAAGACAGACATGCAAGCTGCAGTGGAGGCATTCGCAAAATGCTTTTGGAGTCAAGTGCAGGAGGACTCCCTCTCTCAAGAGGGAAGGGAAATCTTCACAGAGAATGATTAGAAGGACTTTACCTGGAGGGAACAGCAGCCCGGAGAGATGTTTGGGGACTGGTGAGTAGTTGTGAGGCTAATTCCTAGAGCACACAATAGGATAAGGCAACAGGCAGCAAGACTTGAAGCTGAGAATGTTTGGGTAAAATTGTTGGAAGACTTTCATGTAATTCTAAGGAATTGTTTTATCATGCAGGCTAGGGAAGTTAGGAACTATTTTAAATATAATCGATACTGGGTTAATTAATTCAGCAAACATTTATTAATCATCTACTGAGTATAAACTGCTTGGATTTAGAAATATAACACTGAAAATGATGTAGAACCTGCCCATAAGGAGTTTGAAGTGTGGTGAGTGATTTCAATCAGAAGGGATGGTTCCAAGGGTTTTTTGGGAAGGGCCTAAATGGCTTATACCATCAACTCCTTCCAACTTTACTTCTTATCACCATTAACATCGTCATTGTCTTTGATGTGGCTGATGGAAGTTTTCTCAAACTTAACTGTGTTTTGGGGAAAATACTGCTATTATATTTATAATATAAAACCTATATAAAAACAATGTCCTAAACAGGCAAGGAAGAAAAGATCCCTCTTCTACCCTTTCAATCCAATTGCTCCTACCCTATACCTGTCCTGCGTAGGAAGTCTGGAGTAGTCAGCTTTGACAGGTTTTACTCTACCTGAGACAAGGTGCTCTGCAAGGTGTGCATGAGAAACGCACAGACCCAGATCAATTGTTATAGCTCAGGGTAGTAGGTACAAGAGAGAGAGAAGGAACATGCCGGAGCTGTCCTGGGGGCCCATTGTGCATGCCAAGGGGAGGCTTCCTGGAGGAGTTCAAGCCTGTGCTGAAGAAGGAGAGGCCTCTGTGGAAGAGGAGGTGGAAGGTCATTTGTAGCAGAGTGCATGCCAGAGGACAAGAGTGGCTTGCCTAGAGCCTGAAGTGTTTCAGGCCAGCTGTTGTGGTGGTTGTGTGCTGGAGAGTTTGGAGGTTGAGGATGGGAGAACCATGTGGTCACCTTGGCATATAAAAGGTTTTGAAGAAATCGTGCAGGCTCAGTTGACCAACATCTATTTCTTGATAACCACCCAGTAAATTCACTGAGATGTGAGGGGTGAGGGGGCAGGAAACCCACTTCTGTTGATTCATCACAGTTGTCTCATAAGTTCATTTTCTTGCTCCAAGAAATCTAATAAAATGATGAAAATCCTGCCAAAGATTTCTTTGGCCACAATCTGTTTTTCAAGGTTGTTGGTATCTCTTTCCTGACCTGTGTGCCCTGGTCTGATAAGCTGGGTTGCATATTGGCGACTGGCCGAGTTCCCTCAGATCGAGTGGAACCCTGGGTTAGTAAGAGGCCAACTTCATTGGATCTCAGGGTCTTAACTTGGGTCTCAGGACCCAATGCTGTAAAAAACATTAAAAGCTGTGGATATGCAGGATTTTAGAAGATGAAAAATGGCCTTGCTCCAATTTAATTTTTAGAGGAAGCAGTGAACACTGAAGTTTAAAGGCCCTAGAAGCGAAGTAGCAGTTCAGCTCACCAGGTAGGGTTTGTAGGAATGCCGTGGACACTGGCCTTCCTCTCATGGGAGACACCAATCACACACTCTCACTAGGAGTGGGAGGCGTCTCCTCATAGGGCTCTGGCCATGGTGCTGTCCAAGCTTTCTTCACTAGGGTAACACAAGACCAAGAGTTCATCTCAAGGAGTGAAAAGAGAGGTGGTGAATTGTTCATCATTTTAGCATCAACTTTCCCAACCATGGACATTTCAAAATGTCCTAACCTGACACTGTCTTCCAGTAGTTTCTCTTTTTCTGCCAGTATTAACTGATTAACTGTCTCAAGCATTTGTGGACCATGTGTCTGACCCTTGTGTTCTTGACTCCTGCCTCAGCCAAAGCACCACATGAGTACATTTTCCAGTTGTTTATCTCTGGCTAGTGTGCCTTTGACTCCTGCAAAGAAAGCATTTCATTGGATTTTGAAGAATTAGCTGAAAACTCTGGGTGTTGGCCTCTGGGCAAGGGCGGAGTCTACTGCCCCAGGGCTTCCTCACTGCCCCTGCCTACCTGCGGAGTCCACTTTGGTCCTCTTTTCTGAGAGGAAGAAGGCCAGTTAAGAGCAGACAGAACAAACATCCCTTGCCACTCTCTTCTGACACAGAAAGTGTCCGTACCCTCTCATCTTATTTTTGTCCTCTCCCAGGCAGAGTAATCTGCTGGCCCAGCCAGATCAAGACGTCCACCCCACCCTCATCCTGAGCTCCCCAGCCCCAGCTCGGACTTGAACTCCTGGTCCCAAGAGCAGGATGGATTAGTGTTCAGGGCTCCCACGCTGACTCTATCAAAGTTTTCTTCCGCGCATCTCCATTATGTGAACAGCTCTGTTAACCAAACCTATTATCTTTCCCCCTTGGTTTCAAGTTGAGAAAGGGAAAGCAACTTCTTTAATGGCCCACAGATTGATGATTAACATTTTACATGTCCCTGCTGCTGAGTAGAAGAACTGCTTTGTGGACAGTGAAAATGCCTAGGAGAAGGAAGCGGGAGTCAGCTTGGTTTATTAAGTTGTGCTGCTTCATTAATCACAATCTTTTTTTTATGGCAGTGCTTAAAGGCCCATCCATTGTACTTCTCGGGAATGGGGTAGATCAGAAACAAGTGCTTTTAGTGCACCTTTGACATCTGGCATAGCAGCCGGCTATCTGCGATATTGCTCTCAAGCAGTGTAGGGAGCTGCATTTACTGTGACCATGCTGGCCCTTCTGATTTAAGCTACTGCAGAGGGCAATGAATTACCTTAAAGGAGCCCCATTGCAGAACTCCAAGTTTTATATGCCGGACCCCTGCCAGCTTCCCCACTTTATGAGTATGAACAATCAGACAATTGAACTGATTTGACTTTGCCACTCCTGGAGTTTCATTGCCTCGAACCTGGGGATGTAATGATGGCAATGCCATGCTAAGTACCGCTCTGACTAGCAGCAGTGCCCGCTGCCCGTTCAAGTAGGGCACCCATTCTTGTTAGCTGAAAACTGTTCTGATTTGCAGCAAGGGGGAAAATAGATCCCATGCAATCAGATTAACTCAGCTCTGAATGTTATTTTCATTTAACACTGTGGAACCAGGCAGTGTCCCAATTTTTTTTTTAATGGTAAACTCATTAGAAGGCAGGGTTCTTTCACAAAGAGTCTTATAGCACTGGTGTGGAAGGCACCTGCCAGCTCTTGATACAGGTTGCAGGCACACACACTCACACAAACTTGCATATCTAACACACACACCTACTCCACAGACAGGCTCAGGCTTACCTAGTGTTAAAGAAGGGCATCTGGTCCAGTCAAACTCTGATGGGTAATTTGTACTGTCTAAAACTCATGTCAGTACATACTCATTTTAGCTCCTTGTGTGTAGCAGAAGGCAATTGCTACAAAGTAGTTACTGTACACGTTCTGTGTGGGAGAATGTACTTTCAAGATTTATTATATGTAAAACATTTCCTCCAATATTCGTTGAAAATGTTTACCATATTTGGAAGAACAATCCAATGTTTATTGTAAAAAAAAATGCAGTGAAGACCTGAAAAGAACATACAAGTTACCTACTATCTTATCACCTAGGATCGCTATTATTAAAGCTTTATTTAGACAGCTCTCTTTGTAAATGTACACTGATTGCTTGATTGCTTCATTTATTCATTTTGCATCTATAAGCAAATTTAAATGTTAGAACAGTATGGAAAATGTGATCCCATGTACATAACACACACACACACACACACACGTACACACACACACACGTACACACACACTTAAACAAAAACTCTCTGGAATATCAGTCCCTATATCCAAATGCTTTCTTGACATCGACTACTAGACTTGGAGTTTAGCAGGTATCTCACACGATTTGATACCTGATCTCCTGATATCCCTCCCAATCTACTTCTGCAGTCTCTCCCAGCTCAGTTAATGCAAACCATCCTTTTTGTCTCTAAGGTAAAAAATTTTGGGGTCATCCTTGATTCTACATGTTTGTTTCACTCTATATCCAGTGTTTTCCCAAATCCTCTCTGAGCAAAATATGTTCAGAACACCATCATTTCCCACCTCCAGTACCATCACTGCTCACTTGCATTATTTCAGTCTTCAGATTGGTCCTCCTGACTCCTGCATGCAATGTGGATGAAACTATACCGTTTAGGATGGTCAAATGCTTTTATGTCCTTCAAAACTGTGGTGACAATGAGGTATATTGGAAAGAGCAGATATTTAAAGCTAGATAGGTCTGGGTTTGAATCCTAGTTGCAAAGGTCACTAGCTGGGTGGCCTTAGCAAATTTACTCTTATTTTCTGTGCTTCCTCGTCTATAAAATGAGGCTCTGATGAAGATGAAGATAAGCCTCACTAGCTAGCAATAGTCTCATACACAGAAGATGCTCTGTAAGTGTGTGGTCTCATGCTCTCTCTCATTTATTTAACTGAGATATGTGAAACTCCTTTCCATGGCATACAAAGCCTTCACAATTGTGACCCACTTTCTTTAGGCTGGACACCTGTACCTCCTCAGTACGCAGTCATGCTTTGGCTTCAGTAAAGAACCCATCAAAACCCACCTGCCCTACTTCCTCCACAAACACATATTTAAGACCCAGTTGGCCTCTCTGATGTTTTATCTCCATCTCCCGCATAGATGACAGATTGACTTTTTAGATATGCAAATCTGCCAATATTATTAATGTGATTCTTCCAGCCCACCAGAGGGTTCCACTGCCCCTATAAAAATGTCCGAACTTCCTAATGTGGCATACAAATCCCCTTTACCTCTCCAGACGCAGCTCATGCTACTCTCTGCCTTATACTTCCCCTTGCCTTTACTATGTTGCTCCGTCTTCCTGATTAGCTTTCTTTGATGGCTAAATCTTATTTAGCCTTTAAAAAATGCTAATGTTCCTTTATTGATGTATAATTTATCTAGCCAAATGCACAAATCTTAAGCATACACACTGATGAATTTTGATAAGTACATATACTCATACATATTCATCATACAGGTCAATATAGAGAACATTTCTGTCACCCCAGAAAGTTTTCCCATGCTACTTCCTGGTCACCCTCCAGACCCTACCTATGATATCCTGATTTTTGTTACTGTATTTTTTTCTTGCTCTGGAACTTTTTATAAATGGAATCACAGAGTATATACCCTTTTGTGTCTTTTGCTCAACATGTTTTTGAGATTTATCCATGTGGTTGTGTGTATAAGCAGTTTGTTCTTATTATTGCTAGATGTGAATATTGTATATAGTGGTATCTCATAGTTTTAATTAGCATTTCCCTGGTTCCTAATAATGTTAAATGTGTTTGTCTATGCATATGGGCTTATTTCTCCTTTAAACCAATGTTTTTCAAATTACAGGTTTAGTCTAATGGTGAGTCATGAAATCAGTTTGGTTGGTTATTACTTAAATTTTAAAGGAAAGAAAAAGAAAAACAGGATAAATTACAATAGAAAGTATCAGACACACAGAGTGAGGGTAAGTATTGTTTTGTAAAGCTTTTTTTTCAGTGTTTGTTTGGTATGAGTGTGTATGTGTGGATACTGTTGGCAATGCCATTTGTGAAAATAATTTGAAAAGGGTTTGAAAGCAATTGATTCAAATTTCAATTAGTGGAGTCACTAACTGGGCGTGGTAAAGGATGGAGAATGGACCAGGATAGGAGGTAAGGAAACAGAAAATATCATAAGTTTTTTAGGAAACCTTACCTGTATCTCCAAATAAAATTGAATTAGATGTCTCATATTTGATTTTATTTTGCTAATATTTTGTCATTATGAATTTTTTGACTCATAGGATTGTACTTCTTTATATTTGTGTTCCCCCTAAATACATACTTCTATTTTTCTTCTATTTTTAATCCTGTTTTTTTGGGGGGCTGAGGGGCTTAAAAAAATTCAGTCTGTATGACTTTTAATGGGGGAATTTAAACTTGTTATATCTATTGCCATAGCAGTTGTTACATTGACTGATGTCTTTAATTATATGTTTTCTTTCTGTTTCAATCTATATAGCTGTCTTTTGGTCCTATTTATGTTTTAGTCATAATCTGTTATCTAGATATTCTTGTATTTCATTTTATGTGTTATGTCTAACATTTTTACTGCTGTGGAAACTTCTTTATCTCTCCTTCAATTTTGAAGGACAACTTTGCTGGATAGAGTATTCTTGGTAGGCAAGTTTTTCTTTTAGCACTTTGAATGTATCACGCCATTGCCTTCTGGGTTACAGTTCCTGCTGAAAAAGATGCTGGTAGTCTTAGGGGGTTCCCTTGTTTGTAACAAATTGATTTTCTCTTGCTGCTTTTAAGATACCCTCTTGTCTTTAATATTTGACATTTTAATTATAATGTGTCTTGAGGTGGGTCTCTGGATTTATCTTGTTTGGAATTCTCTGAGATTCCTGGATCTGGATGTCTGTTTCTTTCCCTAGGTAAGGGAAGTTTTCATCCATTATTTTTCTGAATAAGCTTTATGCCCCTTTCTCTCTTCTCTTTCTAGGATCCTATATTGTGTATATTGATCCACTTTATGGTCCCATAAGTCCCTTGAGCAATCTTCACTCTTTTTCATTAAAAAAAATTTTTTTGCTCCTTTGATTGAATGGGTTCTCTGCCCTGGCTTTGGGTTTGCTGATCCTTTCTTCAGCTTGATCTAGACTGCTATTAAGGCCTCTACTGAATTTTTCAATTCAGTTATTGTATTCTTCAGCTCTGTGGTTTCTGTTTGGTACTTTTTAATATTTCCTACCTCTTTGTTGAAATTCTAGCTTTTTTCATGTATTGTTCCCCTGACCTTGGTGAGCATCTTTATGGCTGTTATTTTAAACTCTCTAACAGGTATCTCCATTTCATTAAGGTCTGTTTCTGGAGCTTTATCTTGTCCTTTTGTTTGGAGTGTATCACTCTGTTTCTTCACTCTCCTTGACTCTCTTTTGAGTTCTGTATATTAGATAAAGCAGCCGCCTCTTCTAGTCTTGACAGAGTGATCTCATGTAGGAGATGAACCTCATCAATGAGCCTGGCCTGACTGATCTCGGCTGTCTCACAAACTTTTGTGATGGTCCAAGCCACCTTCTTTGTTCTTGGTGCCTCCCAGTATTGAGGGTGTGCCAAGACCTATCACTGTCCTAAAGGGGAGGGTCACAGTCAACACCTAGATGGACGTTGATTGGAAGCTGGACCCTCAGACAGTAGCTAGGGAAGTATGCAGCCCCTTCTAGAGAGAAATTGGGAGATGGGTGTTTTTGTCTACTCCTTCTGTACTTGTTCTGGGTTTATAGGTGTAGGGGAGTGATTCTGTGCCTATTAATATTTTTTGTTTGTTTGTTTGTTTGCTATAATCCTGTGTGACTTGTGAATGCAAACCTCATTGACTATTAGAGCCAAGAGAACCAGAAGCCTGTCTCTTGGATGGAAGTTGTAAAAACTGGGGCATAAATAAATGCATGTTCAAGCTCCTTACAGGGAGATATTGGTGATTTGGAGTGGCAAGAGGGAGAAGATAGAGGACGTGTCCACTTCTTTCCCTGGTCTCCGGGGAGGATGGCAATTAGCCCCTGTTTTGATGTAAGTATTTTCTTGTTCACCTGACATGTAGGTGTTGCTCAGCTTGTATCTGGACTTCTTTCAGAGGGACTGCTTGCTCCATGTGTCGTTGCACATTTGGTGTTTCCATGGGAAGAGGGGAGTTCAAGAGCCTCCTTTGTCACTGTCTTGGACTGAAACTCCAGGTGATTTACTTACTTTATGTATTATTCACTTATGAAAATAAATCTAGGTGACTTATTTTTATGAGTCTTTCCTACTTCTGGGGAGCTAAGGCAGGGAACAGACAGGACAGGATAATCCCTGTGATCCAGACATCCTGGGCCAAGAGGCTGCTTCTGCTGACCTGAAGCTCCTGCCCTGACAGTTATCTAGCATTTTTGAGATGCCATCCATGGAAGTTATATTTGAATCATAGCTAGACATTCTTTTAGATATTTTATGAATGGCTACATTAAAGCTTTAAATAAATTCTTAAGCCTATACTTATCTAATCATCAATATCAAAATCAAAACAATTAATTCTGATTATTCTTTCTTTATTGTCAGTGACCCTGGTATCTTTGTTTTAAAGATGTGTTCTTTACTTTTTAAAATCTTCATTAATTTTTTTCTGGGTTCTGCGCTATATTATTTGAAACAAATATTTTTTTTAGTGTTCAATTTTATAATAATAAGTGAAATAATCATTCATTGGTTAACTTTTGTGTTTATGTTTAAAGATTCGTTAAAGGCAGTACAAGGGCTAAGAATGTGAAATTTGTAGCCAAAATGCTGGGGTTCAAATCCTGGCACTCCCTCTTATTGGTTGTATGATCTTGAGCAGGAAACCGAACCTCTCTCAGTCTCATCTTTCTAAATTGGTTTGCACAAATGATTTAAATGAATTCCTATAAGCACCCAGGAGAGTGCCTAGCATATAGCAAACACTGTTGATAATATATTTTTTTTCCTTTGTGTTTGGCTCATTCTTTAATGTTTTGGTAAATGTGTTTGAAAAGTGTCTGCTTCTTTATCCAGGTAAAGTTCTATGTTATTCTTTCACAGTCTTGGTTTATCCTTGATTATTCCTTTTATTCCATTATTCCGTTTTCTTTCTTCCTTGGCCAGGTCTCTCTGATTTGTTCTTTGCATCCAGTTATTTTCTGAAATGATTAAAAAAAAAAATCTCTTCACTCTTTTCCTACTATTCTCTAAGTAATTCTCAGGTTTGTCTCTTTTTCTTTGTTTTGTTAATCATGGATTTGCATTTTTGCGGCCCCAAGGGTGGCACTCAGGGCTAGGGAGTCAGGTAGGCAGTCACTTCTAAGTCAGGTTGAGCACATCTTGTGGTTTGTGGCAGGGAGGGAGAATGGCAAGAGCAACACAGGGTCCCAACCTTTTGGTAGATGAACACTCAGGTGTAGGGATCCTGGCAGAAGGCAACCAAGGGTCAGGGTTGGGCTAGTAGCTGGGGAAGTTGATACTCACCTGTCAAAGGTACCTATATGTGCTGCTTCTTGAGTCAGCAGACAGGGTCCAAGCAGCCTCTTGGCAGCAAGGTCTACAGAGATAAGAGAAATAGGTGGAAACTAATGAATTCTAAAATTTCTCCTACTGAAAGACAGAGGTGAATCATTTCAAAAGTTATGCCGCTCACAAGCCCGATGAAGAAATTGATAAACTGACACCACAGATGTATATGTAATTAAATTCTCCTAATTGCTGATGTCTGTAGCTTTCCCCACCTCCCCATCTCCTGAATTTGATCTGATTCAGACATTTGTTTTACAGCTTTTTCAGGGCCAATTTTTTGTCTAATGATTAACTGTAGTTAACTTTGATTAATTTCAGCTTTTGCCTATATTTCTTTCTTTTTTTTGTGCTTATAATTTCTTGAACTAAAAGCTTAGTTTTGTTTTCTAAGTGTATGAATATATATATTCATATATATATATATATACTCTTGGTTGCAATATAGATATTGGTTGCATCCTGTAAGTATTGGTATTGAGATCTTGGATTATTTTTATTTCTAAATCATTTGTAATTTACATTTTGATTTCCTCTTTAATCCAGGAATTGCCTAGAAGTTTATTTTTAAATTTCTAGGTGCTCTTATTTTTTATTTTTTCATGGTGGTGGGAAGGTGGTGGTGTTGTTAACTTCAAAATTTTCCACTGTGGTAAGTAGTTTCTTCTTTTTGGAATTTATGGAGAGTTTCTTTGTGACTTAATACACAATTTTTATGAATGTTCCATGTGTTTGAAAATAATATGCATTCCTTATTTATTGGGTACAGAGTTAAATATTTATCTCTTAGATCAAACTTGTTAACTGTGTAATTAAAATATTTTTTTGAAAAAAAAATATTTGATCTTTTAAGATCTGAGACCTGTGTAATTTTTATCTACTATAGCTTTTTCAATTTCATCTCAGAACACTAATAGATTTTGCTTTATGTATTTCAAACCTATGTACCTAAGTACATAAAAAAGTAGATGACTATTGAATCTTCTGGGTGGATTTGTAACTTTAAAAAATTTGAAGTAGTCCATACTATAATTTTCTTTGATTACTACTACTATTCCTTAAAAAATCTTTTTGTTAGCATTTATCTGAGGCACTTTTTTCCATTTCTTTATTTTCAACTTTCCTGTGTCAATTTGTTTTAAGGCTCTCTTTTAAAACATATATTTAAATTTTAATAAAACCTATTTCATGCCTCTACCTTTAAAATGGAGAATGAAAACATCTGTTATCAATTATTAATATACATAAACTTATTTTTTAGTCATTTTATTGTTTTCTACATATTATGCTTTCTGTTGTTTCTCTTCTTTTTCCTCTAGGATGTGGTGTGTTGAGTCTTTTTTACTGCCTTACAATAAAGTTCATACTTTTGTTCATATAGGTTCTGTGCTTTTATTGTTAAACATGTTCACTGGAACTTTGTAGTATTTATACTGTAGTAAAAGCAATTTTTTCAATTTCATTTCTTCCTGATACAGTATTTTAAAAAGTAGATTCTTGCATTTATCAGGTACACACAATTTCCTTCTAGTCATTTAGTAGAGTTTTTATTCGGAATGTCCTTTTGGCAGCTATTAGTAAAATTATTAACTCTTTTCCTTTAATCTATTATGTAACCTTCATTTGAACCCAAACTTGTTAGATGGAAATCTTAGGTTATAGATTTTAAGAAGCGTTTTTCTTTGGTACTGCAGATGCAGGTAAAAAAGGGATGATATTACTACAGTCTTGATGTAATGTGACATATAACATTTTAGTGGTAGAACTTATTTTAATAACTTTAGGAATTGCCTTAATCTTGAATCTCTAATAATATTAAGATCTGAAGGACTTTCTTATATTTCTGTTACACTTCATTTCATGTTATGGTGGGAAACTGTTTCATAGCTGAATTTTGGAAGTACTGATTGCCAGTATTGATGATCTTCTGTGGTATCTGTTTTTCCCATAATGGGCTATTGTAATGCTCAAATGAAGAATATGTGAAAGACCTATAAGGTGTGAACAACCCTACAACGGCTGGTTACTATTATTGGAGTGGGTGCTCAGTCAGGATGTGCTAATTCAATTTGATACCTAGCTTGACCACCTTCACCACATATTTCCTTTTTCAATGATCCTTTTTGTTTTGAGAGGGATGTGAGATCTCATGTTGAGAGATATAGTGGATATGTGGGAATGATTTATTTAGAAATGAATTGCAAAATACAGCTGCCTTTTAAAGGCAGACATTAGGTCTCCTTTTGCTCCTGATTCTGACAACACCTCGGTGGAAAACATGCATCCCAGTGGTCGTTTTGGTCAAACACGAAGCTGAGCAGATGCCCGAGCCCCAACCACCTGGCAGGCCTTTGTTATCTTGGCAAGTCTCCAGATGGGGAAATCTGAGGGACACGTTTCATTCCAGCCGAAGGCAGGAGTATGAGTTGATGGTTTACTCTGAGACCCAAGCACCATGCGGACTGGGAAGCTTGGGGATTTGCGTCCATCAGGCACAAAGACCAGGAGCCAGGAGGTGAATTACAGACCAAAGCTCTTTCACCAGCCGGTGAGACATCACAGTTCAGTTCCGAGGCAGGTAGAGCTGTGCTCATTAACATGGGCGATCAAACCAGCTGGCGTGACCTTCTTACCAGGGCAAGGTTCTTTGCCTACAAGAGCACCATCTTCCCACGAGGCAAGTGGAGACTTGGAGAAAAATTGCCTCTGGTCTCCTCTAGGTTGAGTTGCATGAACCCCTCCCAACCACAGAACTGGAGAGCCTCAGAAAGCCTTCTCCTGCTTCATGCTCATCAGATGCGTTTAGGTGTCAGCTCCTGGGACTTATGTTGCCCCTTACAGAAAAGTAATACATTATCATCAAATATTAAGATTACTCATAAAATAATTTAATAAATAATTTGCCTTAAATATTACTTCCGCAGCAATGAAATTCTACTATAAATTTAATATTGGCCAGAGTAACACTTAACTGAAGAAATCTAAACATCTAAAGATTTCTGTGAGTTTCTGGATATTTAAGTCCTCAAGACCACACAAGCCATTCGAGGTTGATGTCACTGAAAATCAGGAGTCACGGTGATGGGGCCTGGGGGTGTGTTTCACATATTCTTTGAGCAGCAAACCACTTATAATCGTACATTTATCATCCCTGTTTTAAAAATCCATTGGGTCATCCTGCCCCTGGGGGTTCTTCATTGGTGCTTTGGGGTCGCATGATTTCACTGGCTCCTTTCTGGCATTTCCCCCCCTCCCCTCACGACCTTCCTTCCTCTTGGACAGATATGGAAACTCTGAGTTCTCCTCTAAAACTTGTAAATCCAAAACTATTAAGTTTCAATAGAACTGAGGGTTTTCTATTTAACATCTTCCTGAACAGGTAGATGTAAATAACATATTGTGTCCTAGTACAGGAATATAAAGGAGAGGCAACCAGTCCCAATGTTTAAAAAAAAAAGATTTATAAGGGAAAACAGGTCAACTCTTTGATCCAACTTGCGGGTGACCAGTTCTGTGAGGGCGTAGTCATAGAAACACTGAGCTAAAAATTAGCTTCTCAGTAGACATTTGAAAACCTTTGTAACCAGTCTGCAGCGGACCTGTCTCCTCTGTCGTCGATCTTTGCTCACCATGTACTCAATCATGTTAGGAGCCAGGCAGGTAGGAAAAATGAGTAAAGAATAAAAAGAGAGAAAACATAGGTCTTATCTAAGAAGGATAATTTTTCCGTATGGGAATTTGTGAACAATGTTGATAGAATTTCTACTGAAAAAAAAAATCTGGAGATTCCAATTTTATAAGAAATTTCTCAGTTAAATGTAAGCCAAACAAAACATGTCTGGGGGTAATATTTGGAATGTACTTGCCAGTTGCTCCATATTTTAGATTTCTCTCTCTCTTCACTTGCTTCTTCCACTTCTAGAAATACTCTTTCTTTTGATAAACATCTTGTCATCCTTCAGGGCTCAGTTCAAAGGGCAGTATTTCTCAGGTTTCCCCATTTTCTCCTCCAGCTATTCCTAGGTAGATTTAATCACCCCCTCTTTACAGTTCCCAGAATGCTCTCTCTAAATACCTCTTTTGAAATGTATCACTCCATTCTGTTAGCTGGTCTGCCTGCCTTAACTGTCTTTTTATCCTCAGGACCTGATATAATGCTTAACACATAGTAAGCACTCTGTTTGTTGAATGGATGAGGGAAACAGACATGACTCCTGGATGTGAGTGAGGTCTGAGCTCAGCTCTCCTCTCTGCTTTAACTCTCACATTTTTTCTTTTACACTTAATCATAATGTCTTGCTTTTGTAAACTGTTATCTCTGCCCTTTGAGGACCCTGACCTTTGAGGACAAGCAGGAAAGTAGCTAATACAATCTATGTGAAAAACGACTGTGAAAAAAATTTTCTGGCTGTTTTGAGCAAATGTCTGGGCTCTTTGAAGAGTCTATTTTTAAAGAGTATTTTAATGCACAGCCCATCGAGCGCAATTGGACAGGCATTTGTTCTTGCCAGGGTGAAGGGGAATGTGTGAGTGAGGTAAAAGCTGGAAGTCTGATGGAACTGTCTAAATAGCATGTGGGACTCCTCTGGAATGTGAAGTAGAAAGAGCCATCTTACTGCTGTGTTGAACCTGTCTGGGTAAGAGATTTAAATTCTGCCACGAACTACATGAATATTTCCTATAGAATGGTGCCATTTCACCGTCTGAGGGTTCAGTCTCCACAAGTTCATATAAAATTACTCTTAGGAATTTAATTCCTACTTTCAGGGAGGAGTGGTGTTTTGGAAATGAGAACTTAGAGAGGGAAAACTTAGATCCCTCCCCACTTAATAACATAAAATAATTAGTTTCAATAAAAAAATCAATACAAATGAAGATTTTCTTTCAGTTGGATGACTTAGAATTAAGATGTTTACAAAGGGATTATTTTATTTTACTTTTTGACTTCCCCTCTGACCATTTATTTTATTGTTTATTTCTTTATTTTTAAAACTTTTCTTATTAAGGTATCATTGATAAATACTCTTATGAAGTTTTCACATGAAAAACATTGTGGTTACTACATTCACCCATATTATCAAGTCCCCCCCACATACCCCATTGCAGTCACTGTCCATCAGTGTAGTAAGATGCTATAGAATCACTACTTGTCTTCTCTGTGCTACAGTGTCTTCCCTGTGACTGGGGCGATTATTTTAATACCTGATATTTTTACGACTTTTTCGTCCAAGACTAGAAACACTTTTAGGACTTAATGGCTTTAAGCACAAGAGAAAAGGAAAAAAAAAAACCCAAGAGTTTCCACACATGTCATTTTCTATACTGCCTAGTGTTTGCATAGGGAATTTCACTGTGGAAAGACCAAGAATTTCCTGACCAGTGATGTGCATGTACAGAAATTTCTGCAGACTGAGCATCGTGAGAGTTACTATTTATTTTGGGAAAGTCCTTATGACTTTGCCTTCTTCACTCTCCTACCCTCAGCTCTCAGCTCCATCCCACCTAAAAAATGTTTGATCTTTTCAAGGAAGACAATTCAAAAGGCATTTTGCCTGAGCATGTTAGAAAACTGCAGAGCTTTAGGTCTGTAAAGCATGGTAAGGATGCAAAGTACAGAGGAGGCAGTTGTTTGCAAACTGTGGATGATACCAAGTGATAGGTCAGTACGGATCCCAGCTCTGGGAAGACTTCCCTGCCATTTGGCAGATGTATTCTGTTGCCATTTGGAGGTGTAAAGGGATTGTTAGTTCCATTCTTCATCCTCCTGGTTAAATATTTTTAGCTGGTTGTGAGAAAGTGTTGTAAATTCTCTTAGTTCTTGTTTGAATACTTAATTAGGACATTGGGTCCCTGGGAAGAGCACGTGGCAAGATGACAGGATGTTTGGGATTGGCTAGCCATACTCGGATGTCAGACTTCCCACTTAATTCACTTCCTTCTCGAAAGCCTTTTAGCTTTCTTCAAGACTGGCACTTCCTCTGCCCTATTGTTTTGTGATGCTACTTTGCCCACCCCCCTCCTTTGCATTAGGAACATGTGTGATTTGTGGTTGTCAGTTCATAAACACAGATGTTCAAGGAGCAACTTTATTTTCTTGAAATCATTTTAGAGGCTTGTCATCTCATTAAATGGGTGGGGAATTATAAAATATCACTGGAATTCACACCACACGAGGGGAAGAAACTTACCTATTCATTAAATTTTTCCCTTAATTTGAATGGATTTCCGCTCCCCCCCCCCCAAAAAAAAGATATATTGGAGTCTTAACCAGAATATGACCTTATTTAGAGATAGGGGCTTTACAGAGGTGCTTCACGTTAAACTGAAGTCATTAGGGTGGGTCTTGATCCAGTATGACTGGTGTCCTTACGGAAGGGGAAACCTGGACACAGACATGGACACGGGGACAACGTCATGTAAAGATGATGGCAAATATCCGGGCGATAATTCTACAAGCCAAGGAATCGTAAAGATTGACAGAAAACCACCAGAAGTGAGGCGAGAGGCATGGACCACCTTTTTCCTTCTGGCTCTCAGCAGGCACCAGCCCTGCCAACACCCTGGTCTTGGCTTGTAGGCCCCAGAAATGTGAGGCAATAGATTTGTTGTTAAGCCACCTCATGTGTGACACTGTTACAGCAGCCCTAGCAAACCGATATACTAATAAACCAGTAATACTAACAATCCAATATACTGATGATTGGCATGCTGTTTGGC
Organism: Smutsia gigantea; assembly: GCA_032199065.1. Lineage (NCBI taxonomy): Eukaryota > Metazoa > Chordata > Mammalia > Pholidota > Manidae > Smutsia > Smutsia gigantea. The sequence continues at coordinate 306,428 of JAVSCE010020620.1, forward strand.
CATAGTAGGTGCTTAATAAATAAGAGCTGAATGAATTAAAAACTCATACCCCCTGGTGCCTAGGAACTGGGATTGAATGCCTGTGTTCTAGTCAGCATGATCACTACATATTTCTTCATGACCCAAACCCTAAAGAAAGAAAATTCTCGCCTTTGGTGACCTGCATGAGACAGTGATCTTTGCTGGGGCGGGGACCTCAGGAGCTTGGGACTCGGCTTTCTATCTTGTAAAAATCCTTCAAGTAAGGAATTACCAAAAGCCTAACATGTGAGTTTGGACTCTGAGGAAGGAAAATAAGGAAGACCACAGATGAACATCTCAAAAACTATCCCTCCACAATAAACAGAAATTGCTCTATTCTTCACACATAATGGTTGGCATCAGGTATTTTACCCTTGCTGAAATTATCCAAGCCAGCTAACCCTAAGCCTGTTCAGCCTGCCTCCCCAGTTCCCTCCCACAGAAACCACCACAAAGGCTCTTCCCCAGGTTTCTCCCTCACTCCTTCTGCCTCCTGACCAACCCTGCTGCTTCTCCCTATGGCCCTGTGCCCCCGCTTTTTGGGAACTGTGAGTAACAAAGTCTTCTCAGTGATAATCATCTCCTGATCTGTTGGCCTCACCAAACCTGAATGATAATAAAACCTACATTTTAAAACACAAATGAATATAAAAGTTATGTTTTAACGCGCATATGAGCAATGTCATTGACGTCGGGTCCTTGAGTGGTCCGCACGTCACTGACCTGTGGTTCTGGTTCTTCTGATGAGGATCTCCCACCAAACAGTACTTGTCTTATGAGCAGATTACACTGTGAGAAATGTTGTGATAACAGTATTTTTAGTGTGTGAAAAAGAAGATTGGGAATGAGGAATGAAAGATGTGTTTTATTTAAGGCAATGGTAATGACAAACAGTTTTGGACATTGACTTGTTCAACTTAGTCTCAATGAACAAAACTAGTTATAACCATGGATACAAGATGAGAAGATTTTGTGTCACTAGCAGGAATTCACATTGTTTAAAAAAACCCAGAATGGGCTATGATGGGTGATAATAGGTTCAAGAGTAGAGTTAAATACAGAACTGTTACCACATGTAGGAACATCCTGTAATTTTTTTTTTTGTAGCTAGTGTAACAGTTGTAATAAAGTTTATCTTCTATAGTTATTTGTATTATGTCCTTTTCCATTTGTATATCCACCTTATTTGGACCTAGAACATAGATTTCATAAGGACAGTCTGTACCTGTCATATTTCACTATTGTATTCCCAGTGAACAGTGCCTGGGATATAATAATGGAAATAAATATTGGTTGAATTTGCATAAATGTTTGTTGCAGTATCTGATGGGACATCAAGTTAGAGACTTCCCTGGATTCCTTTAAGATTCGTGTCAGAAACTGTTAAGTGTTTCCCAAGCCTGGTTGCCTTTTCTCTCTGGTCACACATGGACTACATTTCTCATAACCCTTAGTATTCTGTGGGGCCATGGGATTATCTCTGATTGGGGGCATGTGGGTAGGCCTCGCCCATCCACACTCACCGTGTAATCCTGCATGCTCTCTCCTGCTTCCCTCATCTTCTGGCCACATGCAACGTATCCAGTGACTACGATGTCATCTCAGATGCCATTTGACCCACTGTTTTGACTGCTGCGACGGGAACACAAGATGACTGCCACAACAGTTTCCATCTCTTAAAAAGTCGTACTTTCTCTACAATGTCTTACTTGAGCAGTGACATAGCTCAAGAAGTAACGAGTTCTCCAGATTCTCTTCTTTTAGACTGAGACTTTGTTATTAGGTCAAGTCAGACTGGATGATTTGGGAGGGACATGATAACTCCAGGCTTTTATGTCCAATCTGTTTTGCTAATTAGGCTCCCTCATCTCTCTACTTTTTGTTCCTGCCCAGCTGAGTGTTCTGTGAAAACCTAGGAAGTTATGTCTAAGTTCTAATAGGCACTCAGGCTGCTTCTTTCACTGCTTTGGTTAAATCTTTGAGAAAGGAAGGGAAAGAGCATTCTTCCAATGCCCTGTGCCAGTGGGCTGCCATTTCCCCTCTCCCTGCCTCTGGTAAAAAGCATGTCTGTATCTGGTGCCTCTGCTGTAGAGTGATTTCATCAAAAACAAAACCAGTGAAATGACAGCAAAGAGACAGTCGGGAGCTCAAATGACAACAGGAGGACGGACCCCAGTACATGTAGTTGCCATATGAATGCTTACACTATGCCCTGCCCTGCTCCATGTGCTTGGGAGACTTAAAGTTATCTCTGAGACACAGCTATCTTTAAATATAATAGTTATTCAACCAGTTAAACTTAGTAAGTCCAAGTTCAGAAAACAGTGAGAGAAAACTTTTATAGTATGCTGGCTTGGTAGTCTGAGACCCCCTCCCTCCAAGCCCCTTCCTGCTCCCGCCAAAGATGACATTAAGGGTTTGCTTCACTTCTACACCTTCTCAAATTGGGTTGGGGGCTGTTGACCCTTGGAATATGGGGCCAAACCCCAGTTACTCCTTTGATATCTGAAATCCTTCATGCACACCAGCCTGGTCTGATTATGGGAACAGGTTGCCAGTTCTTACTCTTTAAAGAGGAGGATCTGTGAATGGAACAAAGCTTTCTGCAAAAAAGTGCTTAATTCATAATTTTTGGCAATGTTATCAAAGGTTAATAATTGTCATCTTATATGGTCCAATCTGGATTTAAAAATGTAAGTTTCATCTTGCATTTCAATGCTGCCTAGATCTAGGTTTCTGAAAAAACTTTAGATGATTTTACAGTAAAGAGTTCAGTGATCAGCTGTTGATGACAGTTGACATGAGCCCGGGATAGGTTGGGAAAATGTATTTGCTGTCTGGCTGGTCATTTGAAGACCTAATTGGAAACCAAGGGACATAAACGGTGCTCTAACAGGAACATCAGTGCAGTTCTCCTTTTCTGAGTGCCCTGCACAGGGCCACACGGGATTGGGATGTGATGAGAAGGGATGGTGCTTGAAACATACTGCAAGGGTTTCCACTGGTTCTAAAGACTGAAGTTGGGAAAACTTTGCAGGTGGCTTTCTAAGGCCCCAACTTTTAAAATTGGTTCAATCTGGCTTTAAACGATTATTCTTGGAGTGTTTCAGCTCTAGGGACCTCAACCTGCGACAACTTCCAAGCACCAGAGAAACCACTGGCCTTTCTTAGAACTGCCTTTTTTTTTTAACATCACTGTGCGTCTGTGATTACCCTCAGTTACCTTACAACAGCTTCAAATAACCAGAGCATTCATATGTCAGTGAGCATTGATTTTAGTGATGGAGCAGGTTGGTGATGCTTTGTTAAAACGAAAAAAATCAGACCTCAAGACTGAATCATTAATTATCACTGAAAAGTTTTCATTAGCAGTAGGGATTGTTACATCTGTTTCAAACCTGCTGCAACTTATTTCATCAAAGTGTTTGTAGAGGAGTTTCTTACATCTCTGCTAGCTGGGCTTCCTTTCCTGAAAATTCTAGTAAAGGGGAGTGATTTATCTTTGAGAGATGCTGCTCTCATTTTAATTGCAACTTGGCAAGCCACTTAGCTAGAATGATGTCTGGGTCTTTTCTCAGTGAGCATTTCTAACTCAGGCCAGGCCCATGAAGACACAATAACTTCCAGAAAAATTACCCATTATTTCATTGGAAAAAGGGCAACTTTGTCTTTAACAGCCCAGGAGATAATGTTTCCAAAGTTAAATCTGTCTATCCTCTTCATCCCTTCCTTGCTCCCAGCAGAGGGAAAGAAGACAATCAGGCGAGACTTTTATCTTTTTCTTCTTTTAATTTTGTTCAGCATTAAAGGAGGGGAACTTCATAAACATTGATTGTCATTTACAGAAAACATTCAGAAATCATGTGTGCATTATCAGGGAGTGCTAACAGTATTCAACTAATAATTTACAGGACATAAAATAAGGACAAAAACCTATTACATTCTAAAGTAATATAAAACTCTTTTTAATTGTTAGGGAGTGCTGTGTTATTCTAGTATAATTAAAAAAAACTCAATGCTTACTTCCTAAATGACTCAGGCTGCAGTTTTACTCATGTACACAGAAATTAGGGCTTATATATTAAACAAGGAGAGAGAGATCAGAAAATTGTAAATTTTAAAACTATATATGTCACTGGGTTTATTTGTAGTTTGCCTTTTGCCTCTATAGGCCAATAATAATACACGGCAATAACGTGATTCAGCTCCAGAAAAATCAAGGGTGACTTTAGGAGGCGTTATCCTTTTAAAAAAGTATAATTACTATGTTTTTAGAGTGAATGCTCTTATTTTACATAGGTTTGGCAATGCAGCTTTTGTGCATTGCCAAGGATGGTGTGCATGCCAGTAAGAAATACCGACTGCACCCCCACCCGCTACCCCTTCAGGTGCAGTGGTGGTGGGGAGGTATAGCCACGCCCCAGACAGCCCGTGGTTTAAACACTGGATGACTTAGAGTCATTCTTCACTTTACACATGTAGGCTGGCGCTAAGATAAAAACATTAGTAAATCTCTGAATGTTGGAAGTATATGAAAATCATTTCTCTCAGCCCTAAAAGCAAGGAAGCATTGTCAGGGATTTAAAAAATATTGGAAAGTCTCATTTAAATCTAAATATCTTTTTTTTTATTATAAATCGATCATCATAAAATACTAGCCTTTTAAAGTCATATTTGGGATGCAGGAAAAGCATCAGGTTCCCTGGACTTGCTCCTGACTGTACTGTACAGATCATGACACCTTTGATCTTCCTCCCTCTTTGTCTCTTCCCCACCCTCCCCCAGGTTCCTTACAACATTTATTTGGTGGAGGTCAGTTATGGCTTCGGTGAATGAGTGGTCTGACCTCAGGTTATTAATTAAGAAATAAATGTGTACAAAAATATTTTGTTCATCAGAAAGCAGAGTTTGTTTTCCTTAAGCTATTCCACACAGAAAGGATTTGGACAAAGCCATTTGCTACCAGGAAAGATGACTTAGGCAATATATATATTTTTTTTAACTCCTTTTTCATATTGTCTAATTCAGATAGAGTTTGCAGCTCTCAGGCCAATCTTCAATACGAATTCTTTGGAGCAGATTTAATGGACAGCCCTGTCCCTTTCTCAGCTGTATTACAAAAAGAAGCGGACACTTAACACCAATGACCCGTCAAGATGTTTAAACTGTTACAACCAGTTTCTGAGAAATACATAATACACAGACAGGAAGCAAGTACATATTTGCTCTTCGTTGGTTTTTTTCCCCCCTCTAAAAAAATTGTTACAAAGTCTTATGCTTAAACAGAGACATAGAAAAATCAGTGTATCCACTGTCTCCAGTTATTTACAGCAAAAATTACAGAGACAGCATACATCGTATTAGACCTTCCACAAGCATATATTAAAAGTAATTACATTTGAAAAAATATTTTTATTTTTCCTCTACATTTCTACAATACATACTCAGTTTTCCGTGGGTGTAGTTTTCATTCTAGTGTTACTCAGATGAAGCAGACAGCACTGTGCTCGGATGAGGGATCGGTAGCTTTCCAGACATACCTAATGTGCGTCTGCACACGGTCGTGGCAGAGGCATGCAAGCGCTCTACATCAGCCCCCGCCAGAAGACTATGGTTTAGCAGGAGGATCATGCTGTCCAGCGGGGTGCAGATACCTGCTCTTCCCTCAACTGGGTTTATTCAATTCCGGTAACCTTGTGCTTTATTTTTGGCCATAAGGACAATCACTGAGCTGCTTTTTCTGATCCACTGGAGGTCACGCTTCCAGTCATGCAGGAGGCAGAGACGACTATGGCCAATTCACTTTGGAGGAATTTCAGCAGCTTCAGAACAAAGTGCACAGACAACCTCCATCTGCTGCATAGGAATCCGTGGTCCCGCGCTTCAGAACAACGGAGGGCTACCTTACCGTGAGTGTAGACTGAATTCTTCAGATACAACTGAGGGAAGTTAAAAACCTGTCGCAGATAATGAAGCCACGCATTTGAAGAAACACATGGAGACTCAAAAGCATCAAAATTGGACATTTGACTTTCAGAAAAAGGTGGCAAGAGATCTAGCCACCTGGCTCTACGAAGCTGGGAGTTGGGCAAGACAAACACAAGTGTCTTTTATAATTGAATTTTTTCATTTTTGGACTGCTGTACTTTCAACTGAATGCCTAGTGTATCGTCTCCTGGGGCTAGTCAAGTAGGGATATCAAATTGAGTGTGAGAAGGGCAAGATCTCTAATGTCATTCAGAGTTGTGTCTGGCCAGACTTGCTCCAGCCAAACAGGCCCCTGGATTCCATTTTCCTTTAAACCAGGGTTTGCAGACTGTGGGCCCTCCTCTGCTCAGAGGCATATTTGTTTGGTCTGCATTAAACTCTGACTCAACGGACAGAACTGACAACTCGAGTTTTTATAAGATTCAGAAGGGTTATCAACACTTCAGCTCTTGCTGATGAGTGCTGTCCTTCGTCCGATGATCAGGGTGTTTTCCTGCCAGCCTGCCCCTGGATTGCATCGACTCCATGGCCCTTTTAGGCTTTTGAATTTTTAACCCTTGCTTTAAATGGACATGTGCCTCTGGTCCTGAGACACCTCCTGCCTTCCCCAAAATGGTTGTCAACAATTGTCTAAAGACCCACCCGCCTTCCCATATCAGGTTGCTGCTTGTCCTAGCAGTTGGAAACTGAAAATCAAATACCTCTTTGTCTAAAGCAGAGGGTGGGCTGTTTCCTCTTCTTTATACAGGAACTTTATGCAAAGGGCCACTACAGAGGCACAATGTAAACTTACTGCTATTCTATTAAAGGATGGTGCTGTCAGGGCACAGACACCCTTGCCTTAATATACTGCCAATCCTAGTAATTTCATGGAAAAACAAACAAAATGTTATTTCTTCTAATTTCCAGTAGTAGTAGAATTTTTCCTTGCTTCTATGAAAATGGAAACAAAGAACATGGAACAAAACTGACATCATTTGCGTCTGATGTTTTTGAAACAAAGCTGGTTAAGTTTTACCTGGTACACATGGGACTGTAAAGGGTGCACGTGAGTTCACGATCCACGTGCATGATTTTCTACAGACAGTTGAGCTTGATATGGGTCAACAAGGCAGCTATGATAGGAAACGAACTGATGCCTCCCTGGCACCTCTTGTCAAAATCCAGGGTTCCTAATAGGGTACCTCACATTCTGTCAGAGAAGTCTGATCACCCAAGAGATCACTATATGCTCTGCTTTTTACCTACTCGGTGGCCATCTAGTCCAGAGCCCTGAAGACAGTATTCAAACAAGGGAAATCCAGAAAGGGTATGTTATAGAGTGTATCTCCATCCTCAGCTTTCAGTCTAGGGATAAAAAAAGCCACAGAAAAGGGGTGCAGACATGAACTGAGTCATGGACAGTAGGGATATTAAGCTTAACATGGGATGTTAAGCCCATTTGGAACCCCTTGTTCTCCTATATTCCCCGATCAAATCTGCCTTTCCTTTCACAGATCGCAGATGCGTTGGACTTTGAACTCACATAGCTTCACGTCGCTTGTCAGGTTCCCCTAATGTCACTTTGATTTCTGGGTTTCCCTTGCTCAGGACTTGTATAAGAAGCTTGGGTTTGCTGGGACATCTGTTCTCCTATAAATGGGGCAGCTGAATGATTTAGCTATTAGCATATTTTAGAACATGAGACTAAGTTTTCTTTACTCATGTGTGACTTCTCAGCAAGTCCAAGCAGTTAACAGTATGGAGTTACTGCTTATTGGTTTGAAAGCCTTGTCAGAGACGTCCTGTCAATGGCATACTTAATTTACACCATGTACATTTTGTTGTCATTTTCCTGTTTTCCCCCCCTTGATGTATCTTTTTTTTTTAATGAAACATCCCTGAGTGGATACAGTGCAACATCCGCATCAAGCAGTGATTGTCATTTACGAAGCATGAAGTGGGAAGTACAGACCCTGGGTTCTTTCTTCCAGGGCACACACTTTATCATGGATGTGTCGTGACAGAACGTGAACCTGTCTCCTGTGTAGTCACAGGAGATGTTCAAGGGGAAGTTTTCAAAGGTGCTTTGTTACCAGTGAAAATATGACTTGGTTCGAAAGGACAGATTTGGCAACTGTGGTGAGACATGGAAATCTCTCCTCTCAGCTGAAGTGGGCTGAGCGTGTACTGGTTTCTCCTATTTTGTTCTGGTTCAGTTGCTAGCTGTTGCCCGTTCCCTAGCTTCAAAAGGTTCATGCCATCCCAGTGAACTGTGTGCACTAGTGGAAACAGCACAAATTCAAATCCACTACCTCCTGAGACAAATGCGGGGAACAATCTTTTTTCTACATCACCCATGGGACGAGGGAGGAAAAAATTCTCAGCCACTTCATCAATGGAGCCAATTTAAATACGGTAAATTGGAGGAAAACAAATGACTCCCTTTGCAACTGAGCAGGAATTATAGGCCGACAATGGAAAACACTAGGCCAACAGAACAATGAAAACAAAGTTTGACATAAGTTCAAAGCTCAAAGGGAAACACCAAGTACACACATTAAGCACCGCCTATCACAAGCCAATCATAAAACATACATTGCATTTGGAAATGGCTTGGTTTAATTGAGTGCCTTCCATTACCCTGTTTTCCTAGCAATCAGTAAAGTAATCTTTCCATTAGAAGGAAATATGACTCTTGGAATTAATTCTTTATACAAAGAGCTAGCAGGAGTGACATTTACACCAAAAAGAATTGAGTCCCTGTAGCAGCATAATAAGCCGTCTACAGCTGTCTTCTTAGACACTGAAGGTAATTTGGTTCAATGCAGTTAAATTAATTGAATATAACAGTAGTTGAGAAAGAGATTCATTATTTTAAAGCCTTTTTGTTTTTCCCCATTGGTTTGGAATTCATCAATCATGAGGTGGGAAAAGGCTCTGTGTTCTAAAGAAAAGACTAACGTTACTGTTTGATCATTGACGAGGAGTTCTGTGGCATCATGGAGATGGCTCTCAAGACCATGTAACTTCAGGAGAGGATAAGAGATTAAAAAGAAATCAAAGTTTCCACTGGCGGAAACTTTACAAAGCAGGTGTGTGTGTGTGTTTGATAAGGAGAAAAGGGCAGGTCTTCAGAGCTAGAGGCTGGGCTGCACTTATGGGAGATCATAATTTTCATTGCTTTAAACACAAAGCTTTCCTGCAGCTTCCTGTTGTAAAATCTTACTTTGGATCAGATAACACCAAAGGCATACGATGGTCTCCAGAACACAGGCAGAATAAGCCCCTTGGAATGTACGCTTTTCTAGTTATCAGTTTAATTGGCGAGCAGGTAGAGAAGTGAGAACTTGTCCTGGGAAGGTTAAGTTCTCTAATCCTGATCTCACCTCTGCATTCTGTACCTTTAAAAGTTGCTTTAAAAAAAAATCCCAATTTACATGGATGATGCAATTTCAAATGGCAGAGGACATAGTTTTGGCTTTGGGGCATATTCATTCCATAGAATAACAAAGTTTTTGCTGTATTTTTATATCACACAGCAGTTTGGAGCTGAAAAAATTAGAGGCCCCAGACTAGAAGGGCATAAAGCCCTGCCTCTCCCTTTCTTGCGGCTTTTTCTACCAAACTTATTAAAGAGGATGAATATAAAGAACTACTTCTTTACTTTGTATATTCTCTTTCTATCTCTTTGCAAAAAACAAAATTGGTTAGAGAGAGAGAAAATGTTTACATGAAATGGCTTTGGGATCCTGGGTTCTGATTTACTCTTTTACTCTTATTAGAAAAATTTGCTGGTGGTCATAATCTACAAAGTGTATTTCTCTACTGAACACATAATCGGGACTGGGATCAAGTTTCTTTCACAAGCTGAAATTCCCCCCAAATTTTTGTGTCCTGGTGAAAAATTGGAAACATCTATTTTGTGTGTGTGTGTGTGGTCAAAAAAATCCACACAGTATTATCTGTGGCCAAATTCTTAAAACAGGAAAATGGCTCCAAATATTTAATCTTTCCCCCAATATGTACCATCTTGACAAGGCTTTGATGTTATTGATAGAAACTGTTTTTTTTTCCTCTATTTGTTTTGTTTTTACAGAGGCTGTGCATTATATTTATTCCTTTATAGACCTACTTCTGAATTGGTGCCATCTTGCCATTGACTACAGATGAAAACTCTGGCTGGAGAAACAAAATCCTGATTGTCTAACATAAAGGTGATGCATAACACAGAAGGTAAATAATATAAGAGAGCCCGACTGAACCTTCTTTGCTAGTATGGTATTTTAAACCACAGTGCATGTATGTGTATAAGTAATAGTAATATATAATATTCTCAGATATTACATACTTATTACATACATGCACAGTGCTTTCCAAGACAGCTACAAATTTACACATGCATCAACTATCTAGAAACCTAGAAATAGGTAAGCCTATTAAGTTGAATTTCTTAAATTATATTTGAACAATCAACAGGAAAAGTAATCATGTAAAGTACCGTTCTGTTCTTGTATTATCTACAATAAAATTCTATAAACAGTTGTCTCCAAAACATACCCGAATAAAATTAAAAAAAAAAAGATAACACCCAGTGTCCTATATTTGTATATTTATGGTCATCTCAAAAAAACAAACAAATAAAAGCGCCCCACTCAGGTGCATATTTACATTCTTCAAACTGTAGCGGTGAAAAATAATTCTATTAAGTGCAGGACATTCCTAATGTTGCAGTAGTGACATTTTTCTTAAGTCTTCATGAACACATTGCTTTTGTCTTAAGGGTGACGCATTCCATGACCATGAGAGAGTTCTGTCGCCGCCTTCACTTGCAGACAGTGGTACAGTCAGGATTAAAGAGCTCCTTGTATAATGGAGGAAAGAGTGTATTCACTATGTCTGGATGTGATTGCTTAAATACCTGCAGCTTCTCGCCGTGCAAGTTACAAACTGCCGTGATGGTTGGTATCTTGGCTATTAACTGTAGAGTGGAGAGACGGGAGAAGACAAAAGGGGTAGCTCATTAGTGTTCTGTCTTCCGAATCAGGGTCCTTCCTGGCCCCAGATGAAGGGAAATGGTGTTGGAAAAAGATGTTCAGAAAGAAAGAAGGCTCACTTTCAGCTTCTCCTTCAGAACAAAACAAAACAAAAAAATATGTACCCTCCACCCCCATCCTCTAAAGGGAAAATAAAGAGAAAGAAAGAAAGCAGGACCAAGCTTCCAGATTCATTGCTGTTTAAAAAAATTTTTTTTTATTGAAGTGTAGTTGGCATATAATAGTTTCAGATGTATAACATAGTGATTCGACATTTCTGTACATTATGACTCATTCCCCATGATAAGTGTAGTTGCCATCTGTCACCAAACAAAGTTATTACAATGCTATCGGCTATGTTCCCTATGCTGTACTTTATTTTTCCATGGCTTATTTATTTTAAAACTGGACCTTCTGATGATCTCCTTCACCTACTTGCCCGTCCCTTTACCCCTCCTGCCCTAAATGAAGTATATAGGAGAGGTGGTCTAGTTTCATTGAACGTAGGGAGCTACCTCCGCAGGCAAGCTGAGTAGGAATCCTGCTTCCAGAGTGGGTAGTGGCTGTGTGTCTGTGACCTACTCTATGTCTCAGTTTTCCCATTGGTGAAATGGGCTTACTCTCAGTTCCTGCTTCACTGGCTTATTGTGTGGACTGAGTGAGGTAATTTGTATAGAAGTGTTAAGAATGCTGGAGGCATGAAACACAATTGTTAGCTAATATTATTATCTATCATTTCCCACAGATTTTTATGACATGAACATTAGATCTTTAATATTGGAAGGTGACACTGTCCGGAGTGTAACCTAAACTGTGCGAGGTATAATCCATAATTATCTGGACTGCTTTGCTGTCAAGCTCGCTTGGTTGCCTTTGTCTCTCTTAGCCTTTTCTACTGTAATGCATAAAATGAAACCTATATTTAATCAAGAGCAAATCGAGGAGGTCAACGGCACTTAGCCTCTTTAGGGAGGCATTAAAAAACTTGTTGATCCACTTATAATTGTTAGGTTTTGATATATATGTATCCTGTAGGATGTAATTTTTTTGAGTTCAAACACCCAGAAGCCAGTTTTTTATAATTTAAAATGTCCGCATTTTGCTGAATGCTATATAGGTCTTAGGAGATGAACAATTCTAGCTTTTAGTGTACTTATCATTTAGGGACACTTAGAATCCATCATTTCCTGTCAAAATTCGTTTAAACCCAAGTGTTGGGATCAAATTACTGTGGGATTAAGATGTTTTCATGTAGAGAATCCTTTGCAGAAGGTGAGTCTGATAGTTCATACAGCTGACCCACAGGACACTGGAAAGTGGGGATGAAATGAAATTAAATAAAATCCGTCTAGTCCCCAGCAAGGCTCGCTGTGCCCCCTGTTCAATGATGAGAGACCGTTTCAGCCTTTGGAGTAGAACAGGAAATAGATAGTTACCTTGTGGCTTTACAAAATCAGAAATTACCCCTCTTTTATTAACTTTCCTTTTAACAACTGATGACTGTATAATCATACTATGAGCGGTTTAAAAATAATATCAGGATTAGAGCTGTTGACGAGTTCATGGAAGGGGTCTGCACACATAAAGAGGTTTGGGGTTCGGTCTTTCCGTGTCCACTGCTCTTTAATGACAGGGATAGAAATGGAAAAAATGTAGAATTGTTGATAGAATGGACGTCAAATTTTAGACTGAGAATCAAGCCTTCCTTTCCAACGTTCTGAGTTGCTTAAACCTGTAGCAGGCATTCTGCCAGAATGCACGAGGCAGTACCGTTCTTGCTTGTAATCTGCTTGGGAAGACAGATGCGAATGAGGTCATCACACGGTCGAAAGCAGGCAAAAAACTGGTAAGTGCTGCGGAGGAACGGAACTGGGGGAAGTGGTAGATAATGAGCCGTTCTGGAGTCTACTGTCAGGCCAGACACGGCTTCCCTAAGAAAGTGCCACTTAAGCTGGACTCTGAAGGAAGAGTGGGAACCACCTATATGCTGGGCAAGAGGTGTGTGGTTTGCCCTGGATCACATGCACAGAAGCTGAGCTGCTCGGAGCACTGGAGGAAGTGAGGGAAGTTCAGTATCGCTGGAGCAGGGGGTGAGGGAGCTCGTTGGGGGTTAAAGCTGGAGAGGTGGGTAGGGCCAGATTATGCAAATCTACCATCAGGTTCTTTGGAAAGGTGTTCAGCAAAATAGAAAGATGATCAGAATTCTATTCTGTAAGATTCTCTTTGGGTCCAGGTTGGAAAACTATCTTTTCTATATTTTCATAGGTAAAGAGTGTACAAGTGTCCTCTTAACCAGAGTCCCTTGAGAAATTATTCAAGCTCTCTTAACCAGCTGGCTCGCACAGAAGGAGACCACAACAATTTTGGAACACTTCTCGCACATTACAATTCTCCCTGAAATAGCTATTGAGTGCAGAGAGGCCTTGAAAGCTTTTTAATAATCATCTGCAGCTGAACTGATCATGTGCAGAGCCCCTGAAACTTCCGGATGCACCTCTATAATGACTGTCAATCTTCACTATGCATAAGAATCACTGGGTGCTTCCTAAAACTGTAGTTTCCTGGGACCTGCCCCTATGGTTCTATTTCAGTGCATCGATGTAGAGCTCTGACTCTATGTTTGAATCAAACATCCCTTGCGCATAGTGGGTCCATGGAATACACTTTGAGAAGCACTGTTTTAGAGATTAAAATCTGATACATTTACAACTGGTTTTCAAAATTGGAAAGTAAATTCTGTACTATATATTTGGAACAGTCCTGGGAGCCGAGTGGAAAGTTAGCTCCTTTTCAGGAGGCGGAGAAGGAAGTTCTCAGAGAGAAGGTTCCATTTACTTGGCTCTGTTAGTTTGGTGAGGGACAAGTAATGAAATTCCTCAGTTCCCTATGACACACAAATACTACATAGAAAGGACTGGCGACAAAAAGTATGGGCTTTACAGACTGGCTGCCTGCGTTGAATCCTGGACCTGGTATTTCCAGTTGTGTCATCTTGGGTAAAGTCACTTAATCTTTCAGCTCCATTATCTGTCAGTTGGCAGTTATAACAGTTCCTACCTCAGAAATTTGTTGGGAGGGTTACCTGAGCACAAACTGCTGATAGCAGCACCTGGCACTGAGTGGCACAATATGTCAGGTGTCATGCTTCTGTCCCCACATAATGCTTCCTTCAAGGAGAGAATAGTCAAGACCATGCCTGTTTAGCCAAATGACACACAAGGCAAGGACCCAGCTGAGCCCTTCACCAAGCACTAAAAATGAAGTCTCTGTTTATCACATGTTAATGCATGGGGGTATCAACCATTTACTTTTACTGGAATGAAAAAGCAACATCATATTGGTTTTCATTTTCTTGTAACAATGAAAGTTGCTTATTTAATAAACTGTGATTCACAAAGCAGAATCCTATGCACTGCAATTCTTAAAACATCTTTCTGTTCCTTTAATGAAGAAGTGATGTGAGAAGTTATATGTATAAGAGGATGACCCTTCTACAGTTTGTTTGCACTGGAAATATTCAACCATGTGTTTGATTTGGAAATGTGAATATGGACTCTTGCTTCTTTCCTGCCCCAAACTGGGGGTTAACAAACATCTGCCTCAGGAAATAGTTCTTCACATTTTCAGGGAATTCGGATCCTGTCCCTGTTGCTTATCTGTAGAATGGGCTGAAAGGTGAGAATTATTTGATTAAAGAGCACAGGAACACTTGAGCAGAAGAATGAGAAAGGCAAAGAGCTTCTTCAACCTCTGTGCTCTCAGAAAGGCTGATTGAAAGGTGTCCCATCAGCTGTGGAAACAGAAGGGCTGACGGGGGCCTCCATCACTCTGGGGGCAGGATGGGCCAGCAGGCCATGGGGAGACAGTGGCAGCACCTGCCAGACCCCAGGAGGGCCTGGTGGAGGAGGCGGCAGGCAGTCACTCATTGCTCATCGATACTGGGTATTGCAGCTGGGGGACCCCATTTCCAAGGGAGCTTGGAGCGGCCTCAGCAGCAGTTAATGGCTCAACAACTTTTTAAACAGCTGGGGAGGTGATCCAGAAGCACTTGGAGATGGAGGGGACACTCAATTTCAAATCACCATGAAATTCCTTCCTGTTTCAATAATCCCCAGAGCAGTGGACAGAGGGTTTATAAAAAGGCTTTTACACCCGTCTTTCTCTTATGACAATCATTTCTTATAAGAAGGAAGCTTTAGCTTTTACCTACAGGGGTCTGCAAGAAGAAAAAACAGCTGTTTGAGAAGAGATAATAATCCTATGCTTTCCAGAGGGTGGTTTTATGAGAAAATCCACAATTTAATAACTAGTACATTTGATGTTGGAAAAATGGAACATGCAGGTCAAACTAATGATCTTGTTTATATGAGTTCCCAGGCCATCAACATGCCCTCCAATGTGAAGCAGGGAGGCAAAATGGTTAGATCAAAGTAGAAGAAACTTCAAAGCATTGATAAAACAGGGCGCATCAGATGAGGCTAAATATCCCCATTTTACTTGTCCACTCACTTTTCTGTTTGGGGATTTTGTTTAATTAAACTTAAGACTCTTGGATTAGAATTATAATATTGAACTTGAGATATCTGTTGGATCAGAAGCCCTCCCTGCCCCATCCTTGGCATCCTTGCTGTACTGCATGTCTTTCTACCCTGGGCATGGCTGATTAAAGTGGAAGTGGACATTTGATTCACCTGGGGTTGGAATTTGGAATCAGACTGAGAGACAGCAAGTTCCTTTGTAAATGTAGCAGGAACTATAGGTAATCTAAGAAGCCAAGGGTTAGCCATGTTGCACCATGTGGACCAATGAAGCACAGTCAGCTGCTATTCAGAGAGGGAGCATAACAAAGTGGCTACCTACAGAGAGATAAACACGTGATACAGTGAATTCTGCAGGCTTCCCAATTTCTTGTTTCAGTGCCTTCCTAAATGGTGGCTGGATTTTTGACCCTAAGTTCCAGGAGATATCTCTCCATTGTTTTATTTTATTTTATTTTAAAGCTAGGGTAAATTGGTTCCTGTTACTTGTAACTGAAGAGTCCTAACTAATATATTGACTTGCAACTTGATGAGTGAGGAATAACATCAAAACCTCTCTTCTTATTTATAGGCCATTAGTCCCATGGACACCCCCTGGAATTTCTGGGTATTGGACCTATAATGTATGCCAGCAATGTATAAACAGCTAAAATGGACTAAATAATCTGGTCTCTCATAGAAATTCTGCAAGGAAAGTGCTCAAGGGCCAAGACCTTGTACTATTCACCATTCTCTCCCTTACATCGGCACATAGTACACACTGACAATAAATACAGGTTGAAGGAGAAAACTCTCCCTGGAGAAAGCAATGGTTCTTGAGTGTGGATTTGGAATTTAAAAACTTGGGTGATCTGTCGAATTGTTTTCTATAATTTTGCCTGTTCTTGTATTATTTTAAAGCATATATTCCACTGTGTGGAAGCCTGAGTGGGGCTTCTGGGGGGCCTGGTTTTACCTGGGCAGTGGTTACATGGGTGTGTTAACTCTGTCATCATTCCGAGTTATACCCTTATGATTTAAATAAGAACTTTTCGGCATGAGTGTTAAACGTGAAAAGAGAGAGAAATTTAAAAGTATAAAACAAATTCCTAACCAAAGATAAAAGGGATGGGGAGGCTCAGACCATGAGGCCATACCTGAGCAGGGGCCCCTCAAATGCTGACTGCCCAGACCACCGTTCAAGGTAAAATTGAGGTCCAGTGCCTAGTGCCACCTGCTAAGAATGCTAATGTAACACTTAGAGTCTTGCAAAGAATAAGCTGGCTTTAGCCATAAACCTTCCATTATTAGTCGTGGCATAAACTGGAGCTCATTGAGAAAGCAACGGAGGTCACTGCCAACAGCCCCTTGTGGTCATTGGTCTCTCAATCAGCGATTACTCCATACTCTATGCATAAATCAACATGGTTGTTTTTCCTAAATCTGTATCATAATAGCACCATGAATGCTGAGTGACTGGGAATGGTTTCTTTCAGGTAACATTTCAATTATTAACACATAAATAGGGCTGTCTAAGACTTCCATCTTTTAAGCTTTTATTTAGTAAGCTGGGACTGTTTTGCATGGGAAAGAGAAACTTCCCCCTCTATGTTGCTGATACAGTTTTGTTACTGTTATGATAGAAGCGGTCTTGGGAATTAAGAAGTTAGTGAACCTGTTGGCTTGTCCCTTTTCCAGCTGAACCACTCAGAGTTCTCCCTGGGAAGGCTGGAACTTTCCAGACCTGAGAGGGAGATGAACTTCCTGGGCAGAGATCTGTCACAACACAACAGACATTCTTGTCCAGGACATTCTCTCCCCATAGCTAACCTGAGATCCGCACTGTGTTTTCATTAAAATTATATAACCTTAGACTAATATTTCCTGGATGAAGGGATGCTATGAAACATCTTCATGGGCAGCAAAGCCCTAGAAAGACTGACTAGAAAAGAGAGCCCAGCAGGGGACAGGGAACAACTTTCTAGCCAGCTAGGAAAAGGAGGAGAGAGATTTTGAGCTTTAGCAAAATAACTAGACTCCTCCACATCCTGGAAGAATTAGAAGGGGTATATTAGCACAGAACTACGGGTCTAAACATGCCCAGAAGAGTGGTGTGACCCATAATTCCTGGAAAGGTATAGCACATGGCAGATCACAAGCACTGGAATGCTGTTCTGAGAAGTGACTTGAAGGCATGGTACTCACTCAAGAGTAAAATAGAAAATGACACTCCTTCTGGTCTCTGCATAGGGTGAGGTGAGCAGACTTGCAGTCTGAGTTATAAAAGCAGTTCTCCATGCCTTCCTGCTGGATATATAGTTATAGAGATCGATACTTTTACATTTCTAGGTATGGCTTTGGGCAAGACCATACTTCCAGGAGTGTTGCATATATTTGCAGGAGTTCTGGGAAAAATAAATATACTACCTAACAATATTCCATGACTTTAATTACTTAGTTGACACACAGGAGGGGCTGGATGGGAGAAGACTACATTTAAAAAAGCTCCAGCTGTGGTCTTGACCCAGAGGCTGCACCCAGGAAAGGGCTGGGCATGCAACTGAGGGCAGGATGGGAGCGAGGTGTGCAGATCCAGGCTTTGGTCTTGGCTATGAGTACAACTGCCACTGTCTGGCCCTACCTGGACTGGCTCCCCTTTCTCCTTCACTCTCTGTCCCTCTGGTCAGGGCAGCAAGAACAGCAGAGTTAGTGACGTGTGATAAAGGAACCACACAGGTCAGAGAACAAAGCCTGCACCAATCTTTGCAGTTCAAATATTCCCTGCTTTACCTCCCCTGGCAGTGGTCCATGGAGAAAGACCGCCAGGGATCCTAATCCCCACAGCTGTCCTCGCCCTGGGAGTATACATCTCAAGGTGAGTCATCACAGTCCCCAGTGCATGTGGTGACAGAGCCGCACCTGACAGCCTGATGGGAATGCTGACCTCTGGGTGCAGGCTTTATAAACATTGTGCACATTGCAGCTTTGGGGCCAGGATATCATCCTAAATTACCATAGTGCACAGAGTACCAATTTGAATCTGAAAGACTTGGTGAAATCAGTCTCTCTCTTCACTTATTGTAATGGTAGAACATCTAATGAGTCTTTAAAACTACCACACTGGACCGAGCATTGGAGGATGAACGGTGTTGGGAGGAACCTTCACTTTCCTCTTGGAGTCAAAGGATATTATACTGAAGGGGCCTTAAGGATCATCCGGTCCAACCTACTCATTTCCCAGGCAGTATGCATGAAGCCCAGGGGCTGCCTACCCCAGTCAATGAGGCTGAAAAAATATATATATTATGAGCTTTAGTGAAAGTGACCAGTGTCCTCTCACTTCGTGGTTTCTCAAATCCAGCATCCATACAAATCTATTATTCACAGCCCAAATATACCTTACACTTTCCATATCATTTGCCCCATCACTTGGAATGCCATACTCTGCTGCTTCAACCCCTAACTTTCATCTTTTGAAATCGTTTTCATCCATTAGTGATTAGCTTAAACATGGGCCTACCACATGAGTTCACAGAGCGTCCTATTAAAATGATGACTTAAAAGGAAGGATCCACACAAACACGCAGTGTCCACACATGACCTGTGGAAGCAATGCTTTGTCATCTGGATCCAATGAATTTTATGCGAGAAATCATCCTATTCTAACACTTTCTCTGGTCCCAGTTTTGCAACATTCTTTGTAAGAAAAGGACTGAATTGTGTACTTTTCTCACTCAAGATGGAGAAAAGAAAGTTAAGCTGACCTATAGTCAGTGTTTTAATATTTTTTCCTGCTGTTAAATAATTTTCATTCTTCAATTTCTATCTCTCCCTTCTACCTCAAATATGTTAGATCATCCCTACCAGGACACCAGGAGGTAGAAAGTGGTGTAGGTGTGGCAATTTTACCCTCTGAGGAGAATAATTACAATTTCACGTGTGTTAGAATTTATACAGTGTGTATCTCATTTAGACCTCAAAATAGGAGCAAGAAATTATAATCCTCATTTTACATGATGAGACCAGGGTTTTCTGATAAGATGAACCCCCCCCCCCAAAGTAAAAGAACAAAAACTTTTGTCTAACTCTGGCTTTTATCAAGACCTTAATTTTGATGATAAATATGGGGACCAAAGTTTTTGGGAGATCCCAGATGCAAGAAACATTCCCCCATTAATTAACCAGGTGTATTTAGGCATGTATGATGTGGAGCAATCATAGAGAAAGACGCCTATATTCTCATTGCCATTTTTCTGCTCAGTCTGTCTGAGACCACATAAAAGTTTTGCTCTCGACTGGGAGAAAACTGAGGTGTTGAAAGCAGGTGTTATGTCCTTACTCACATAAAAAGTGAAAAGTTACACCAAAGAGATCTATCACTCTTCAGTGTGGAATGTTCTTCCTAGAGATGCGTTAATTTTAACAAAATGTTACCATAATGAAACAGCATATGTAACTCATGGAGATTTTTTATAGCAGTCCTCTCTATGTGCAAAATAAAATCTGGTAGTATCTCTAATAAAGTTTTCCTCCCTTTTAAAAATAAAGAACTTTAGGAGCAGAGTGGGAGAGTAAGATCCCTATCATCTTTAATCAAGAATAAGCTCCATTTCCTAGTTGCTTACCCTCTAAAAAATTCCAGTCTGTGAGAAATCAAAGATACTTTAAAACCTAAAACAGTGCTGAATACCAATCCTTAGAAAATTACTTCTTCCTTTTAGGAGCATTTTCCTTTAGTAAACATCTTTTCTCAATACGCTTCTTAAAGATCACTATTTCATAATTAAGCTGAAATCAAGAAATTGAAGGCATGTTGTACATTTTGCCCCTGGGATGCTTCGCCATTTTGAAAGAACCCCAGGGCAAATCTTGCCTAAAGAGGTTAGACCTGAAGGGAAATTTCCAAGTAATTAGTCTCACCTTCTACTCTGGAGGAGACTCTCAATTTACCGACATACGTGAGAGGAAAGTGAGCTGATCTTCTACAACGTAACCAATGACAGGGAGCTCACCATGTCATGCAGTGGTTCACCAATTTTATAGTTCTTTCTTATTTTGAATAAAAAATCTACCTGCTCTTAACGTTCACCCAGTCCAGACTCCTGAAGTGGCACAAAGTCTCCTCTTTCATCACAAATAAATTTTGAAGATTTGATTCCTTGCTTCAAGCTTTTGTTCTTCAGATAAAATACTGTTGGTTCCTTTGATATGCATTTCTATACCTGGGGTTCAGATCTGTTACTATCATCTTTCCCTAAGAAAGACATTTGCTTTGCAATCTATTGCAATTTATTAGTCTCTCTTTTAAAATGGGCACCTCAAAATTCATGCGCCTTTGGTAACTTTCAGAAATTGCTGCTATTGAGAGATGCCCTTTGCTCTGTAGCTAGCTACCCCTCTTGGCTCGCGGTGCTTTTGGGGACAGTAGGTCTGCGACCTGAGCACCTACCTTTGCCAAGGTCTCATCATCGAGGTGATTCTTCTGAATCACATGTTGAAGTGCAAAGTAAATTTTTTCCTGAAGCTTCTGGACCTTCCTTGGTTCTATCAGCCAGGCTCGGTCTGACAAAGGAAAATAACTAGGTAAGACTGGAGGGAGTGTAAACTTCGTTTTATTTCACCCACATATATAGGTGCTGAGTTTTGGACCTATTTCGATGACTGAGTTTTAATTTGCTTCTAAAGACTTAATGACTTATATAAAACCTGAATTTTTATAAGCAGTACCCTGATGACAGTAATGCACAAGACGCTGACAGGAAGTCATGATGGAGGTAAGGACACAGTGGTTCAAGTAAACTCCTACATGTTTCTCATTGTCTGTAACAATTTACATTTCCTTCTCTTTCTCTGGACATAGGCTTACATTTGTCTTTCAAAGTAGAAGTTAATGATCTGTGAAGAAAATGAATTATAGAATTAAGAAAATCTGTTGTATAGGAATATTTTTGGTATTCTGGCTCCTCCTTCCCTTTTATAAGGTATGTTATTGTTCATATAGCATAACTTCAAAAATTTAAATCTATATCTTTCTCTATACTGTATTTTTAAATGGTGGATAGGATAAGCCCTCCTTTCCTTTCTCCTATTTTACATTCCTTTCTTCTTTCTTTCCTTCCTCCCTCTCTCCCTTCTTTCCCTCCCTCCTTCCTTCCTTCCTTCTTTTCTTCCGAGAGGCTTTATACACCAGGGTGACAAAAAGCAGCTCAGCATTAATGCCTTAGGTTGGAGCTCTGATGAAGAGACATCTAGAGCCTTCGAATGCTGAACAAGTATTCATGGAGAAGAACTTGGACATGACCCTTCCGAACACAGTTCAGGTCAGGCAAGAAACTCGATTCTGTAATTCTAGACAGGGCAAGGACAAATCGAGCCAGCAGTTCAGCAAACCCTTACGTAAGTGAGCACAAAAACCTTTAGTGACAATTGTCAATCAGGACAAATAAAGTTTCCCTCCCTCCCCCTTCCCTAAACTATCTGAAACTGAATAGACAGTGGCTATTATGGCAAGAACCTGGGGGAAGGGTGGGGTCTGGCAGAAGATGGGGTAACATAGGCTGGAAATTGGTCTTTTCCTCTTTTTGAATCTGGCACTGGGCCAGGTTGGCAAACAAGGTATTTGGAGTTGTAGAAGCCTCTGAGTGAAGGTCTGCTACCAGGGCTGAAAGATACCCTCTAGGTAGAGTAAGCGAAATCTCATGCTTCCAAATTCAGCAGAATTTGATGGCTATTGCACATTCTTTCTAGCAAAAAGGCTCAGAGTTCAGCTGATTTCTGCCTCATAAGGAATAAGCTTGCCTTCCTTCTGGAGAGTTATCAGACTGTTTAGGTTCAATATGCCATGTCTTAACTACTTGCTGCTACAAACACACCTGAAGAGGACAATGAATTTTGCAATGCTTCCACTGAGCAAACAGGACCCAGACTAGAGCACCTCCCTCATCACAGACACCCCCAGGCTTAGAACTAGTCTTCTACTGAATTACACCCAATGGGAACAATCAAATGCAATGAGAAAATGGTAGGAGGAAAATTATTTGGCATGTGGTTGCTACCAGAAATAAATATTTCCTATCACCTCTTCCATTTATGTTTGGGTTTCCATACCTGGGAAACTTTCTAGGGCTCAAAAAAAATGACCTTGGGAACAGCTTGATGTTAGACTCACAATAGTAATACATGCCAAGGGAAAACTAATTTACATTTTGATAAAGTAGATAAAAAAACAGAAAAAATAAAAAAATCTTCATAAAAATTAAAAATAAGTATATAAAACCTAACTGATAAACAGTGCAGAGCTCAGGCCTATTGGTAGATAAGGCTAGAATAACATGTCAATGTGTAAGGTACGATCAATTTCTTCCAGCCTTACTGAAAAATACGTGAGGATATAAGAAAAGAGATTGAGTCTCTAGAGATAAATGGACTACAAAAGGAATGAGTCTCTTGACTGTAAAAATTAGCAGGAATGTGTTTTTCAGTAGAGAACTATGAATGATGCTGCTATCTCTTGACCCAAAATCTAACTGAACAGACAGCTGAGTGAATGACTTTGAGCTCTCATTCTGGTTGAAGAAGGAACCATGAGCTTATTCAGATTTTATCCATTTTCAAGCTGGCACATACTTTTAAAAAGCACTTTAATTGTTGCAGTTCTATTTGATCTCTAAATGTCCCACCTTACCCTCTATGAAAATTTTTTGGGTATTTTATTACATTTTAGAGCTACACAAAATCCAGCCCAATGACTTTATAGATGAGAAAATGGAGGCTCTGAGCGGTCAAGTGGTTAAGGTCATGCAGATGAATGGTGACGACCCTCACTAGAATGTCACCACGTTAGGGAGTCCTCCTTTTCCTGTCTTTAGTAGGAGCCGTTTTTCCCTCTGTTCTCCTGCCCTCCTTTTAAAGCACCTGATATTGATTAAAGGGGAAAAAAAAGGGCAGTAGCATTAGCTAGAAGTCAGCACACCAACGGTAATTTGGGTGGAAAAGCCAACAGAAGGGCTATTTATTTATTTATGTATTTTAAGATTCCATTCTTTTTTATTTTTTTTATTAAGGTATTATTGATATGAAGGTTTCACATGAAAAAACAATGTGGTTACTACATTTACCCATATTATCAAGTCCCCACTCATACCCCAATGCCGTCACTGTCCTTGGGTGTAGTAAGACGCCACAGATTCACTATTTGCCCAGAAGGGCTATTTAATGAAAAGAAAGTGTCAGTTTGCTTATTTTAGTCCCTATGCTGGTTCTTTCATTCACGTGTATTAACACTAAATCTCACTTCCGGACATTTTTTTTTCCCCTATGCCCTTAATTCTTAAAATCAAAATTCAACTTAGTTATAACTCAGGCCACTATTTCTGTCCTCACTTACCTGTTAAGGAATAATTTTGCTTATCTGAATCTAGAGTGACCCTCACCACACACCCTACTATTGTTCTAGGGCAAAATTGGTCATTTTAAGTAACTTGAGGCTGTATTCCCCTAAACTGTCCCAAAATATCACGAGCTTGCTAAAGAAAATAGAGTTCTTTGAAAGTCTCTACTAAGCACCTTGGCTTAGGAAGTGTAATCCACTTTAAAGGGAGCAAACCATTAAAAAAAAAAAAGGTGAGGCCCTCCCTACCTGGAGATATGAGAACAGCAGATGAGAACAAAGCAATCTCTTCCTCAGTGAGCTGCAAGGAACACAAATTCTTTGCAAAGTCAAATGCTTCATTCACTAGGTCATCAGAACCTATAAAAGAAGGCCAATTAAATGAAAATACTTGAATGGGGACATAGTATGGAAAATCCTATAATTAAGAAGCTACTTAAGGGTTTGCACACTAGGTACCTAGAAAAAGAATATTTCCAAGTGCCTAACCATAAAAAGTGATTCAGTAGTCATAATAGAATGTGGAAACAGGGCAACATTTTAACCATAATGAAAGTTAACATTACCAATGAGAGGCAGATAGAAAGGGTGTGTGCCCATTGTAATATCCAACTGGGAATATATATAAGCTTGAAATTAATTCCAACTAAACATTTTGAAATAAATGATCTGGGGATCCTTTGGCATAGAGATGGCATTCATGAAAACCTAAAACATTATGTATAAGGGGCTGAGGGCTGGCGAATGCAAGATGTCCAGGGGCGTCAAACTGGGATGTTAAAAACTTATAAAACAGAGATGAAGTGGCTTTCAATTTGGAAACTTCTCTAATAATTTGATTGAGGTGCAGGTATTCATTTATTTTTACCTTCTTACGAATGACTCATAGGTTAGTTACTTAGCAATTGTGAATTTTGGCAAAATAATTTTCATCCTTACACTGATCCTAGGTGAATGTTTATTTTATGAAGCTGGAAATATACCTTAGTTGCTTGCCAAGGCTTTTCCTCCTTTCATGAAAATCTAGCCTTGGAGATGACATGGATGTGTATCAACTGCAGAAGGGAAACCTTGCCAGCCCCGATGGACTTGTTGGCTGCCGTATCAGCTAACAGCACAAAAGGTGAAAGGGCAGTGGCCTTCTCTGATGTCCATGGGCAAGAGATGGAACAAACGGCACTGTGCATTGTTAAACCTTTCCTGGCTTCAGCCCATCTTTACTAACGTTCTTATCCGCACTGGGAACTGAAAACTGGATGGCAATGATACACGGCGCTTCCAGAGACTGACTCTGTCCGTATCCTCCCACAGCAATGGTCGGGGATTATTGGGCAGGTCGGGACCCACTCTGTCTGTGTTCCAGAACTTCATGAATTAACAGGGAGAAAGCCACTGCTCTGGGTGAGAAACAAGTGAAGGAACTTCTCTTTTAACTAAGTATCTTGAATAATGATTATGGATTTACATGTTGAGGTAGGTCATCCATGGACCACCAGTGGTCTACATAATATAATTTGTGAAACAGAAAGCTAGAGGATAAAAGAAAAGATGATCCTACAGAGAATGACCTATAATGCACCCCAGTTCTTTCACAATCAGTCTTCAGTGATTTCCACGAGGCGCGGTTGGTATAAACTGGGTCCACACTTCCCTTCATTTCTTTTCATCTTAGAATGTACAACTGTAAGATCTGGGGGTTTAAATGAAACACTGGAAACCCACTTAGTCCAACTCTTTTTGAAGAATGGAAGAATTGGTGGTAGCTAATAAAATTGTGTAAATCAAAGGTAAACTTACCTAAGGCTTTGAACATTTGCATTCCTCCATATTTTCCTTCAAACAGAACAGTGTTGTTTAATGGATTGAAGGCACGGCACATTCTCACTAAAACCACTTCCAAGCAGCCTATGAGTAAAAAAAGTTTTTTTACATATATAAATATATATGTATAAAATAAAGTGGTTGTTATTGCATATAGGTCACGAGGCTTTAAAAAGCTTTGAAAACACACACACACAGACAGGTAGATGCACATTCAGAGAAACCTCAGGACTTCTTCCCAAGTAAAAGATATCTGTATTAGAAATAAAGCTCTCTTGATGCTTATGTGAGGAATTAAAGAAAAAGTATACTTTAAAGTGGCTAAAATGGAAAGCAATATGGATGTTCCGCCAAAAACTAAAAATAGAAATACCATTTGACCCAGGAATTCCACTCCTAGGAATTTACCCGATGAAAACAAGATCCCAGATTCAAAGACATATGCACCCCTATGTTTATCACAGCGCTATTTACAATAGCCAACATATGGAGGCAATCTAAGTGTCCATCAGTAGATGAATGGATAAAGAAGATGTGGTACATATACACAATGGAATACTATTCAGCCATAAGAAGAAAACAAATTGTACCATCTGCAACAACATGGATGGAGCTAGAGGGTATTATGCTCAGTGAAATAAG
The DNA here is from genome assembly GCA_032199065.1 of Smutsia gigantea. Lineage (NCBI taxonomy): Eukaryota > Metazoa > Chordata > Mammalia > Pholidota > Manidae > Smutsia > Smutsia gigantea. Next base: position 332,821 of record JAVSCE010020620.1, read on the forward strand.
CCAGGTGGAGAACACAAGTAGCAAATGATTTCACTCATTTGTGTAGTATAACAACGCGGCAAAACTAAAGGAACAAAACAGCAGCAGACTCACAGAGTCCAAGAAGGGACTAGTGGTTACCAAAGGGAAGGGGGTGGGGAGGGTGGGTGGGGAGGGAGGGAGAGGGGACTGAGGGGCATTATAACTAGCACTCACAATATAGGCAGGTCACGGGGAAGGCAGTACAGCACGGAGAAGACAAGCAATGACTCTATAGCATCTTATTACTCTGATGGACAGTGACTGCAATGGGGTGTGTGTGGGGGGGGGACTTGATAATATGGGTGAATGTTGAAACCACAATGTTGGTCATGTGAAACCTTCATAAGATTGTATATTAATGATACCTTAACAAAATAAAAGTGGCTAAAATGGGGAGCAGCAATACATTTTTTTTTGGAAGCATGCATTTTCTTTCCTCCCTCCCTCCCTCCTTTCTTTCCTTCCTTCCTTCCTTCATTCATTCCTTCCTTCCTCTCTCTCTTCCCTCCTTCCTCTCTTTCTTCCTTTTTTCCTACTAATATTAAAGTACTTTCAACTCCCAAGTCACCCGTGCTGATAAGTGGCCTAGAAAGGAGCTTTGCAGCAAGCAAGTCGTCTGTAAACTTTGTGGACGTTTTGCTATTGGGAGAACTTGCTCTCTGCCTCAGTTTGGAACATACTGCATGTATATTTTGTTATATGATGACTTTAAATAGGGACTCATTCAGGGAGTTTATCTTAAAGGACATCATTTATGTCTGATGTCTTTGAAATAAAGGTTTCTTGGTCAAATAAGTTTTGGCAAAATGCTGAATATCATCTCACTCCAGAGATTTTGATCGACATTGACAAATCAAAGGCTTGGAGAAATCCGAACACGAAGGAACCTGTCTAGTCTCGATGGACGTAGCACTTCTCTAAGCTCATGGTGAACCCGATGAGGGCAGGACCATTGCCTGCAGCCATAGGCAACTGTGATTATTTTATTCACCATTTCATCTCCAGGACCTAGAAAAGTAGGTGCTTAACAAATATTTATTTTAATGAATTCGTTTACTATACTTGTTTTTGCCTCTGATCACTCACTGACATCCTGAGGGTTACTGCACAGTTCTCCATGTTTTGGAGAAATAGTATTTGCTCCATAGTGTGTCGGAAGGTGACAGCTAGACTCAGAAGCCCCAAGTCTGCATGAGAGCGTGATACAGGTGATTCGGCTCCATCTGTGGTGTACCCAAAGGTACCTGCAGTGCCTTTCTTATGCTGCCACTTTATATTTATGTCCGTGTTTTATTTCCTTTGTTCTGTCATTTTCTCTTTGCTTTCCAGCATATGTCTCTAGCATAAATGCTTTTCTATAGGAAGGGATTTGCAAATATTAATCGACATAATGCTTCTCTGACAAAAACAAATGATAGGGACCATTTACTGAGTATTAACAATATGGAAGGTGCTTTCTTTGGCCCCTTACATTCATTATTTTATTTGCACCTTGCAATACGATTTCAGGTGAGTTTTATTAGCCCCCCTTCCCTTTTTTTTAACAAATGAGTTAAAGGAGGCTTAAGGAGGTTGAACCCTGCCTTTTATACTAGAGTCCACATTTTTACAGCAGGTAGAGATGTTACAGATTATATGGTCCAGTGGTTCCCAAATGCCAGCCCATGGACTGATTATATTTGAGACTCGGTTAGACATACAGTGAACTGGGTTCCTCTCCAGGAGAGTTGGATTCCGTGGGCCATGGATGATGACTCAGAACTGTCAATAAACCCTCTGATGCTGCTGGTATAATTCTAAGTTTGGAAGTCACTATTTCTGGTCCATTTCTTTATTTTACAAATGAGGAAACATGCCATCTAGAGAGGTTTGCTCAAAGTCACATGTCAAGTGTGGCAGATTTTATTTTTCCAAAAAAGTCACAAACATATCTTCCATCCCATATGCCTTTCTAGAGCTTTACTACTCTCCCATCAAGAAGAATCCCTGTCTCCTACTCTTGAACTCAGGTGTTTCTTCACGACTGTCTGGACCAAAGAGTGAAGTGGAAGTGACAGCTTGTCACTTCTGAAGCTACGTCAGGAGAGTGCTATGCATGTCCGCCTTGTTCTCTTGGAATGCTAGCACTTGAAACCCACCAACCCTGCCGTGAGGAAGTCCAGGCAGTCTGAGAAGAGGCTCCCTGGATAGGAGCCTCAGCCCAGGCTCTGGGCTGAACTCTGAGCTGTCAACCAGCACAAACGGCCAGCTATGTGAGTGAGCCAGTTTGAAAGTGGACCCTCCTGCCCTCAGTCAAGAGAATGCCACATGGAGCAGAGACTAGCCATCCCTTGCTGAGCCCTACTCACACTGTAGCTTTAGGAGCAAAATAAATGATTGTTGTTGTTTGAACTAAGTTTTGGGGTCATTTTTATCCAGCAATAGACAACTGATAGATCAAGTTAGTATTTGGGTCAAGATTTGCATCAACTTTTATCTTTTGGTAATGAAGCAGCAGCTATTTAGAATAACTCTTTGGCCCAGGTTCAAATACCAGCTTTGCCACATATTTATTGGCTTTGTGATACTGAACAGAGTATCTTCACTCTGAATCTGCTCCTCCTCCTCTATAAGATGGAAATATTGATCTCGCAAGATGAAATGAGATGTCAGAGGTAAACATATACGTATATATGCTATGATGTATATCTGAAAGTACATTATTATTACTACTATGACCCTGGACCATGAAGGCTAATATAAACATCATGGTTCTTATTTTGTGTTTTCAAAGGGGACCAAGAAGAAGAAATTTTTTTTTCCTGTTTGGGAATAGCACCTGCCAAGTCAGCCATGGGCAGTTTCTTGAGTCCTTCCTAAGTGACGCTGTGTGTGTCGGGGAGCATGTGTGAAAGAAGAGGGAGGGAAAGATCAGAATTCAGTGGAGTTCTCCTGGTATACGCTGGCTGCAGGCTATCCTCATTAAAATGATTAGATATACCATAGAGGCAGAGCTCAGCTAGCCTGGATTTTTTCCCCCACCAAGAGAAAGTTAAGTAGTATGTTTTAGAGCCAGCTCAGCAATTCAACCACCTTGACACGTTAATTACTTGTACTGCCTGTCAAACTGGGTATCTCAACCTCCTCAATTAACAGCTCCACTTTCAATAAGCAAAATCATATTTGACTTCAAAGGGGAACTGAATGAGTATTAGGGCATTTTTATTACTGAGAATTTCCTTTGGAAGTTGGCTGACAGTGTGGGTGGCAAAAAGGAGCTACAATATTCGAAGGAAGATTTTCTAGGACCAACACGGAATAAGGTCAAGTACATGCTACTCTACAATAGGCCCCCCATGAGTCTTCTTGCTCACCTGACTTCAGAAGCAGAATTTGATCATTTTGACAGAGTTCCATGAAGCCTGTTATCCGCTTTGCAAACTCCACCACATACTGGATGGCATGAGTGATCTGGATGGCACATTGCTGCCATAATGCTTCCCTGGACTTCAAGAGAGAGAACACAAAATGCACCCAGAGCAAAGGAAAACTTGGAGACGTCAATTAAATACCCAGGGTCGCCCTTCTACCACTTAGCTGTCACTTGGGGCCTACGGTGGGAATTTACCCAATTCCTTTGAAAGAAGTAGACAATATTTTCTAACATTGTTTTGACCTGTTTGAACCTATGATATGCTGCAATTATCGAAGTACCGAGTCTAAAATAATGGAAACATTCAATACTATGCAAAGGTAGATAGTTATATTTTCTTTATTCTTTTATTCTTTTTCTTCTCACCTAAACAAACTTAAACTCTTAGTCCAGTTTATAGAAACAAACTCTTGCACTGAGAAATAGTGATTTTCTTCACAGGCTTCCAGAAGGTCATATTCATGTGTACCTGGTGGACACTAAATTTGCAATGTTTTTATGTTGTGTTCTTTTTCCAGAACTTATGGAGACTGCTTTACAATATAACAAGAATAACTCTCCTAATTAATATAGACTCCCAGAAATGTATTTTGATCCTTGTTTTTTTTAGCATGGGCAGCATAAATCTAAGTGTGTTAATTCTTCTTTTTTTGATCAAAAAATACCTATGCTTTTGTCTCTTTATTTAAATAAAAGTGGTAAGATCTACTTGCCCCTGTGGGGAAAAATTAGTATGTGTGATCATACTAGATACAGACACATTTATATTTTATTAAAATTTCATTTAATGGTAGATCTTGTAATTATGGATCTCAATCCCAAAGGAAGGAATGTGAATGTAGAACAACAATAACCAATTTCTTCTCTTAAAAATTTCATTAAAGGTCACAAAATTATAATCAAATTAATAATAATAATAATAATAATAATATAGGATGAGTTGTTCCTTTTTCTTTGGTTCTTTCTAACACATAGGGCAAGAAAAAAGCATTTCGGATGTTTTGTTGCCTATCTTTGTAGTGTAAAGTTTGCAACTACTATTATTGCTGTGATTTCCCAATTGTCCTTGTTCCTTGCCTTGCACCAAGAAGCCATCAACGATGTCCTAAAATCATCTAATTTGGGCACAGTCTCCCTGGTGACTCAAATAGGGCTGTGTTTTTCAACTGGGGTGGTTTTTCCTCCAAGGGAACATTTGGCCATTCTGATGGTCACAACTGTGTGTGATGGGAGTGTAACTGGCATCCAGTGGGTGGAGACCAGGGATGATGTTAAATATCCTGCAACATGCAGGCCAGTCTCTATAGCACAGAATTGTCCGGCCCAAAATGTCAAAAATGCTGAGGTTGAGAAAGCCAGGGAGAGAGAGAGTCACAGAAAAACTTTCCGGTATTTCTCAGAGTTACCTTGCTTTGATACACTTTAATTTCTTCATAGGTGTGTGTCTGCCACGCCAACTGGTGTAGCTCCTCTATGGTGTACTGACATGTCTCCAAATGGGACTTAATGATGTTCTGTGCAATTCGATCTATGAGAAAGAATATCAATTTGAGGATTTGTGATAAAATCCAACTCTGCTCAAAGAAACCAGTTTTTAATGTGTTTACTAGAGGAATGCCTTTTGGAGACATTCCAGTTGTATTTGAGGGTCTTTAACACTACTATCTATTTAAAGATCTCCAGATAAACTCTTTATTGCCTTTTTCCAATTTTCAGCCTCTTAATCAAAATTTACTGCCTTTTGTTCCTCATTTTGGTTATAAACCTTAGTTCTTACAAGTTGTAAAGTGTTCAAATAATTATTTACCTAAAAAATTATCATGTTTCTTGGTTTTTATCCTAAAAATCCACTAACACTCTTGATATCTATACTCCAGATACTTTAAAATATTTTGAAAATCATTGTTTACTTCAGGAAAGAGGAATTTAAATATAACTGCAATATATATATGTATATATATATATATATATATACATACATATACACACACACATACATACACATATATATGGAGAATTAAACTGCTAAAAAAAACAATTTTCCACAGAGGACAGAGAACAGAATGGAGGAACAGGGACAGAAATGAGATTATTTTGGTAGTTTCGATTTTGGAACCATGAAGCTATCTTACATAATAAATAGTGGAAAGGGAGGATAGATGAAATAATATTGACTCATGAGATGATAATTACTGAAGCTGGATCATGGGGCCATTATATTCTCCTTTCTAATTTCTTATAAGATGTTTTTCTTTAAATAAGTTAAAAAATAGAAAATGATTATACTCATAAAAACTAGTAACAAACAGAATCAGACTTTCTGGCTGTTTATCCTAAATGAGTTGTGTTCGGTGTCATCTTAAACAGCTATCACCTTGGGGTTGGAGGTATGAAAGTTGAGCAGTAGAACCAGACCTAAGAGCTCTTCTCAAAAACCTGAAATGAGTCCCTGAAGCTGGACAGAGCTGGTATGAGGTCCCCTCATAATGTCCTCTGCTACTTGAACACATGAAGAAGGTGACATCTTGAGAAACCCAAGTGCATAGGAACTTTGTATGTTGGCTGTTTGTAGAATGAAGACCAAATGTTCTGCCTGGTAACTGTCCTTGGCTCACACAGGAATGGACTTTTTCTTGTGTTTCAGGTTGTGCCATTTCAAATGCAATTTCTGTTCTTTCTAAATAGCCATATTTCATTTCTCTGGGATATCTCTCAAAGCAAGACTTAGGCATCTTCCTTTACCTTGCTAAGTTTCTGGTATATATGGTACAACGTAAGTTGAGTTTTAGTGATATAGAGAATAAAAAATGTAAGCAGAAGCTTCTAATAGCTCTCCAAGTAAACACAATCTCGGACAGCCCATTGCCTGGCACATTGTAAATGCTGGATGAAAAGTAGCCACAACTATCATTATTAGGACATTTTATATAGTTTTTCATCAGGAATGCAGTGTGATGACATAAATGGGGATAAAACGAGATATCTGATTTTGGAATCAATGCTATTAAAGGAAGATATTAGACTTTTTCTATGAAAACTATAAAGTGGTAGATGAAGATACTACAAAATGTTAACTTATGTTTACAGCTATGCTCTATTGGATTGAGCATTGAGCATTTCTAGACTTGCAGTGCTTATATTATAAAACCCTTTCTTTAAAAAATCTTACATTCAAAATTACATTGAAAATCCTCCTATGTTGTAAAAGAGGGCAGGAATTACTCCATACATCATATTAAAATAAATTAGTATCTCATGGTTCATCATTTTTCAATTTCACATGGGTAGTCTAATTACTTAGAATCTAAAAAAAAAATCTCTCTTCCTCAGAGGTTTATAATGAAAACATAAGATTTTTATGGATCTATGGTTTTCAAACCTTTATCTTCTTGGTGTTGTCTGTTTTCGTCTTCAGAGATATGCTGATTTGTCAGTAATTTACAGGCTTCAGGGTTTATAAGCAAAACTACAACTGCCACTCAAAACTGCACTATGAAAAACTCTTTATCTTTTCCTTTATGACACCTCCTGGGAACTTCTGGCCAAGGTTTAAGAACTCTATGGCCTTCTGCCACCTAAGCCTAGAGTTATAAGGGATATGAAGAACACTGGCCATCATGAACATGTGGGCAGGTGAAAACTGTAAGTTAAATCCACCCGCATGCTTTAGGACTCAGCTCGGATTCCTGGGGAAGGTTTCTCTGCTTTCCTGTATCTGTATCTTCAGATAGAATGACTGGCTGCCATTCCACTTTGATTCTGCCTCCAATTGAGCTCTTATTCCAGTCAGTCTTGCATTGTGGTTATTTGTGTGGATCTGTTTGTTCCATGTCCTTTACAACTGGAGCTCTTCAAGAACTGGACTGAAGAGCCCAGCATAGTGCGTTCATATATTCATTCAACAAATATTTTTTGAGAAGCTATTATATACCACGTTAAAGTAAGGATTAATAAAAAGGTATTTTCTTTCTTAAAGGATCTTTTAACCATGTCATATCATATCATGATGTAATAAATGCCCTGATGCAACAAATGGTGGAAGTCTAAAGAGGCAAATATCTAAGTCTGGGGAGGCAGAAAAATAACCATAGAGAATCTGTCTGTTAATCTGTATCTGAACAACAAGAGTTTGTCACATGGAGAAGAGAAAGGCGGACCTCAGGTAGAGGGAATGATATTGCAAAGGCATACATAGAAAGCTAGCCATGTGCTAGCCATGAACTAGATAACTTCTGACATTGTATTTTACATCTTTACAAACCTTACCTTTTACAAACAATTGCCTTTTTAGTTAGGAAAAAAGTGATGTGCATACAGAGTGAGTGACTCCAGACCTGTTTGTACAGAGCTAGCAAATGGTGTTTTGAAATCAGGTTTGTCTTTTCTGTCAAGAAGTCTGTAGTATTTGCAACACAGAATGCATGGGGAGAAATTGTGACTAGAGACTAGCTGAGTGAGCCAGGCCAAGGGATTTGGAGTTTATCTTGTAGACAACTAGATGTTAGTGGAAGCAGTGAAGCAGAAGACTGACATGGTTAGGCTTTTTTGTTTTAAAACACTGATCCTGGCTATGGCAGAGAAGATGAGACGGCAGTAGGGAGTAGTCGAGGTTGACAAGGCTATTGTGAAAAATCAGGCAAAAAATGACAGCGATGGATGGAGGGACTGGATTCAAGACAATTCTGAAGGAGGGTGCAGAGGTGCGGCAGATGTGACAGAGAGAGAGAGAGAGAGGTGGAGAGAGAGAAAACATTAAATATAGTGGGCGCTCAACCAATGTTGAGTTAGTAAGATAATGTTGAAAATGTCCTTCTATCCATTCATCTGTCCATCCTCCCGTTTTCTGCTTTATTTTTCAAAATATTTTAGAAACCTTAGATTGACCCTTTGTTTGGCGATCTTAAAGCCTTAGCATTGACAACGGCTTTGAAGTCAAACATTAAACGTGCACAATTATTCCCCATACCCTTCTGATGAGAAATAAAAGGCAAATCTTGGTTTGACATAAAATCTGTAACTCTCAGTGATGGTTAAGACACAGTTGCAGGAGCAGCCATCCTCCGCGTCCCCTCACGAGCCTGCAGTGCAAAGGGGAGCCACGTGCAAAAACCCATTTGGCCCGCTCAAGGCTCAGGTCAACAACCAGAAGGTAAAGCTAGACGTGGTCCTCTGGGAGCAAAGCTTGAGCGTTCCTTCTGTTGATTAGAGAGCTGCATGACCATCAGAGGAGTTGGTTTGCTTGGACTCAGAGTCTGCAGTTGTGAAAAGGGGAGAAGGATTTTAAAAGAAGGGACAAAGGGAGAGACAATGAATACAGTAGGCAAAGTTCCTGCTGGGAGCCAAAGGAACTTTCAAGAGTCCTATGCCTGGAAAAATAGAAAGGGACTAGTAAATGCAATCCCCTCCTGGGACTAAGCACATGAGAAGTCCCGACAAAGAGACTGAGGTTAAAAAGCGGAGGGTGGGGAATCTTTCTGGGCAATCGCACACCCGTCATCCGTTTCCCTGACTTGGATTGCAGTTGCTCATCAGAGCCCAGTTTTCGTTGAATTCTTAACTAGCTTGACTACAGTCGCACATGTTGAAGGAGTGGGCACGCACTGGGTTGGGATCATGGCTCCGACAGGAAATTGCCCCCATGACTGACTAATGGGAATTCTACCACCTGTGGAGGCGATGCCCACAGACTCCACTCTTATCTTCCTGAGACCAGGGATGAGGCTAGAGCTTTCCTCAGTGGACATGAAGATGCAGTGACACCTTCTCAGCAGTTAAGATTCTGCATAAATGCCATGAGACAGCAGTTTGTCCAGTTCACTAAGAGTATGCAGGCCACTTTGATAGTTAATAAAACCATGTCAAGGAATGAGAAAAACAACTTTATATGCTCAGTCCAGTCATTTCTTTTCAGTCATGAGGTGAAATGTTAGACACTGAAGCTGGCAAAGGAAAAACGATTGTTGAATTACAGGTTAATATTAAGTCCATGATCCTTATTTTCTATTTGTTAATTTCATGATAAACAGCTTGTTCTCACTTTCTCTCACATACAAATATATATGTATCTTTTTTTCCATAAGATTGCAGTTTTGATTTTAGGCTTTGACCTTGATACCTTGTCTTGAAGTAAAGGTTATTGGAACCCAAGACTTACAACCAATTAAGAGAATTTGTGTCTTCATGTATTAAATAACTTTCTTTATAAGATGGAAGTAGCAATGTGTGATTCAAGTGAAAGAATAATCCCAGAAATCTTTAAAGTAGTTGATATAGGGATGTGTTTATCTCATGGATTGTGGTCATGGTTTCATGAGTGCATACTTTCTCCAAACTTATTAAGTTTTGTACACATTAAATATGTACAGCTTTCTGTATATCAATTATACCTCATTAAAGAGGTTTGAAAATAATTGATATGGGCAAATACATTTTATCATGTATCACACTGATGAAAAAATACTTTAAAATATTGTTAAAATTGTCACACTTCCCTAAGAAGCCTTAGGGGTAATCTTAAATCCACTTATAACATGGGCAATAAGAAGAGAAAAATTAAATTTTTGAAGGGTAAACTGGAAAAAGATTGATGGTAATTTTCAATAATGTGTGCAAAAGTTGTAGAACCCTGGGGCTGGAACCAGCCTCCTTCCTCCATTTCCAGATGGACTGTTAGTTAGTTGGGTCGCTATTCTCTCTGGGAAACTACAAAGAACTTCCACACCTATCCCTTCCTCATCAGTCTTCATTGTGATCTATTGAATAAATCAAAGAAGTAGAAAGGAGGTCCCTCCTTAAGGCATTTATAGATGGTTGAGATGTATAGGATAAAGTTTTAGAGGTCAATCACTTTGGACAATGTAAAAATAACATTTTGAAATAATGCTTAAAGAAATACACGAAAAATCACCTTTCCCATGTATTGATCCACAAAGTAAAGCAAAGTTTGGAAATAAGTCATCCAGATTACCTAATTCTATGTAGAAAAAAGGCTATGTCTGCTTATTTCAATGAGAAATAAGTAAACTGACAAGCAAGAGGACAATTTCTTGTTTATAACTGTAACGTTTTAAAATGAGGACCATCTTGCAGCTACCAAAATAGCAAGTGACCTTGTGCAGCTCCGATTTCAACCACTCAGTGGGTTTTTTCCACCAAAGGGGCTTATTTTAGCTCTCTCTAGACATTTCAGCAAATGCTGCTCTCCAAACGCTACAGTGTCTCAGTCACAGATCACACGGGTGGTTCCATTAGAATCTCATGTCCTGGGAGTGGGGAAAGTTGCATATATCTTGAAAAACTGCTGTATTCAGTGTTATTACCAAGAGCACCCATGGCCCAACTGTACCAAGACAAGAAATCTGAGGCTCAAAGCTATATACAGCACTAGAGGGGGTTGCATCTGAACTTGCTAATTCTTTCTCCTCCCTCTCCTTTTTTTTTCTCATGAGAAAGGATGGTTTCTTCTTGGTGAACTATACCTACCCCTATTCATTTTCCTCCACAAGGGATTTTTTTAAAACTTGGAAGTATTCTTCCTAAAATACCATATTTCAGCCTCAATCAAAGCGATTAATGAATTTCTAATTTATCACTTGCCTTAAGGATCTAGAGAATAGCTCAATTCTCTGTTTAGTTTATACTACTAGTGTGAAAGTGGAATGCTTAAGGGATTCACTTTGAATTAATGCCAAGATATCTCTATGGACTTGCTCAAGGTAAGTTTTAAGTGCCTGCATTAGGTTTTCAGAATATCAAGATGGCTCAGAATCCACACTCTGAGGCAGTAACTATAATATGTTAGAACACCTGGCTGAAAGGTGAAACATTTAACCAAGTGTGTGTTTTGTCTTTTTGACAACAGACCACTAGGTTTTATAAGTTTTCTGTTATTAAACAGAAAAAGTCTACAGCTTAGGGTGTAATAGATGACAGTGTCAGAGAGGGGACAATGTCAATTTCAAGACCCTTCTGATTTTCCTAATTTCTATTTAGAGATGGTCATTGCTTAGCATAAATAGAACTGTGCTGTCAGCATAAAAACATCAGTTACACATAAGCTTAAAGCAGCCATCTATTAGTGAGCCATAGCCACAAGAAAGTAGCATTTTTGGCATTTAAGTTCCTCAAATTCTTTTAAGAAGGAGTTGGTGGCATAAATAACCTATAACTCATTTGTTGGCTCAGGGTCATGGCCCAACAATGTGTTACTCTCTCACCAGTGAATTAGGATAACTTCCAGGCTCCTTCTCATACAAATTTTGTTGTCAGTTATTGTATCAGAGAGTGAGATTATGTAATTAACTATAAAAGATGAAAATGTGATAAGACACAATTCCATAAAATATGAACATATGGAAAACAATGAAAAAAATCAAATTTATACAAGTAATGAGAGTATCTGGGCAAAGAAGGAACAGATTAATAAAATGGTTAACATTTTCTTAAATTTCGGGCAGCCTAGGTAAGAGCATTTTAATAGTAGGTAAGAAAGCAGAGTGTAAAGCAGAAAGAAGAACTGAAAGAATCTATACAGCAGTTGTGTTTAAGCAGAGTATAGCCAAAGCAAAACGAGTTATGTGTGAGGGTGCCTGCTTCATAATGTAATAACGGAAAGCTGTTTTGTATTATGAGTGGGTTGTTTTACTGCAATGGTGCATGTCTAATTTTTGCTAAGAAAATTGAGAAAGAATCTATTATGAAAACATTGCATTCCAAAGTTAACTTTCAGGATAAAAGACCTCCTTCACAGAACAACCAGAAAAGATGAACTTACTTCAATGTCCTAGCGTTGGTGAGTTCTAAGAGGAGCTGTCTTGTAAGATGGAAGAAGCCAATATGGACTGCTTTAGATTTTTATTTCATGCCCCTTTGGGAAGTCACTTAACATCTTCAAATCTTAGTTTCTTTGGGTTTGATCTTCTACCTACAGAAATGTTTGGCAGCAGAGACATTTTCTAAGGGCTATGTGAAGCACGGGGACTTGAGTCTGAGGGGCTACCTTGGAATTTCTCTTTGTTTTGGTTCATGAGGGAGAAGTCTTGCAGAGTTACAGCGGGTGAGAGGACAGCTCACAGCCTTAAAGCACTTGAAAAGTCTTACACAGAACAAAAACAATATAATCCAGAGCCTGCTAAAATCTTTTTCTACTCTCTTTTCAAAACTACATTTCCACATGCTACCCAAAGGACATTTAGCAGATTACAGATGATGAAAACCTAATTATGAAAATTGCCCAGGGCCAGTTGGTTTTTACAATTTAGGTTTTGTTGACATATGGATTGACGGTTGACTTAAACAGAAGCAATCCCTTCCCCACCCTACCGGCCTTTTGGAAATTTAGTCAATGTATTGCTGATCTTTAGGAAGAATTCAGAGGAAATCTTTGGAGCTAATTTTTGCATTTTTGAACATTTAATCTAAATTCTTAAAAGTAACTTGACCGCTTAGATAATACATTTAATTAAAGTTTTAAAATAAGTGTTTTCTAAATAGTCTGGCGCCAAATTGTCTTAGAACAGACCTGTCTGAACACCAAACAACAGTTCTGCAATAGGCATTATAAATATGGCTCAAATTTAAATAGTAAATTCTTTCTCCTCAGTATTGAAGGTATATTCTTAAGGAAAGTTTTATATAAAATAAAATAAATAAAACAACAGTCTTTCCAGCTAGGGACATTTGGAATGGCTTTTCCCACATTTGTAAACCTCACAGGAGTAAATCAGTACTGGCTGGTGGAGCGAGCCTGTTGTTTGCATACCATGCTAGTAACACGGCAGTGTTTTGACTTCCAACAAATGGCCATCAACAGACATTTTTGTTCTCCATGGCCCATGCAGTATTTTAACCCTAACCAGGTCTTCCCCAAATACATGCTTGACTGTGTGGCTAAAGCAGTCCATATCCACCCCAGTCAGTAGAAAAGTGACTCAGAGCTCTTTCTGAGAGCCGGTGTCAATGCTTACAATGACTTGAAATGCCACTCAACCGGAGGTGGGGGATGGGGGTGTGGGGTGTGGGGTAGGCGGGGGTGGGGGCGGTGGGGTGATGAGGGTAGCAGGGGTGGGGGCGGTGCGTCCTGCGTCAGAGGCTATTTTATTAGCATAAACATTCCTTCCCTCAACAAATCACAGGCAGATCCTCATGAAATCTCCTTTCCTCTTCCTTACTGCAGAATATTTCATCCCTACCATGGCTTTTGAAACTGACTGTATAAAATGGAATTAGTTTTCCAATAACTTCTCAATAACATTTTTTTTGTTGGGGGGGGTTGGTGGATTTTAGAATCTTCTTGTGAAATTCTAAAGTCTGAGTCAAAAATTAATCCCAACTGGTATCTCCAGGGGAAGTCCGCTGAGGAAGATCAGTTTTGCACAACTTCAACTCGAAATAGAAAAGGTGATTGAGAAGGTTTACCCAATGAATGCTAGCCCACTAGGAAAGCTGTATTAACAGAAGTACAACATGTAGTGACTAATATGCATATAGGTACTAGAAACAGATACATATATTTATAAGCATATGAAATGAGCATACATGTGTGTGTTGCTTGCTTATAATGTAGATCATCTTTATATTTATTTAGAGCCTTGCTGGTCACAAAGTGCTTTTGTATACATTATGACATTTACTCATTGTGGGGAATCAATGCTCTGAACATGACAGTAGAGTGACTACAACATATGACTAGGTGATTTTAGACTATCTTTGAGGTTGTTAAAGAATATCCATAGTGAAATGGATTTGAGTGACACTAGCAAAGGACTATAGTGTTCATTGTCCCAGGATGCTCAAGAATAATTCCTGGCTATAGACTGGTTAGATAGTTGCAACTATGGTAGAGATCCCAGAAATGTGACAAGTTGAGTTGATTAGCCCAGTTCCCATACTTGGGGAATTCCTTTTTGAGAGAGAAGGCAGGATTCTCGAATAGCAGCCTCTTGAAAGAGATTCTGTGGGTGGTTAAGAGGTAGCATTAAAATTTCAGGGTCATCAAGTAAGTCCCTCTCCAGTGACCAAGGTGACCTGGAAGACCTGGGGCTGAGGCAGGCCCCTTTGTCATGGAGGAGTATCTTCCTTTTATAGTTTCCTTTTTTCTCTCAAGAGGGGCTCAGGGAGGTGATCAGGCTGGAGTGGGCCAGAGAGGACAGGTGGATTTGCCCTGAAGCTATCTGTACAGCAGCTCCTTTTTGTCAGTGATTGTACATGAATTTGGAGCATTTGGGGATTGACCACCACCCTCCCCTTGAAGCCTCTTGTGGTCCTTGATGCTCATTTTAATCTGACTTGTCGTTTTGTTAGCTTTTTCAGGAGGGTAGATGAAGAGATGAGGGGTGCACAGCTCTGATTTGATTATGTATGAACAGTATTTGACAGGGTCACTCCGCCCCGTGGAAAGCCCTGAGTGTGCTTCTGCTCTTGGGAGGCAGGAGGGGCAGTTACTGCCACAGGCAAGCACTGCTGCATCTGCTCAGCGAGGACTGCCTAGTTGCCAGCGAGTGCCCTCCTCCCCACTGCCCTCTCCTCGTCCTTGGGAAGTGGCTGACACAAAGTGGGTGTTTGTGCATGTGGCCAAAGCCTCCATCAGGAGGTGGGAGAACCATGATCCTTGAAAGTCATTGAGTTCAACTGCCTTATTTTTCAGATGAAGAGACTAGGCCTCAGAAAGCTCAATTAATTTTGAGTAAGTTCACATGGCTAGTATGTAGAGCCAGGACTCTCAATTTTAATTTCCCTAAACTCCATGCAAAGGGCCTGTGGCTGGGGAAGGATGGGTGGGGTGTTAGATGACAGTGGACATTCACAAGGTGAGGGAGGCCTCAGAGCAAGAAAAGAACTCAAGACCCTGGATTTTCTTTTTCCTATACTGCTTGAATGATTTGTCTTACTAATCTACTTCTATTAAATTTAATGACTTATTACACAGTTGCTCCTAAAGAAGTGACTACTTGTTTTTGATACAGAGGACAAAGGAAATACGTATCTACCGTTAAAGTCTATTCTCTGTACCATTTCTGAATGAGTCATTAAATATGCATAAATATATAAATATATATTTGTCAAATATACATATAAATATGCATGAATGGATTTAAGCAGTTACAATGTACTTATCTACAGAAGCATATGTCATTAAAGGGGTTGCCTTAAGACCACAGCACCTGCTTGGGGTTCTTAATAAGCAACAACTGAAACACTACCAACCTTCACAGAACTCCCTCAAATAAGGCACACCAGCAATATCTTCTGTTTCTGTGTAGAACTGATAGAATAAAGTATACACTACAGGGACTAGATCACTTTAGGCCAATCTCTTTTTGTAATCACCTCTAACTGCTGATCTCAGCTTTTGGAATAGGTACGTTTTTAAAAAAAAGAGGTTTATTTCTAGTTTTGATGATTAAAAATCCAGGCTCCATAAATAGAACACAAAAGGGATATGAAACTCAATCTACGTGTGAGATTATATGGGTGGGAACAATGAATTCACATTTCATTGTTTTTATCTGGAAAGAAAAATTACTGATTAGGACAGCACTCCCAGGCAATGTGTGTAAAAGGCCATTTGTCCCCTTAGCTTCACAGTGAATTTGTTCGATTTTTCTTTTCTTTCTGTTTTTAAAAGCATGTTGTCTGGTTGTTTGGCTTCTCTTGTTGTCGGGTGCCTCACAGGTAGGTTGTCAATCATCTCTGAGGTTAATGAGCCCTTATTAAGAGGCTTAGTCCGGTAGCATCCCCCAACCCATCAGAGCCACGGGGTGGGAGTAAATACAGTGGGGAAATCCTCTGCTCTCCTCCATGGTAAGCTTGTCTTGATTGCCTGGCACATTTCAAAAATGTTTTTGAAAGAATGCCTGGCAGTCTAGGGCAGTAGAATTTAAGCCTTATTACCATCTCTGGATAATCTGGTCTACGGAAATCACTTATTGTTTCTGACCCTTCAATTTCTTCATCTGCACGATGGGATCATTTCTTTACTGCCACTGGGGTGAGGCTCAAATTGGCTAACATGCATGAAAATCTGTCTGCATTTCTCTCCATAAATAAAGTACTATTATTAGGGTCCTTACCCTAGGAAGTTTGGTGCACCCTTAGAAAGACAACTTTTCTGGGCCATAGTCCTAATTCTGGTAACATTCATATAACTGACTCTCTGGGATGTGTATGCTGTTGTTTACATAGTTGTTTTATGGTTCTTAAACATGTGTTTTCATTTAAAAATCCCAAACAGTAAGACCATATTCTATATGAATTAGTCCCAAAACTGGTTTTAAAAACACCTGCTTTTAAGATAATCCAATATCAGAATAATGTCCTGGTTGTACACATTTCATTGTTTTCTCAGAAACCAAAGGAAGTAAATCAAGACTTCTAGTAGCTAAGAGTCATGTTAAAAAATTCATTAGTGTGACATAGCCTTGCATTCACCCAGGGAGAATGTGGCAAAAATCAGATTTTTCTATTTTGTCTGCACAGGGCTCTTTCTATGACAGCTTGCCACCAGCCAGATTAGTATAGATGCTCATTAATCAAGTCAAGCCAAAGTGTCAGCACGCTCACTCTGCAAGCTTCTTTGTAGCACCCAGAAGGGTGTCAAGTAGGCAGCAAACACTAAGCATGTTTTGCTGTGGGAATACCAGTTAGTTTGTGAGGGGCTCTCTCTCTTTGATGGGAGGAACTATGGTACAATGGTTAAAAGAATGGGTTTTGATGTTTCTCAGACTTGGGCTTCCACACTTACTTTGCTTTTTACAGGTTTTGTAATGTCTGAGCCTCAATTTTTTCATCTGTAAAATGGATATAGAGATACTTATATAACAGGCACAACAGGATTCTTACGAGAATTCAATACAGGACATTGCTCAGCACAATATAGGTGCTCAATAAAAGGTAACTAAATTACCTGTAATAACCAGTAATGTTTTTAAGTATTAATAACATTATCATACCAATTACATTAATAATATAAAAAATAAGGCTTATGCATGACAGGTGCTATCCTAAGAAAGTATGAATATTAATTTGTTTAATCGACACACACAGGTGGGGATTATATATGCCTTAGGTTTGCAACTGAGACTCAAAGAGGTTAGGTAAATTGCTTAAGGGAAAAGGTATACCAGGCTTTGAACTCAGGCAGTTCACCTCTAGAGCGAGAGTTCTTAACCACCATACTATACCACTAATCCCTTACTGCTGATGGATACTGTTAAGAACTTAGTGTTTTAGTGAAACGAATGGCAGTTTTTTGGATGGTACAGAAATAGTGTATCACATTACGGTGGCTTTTCATAGGTGCCTTCGTTTGACACCCTTAGGAGTGTGCGTCCACTAGATGGCATTGCTGTTTTAATGAAACGTGAACCAAGTCCCTAGGTTTAGGAGCCTGCTAATTTGAAAGCACTAGGACCATCTAACTGCATCCCTACAAGTCTAATGGAAGAAACTCCCACATTTATAGCATATCTAGGGGTGTGTAAACACTAATGGGTTCTTGAAATAATTAGGAAAAACATATGCTAGTTCATTTTGGGTGTCAACATCTGTGTAGAAAATCTAGATGAATTTAGAGACTGTCTATTCCAAGTGCATCCATTCATAGGTGAATAGCTGAGGGCCAGAGAGAAAAGTGACTTTTTAAAGTAGGGTGACCCAGACCTGTTGGTTTTGGCTATAGTTCTCTTTCCATAATATTTCCTATTGATTCTATCACAAAGACACCGTGATTTCTGAATTTTTACAAGACTTTCCTTTTGGGTCTGGGGAGAAGATCACCCAACAATTGCTCACAAATGGTGAGTCTTTGTTTCATTAGGTTTGAACATGTGTTCCAAATCAATACCAGACTCAGCCACTTAGATATTAAGTAGCGTAAAAAATAGTGCCTGCTTCTTCTTTTTCACATGTCCTTTGGGAAAGACAGAGTGACTCCACTTAAAAAGACTGTTCCTATTGATTGACAAGCAGATTGTGGATGTGAAGCCCACAGCAGGGAGCAAGATAATGGATAAGCAGACGGATGATGGTATTGCACTTGGCTGGGCCGGAACCTGGCATCTTTCATAGTAACCCCAAGGATCCTGGGAAGGTCATGGGACACCTCTAAGACCCTGTCTCCACATCTGCAAAATGGGAATTTTTACTTATATTTGTGAAACTTAAATGTGTGTAAAGTGCCTGTGACCTAGTTGCAAAACAAGGTTAAAGAGAGCAGCGGTAACGAATAGTTTTGTTACTATGGCTAATGTTGAGTTTCCCATCTCTCAGTTGTGGATATCGTTACAGGTACTTTGTTAACTTCTTTACGTACCGTCACATGCTAAACTGCTTTAAAAAAGCAAAATAACGTTTCAGGTTTTATAACTGGGTAACTTTGCTTCTTCCTCCACCAGATGGTAGAAGTAGTCAAGATACATATGGCATGTACTTCATTATGTGTTCACGTCAACTTTATTTAAAACGCTCGTAGGCTTTAGGCTCCTACTCAGTTTAGACAGAGAAGGTGACTGGCATACAAATAAAAACAGCTAAACTCGTACTTTTCCCTTTTCAAAGATGAGTAAACTGGGACAGGAAAATTCACTCCAGCTCAAATAACAAGCCACGGAGCCAGGATTTGGGCCCAGGGGGCCTGGTCCGTAGCCATTCTGCTCTGCTGCCTCTCAGGGTGGGATGTGAGGGGGCCCCAAAGATTGCCGAGGTCTAGACTGTTTCCTGCCCCCGCACACCAAATACTACAATGAAGCCTGCTATGGCCACTGTTTGTTTAGCTCTTTTAAGCTACTGCTAAACATATATCCTCCATTACCCAGTAGGATAACGTGTTAAATCTACGTCAATGTTTTTACGGCAGCTAGTAAATGAGACTGAGTGGTTAAACATTTAATAAGACTCCGGAGCTTAACAGGGTAAAACACAGCTGTGGGAGGCGAGAAGCGCTCATGCCTGGGAGAGTGCCCTCTAGAGGACCCCTCAGCAGGCATCCAAAGACCAGGGGCAGGAGGCTAGGCCTGCTGATGCAATCACGCCTGCTCATCGCGCTGTCATGTGGCTCCTACGTTGTGTAACATTCCAGACTGCACTCTGTTCATTGCCAGTAATTCACTCTACTCCTAGGCAGATTCTTGAATTCGGATCTACAAGAGCCTTAGCGGTCTTCTGGTCTACCCCTCTGCCTTTACAAAGAAGGGAACCGGGGTAACATTTGTGTGGGGTTTGTCCCCAGCTATCTTAGAGGGAGAGCTGGAGCCCTGTTCATTGTTATTACATCCTGTTTCTGCGTCCCTTAGCGCTTTCATTTTAAATAGCTTGCTCTGAATCCTTGCTGAAATTTTACTGTTTTATACTAATAACATTATTCCTTCAGTGATGAACCCAAATTCAACAGATAGCATCTGTTCTTGACAGATAGCATCTTTCTATTTATAATTTCTTCTTTCTTCCTTTGCTTGAAAATAAACTTTCCTGGCGCAGGGGATCAATGACAGTTATCAGAATGCATTTTAAAATCAAATCGTTTTCTCCCTACAAGCCATGAATGCAGGTAATTCAACCTAGACCTATGAAAACGACCACCCTAAACAGGACCAAGTCAACTTCAAAGCCGAACTTCCAAAAACGAGCAGGGAGCGGCCTCCCACTTACCGATCTCAGTCATTGTTATCCCTGGCGCTAACTGCCCGTTGTTGAAAGAGCTATAGGTAAACAAGTTGGGGACGGATGTGAGGTCGTAGATAGGTTCTTGCTTTATCTGTTTGATCCCAGTCATGTCCAGCCCGGACTGATCCGGGGACGGCTGGCCGGAGTCCACGCTGTAGAAACCCTCGGACTTGGGCAGGTCGATGACGTGCCCGTTGGCGTAGGTGCCGCCGGCGTCGCCGCTCAGGCCGCCGAGGCCGTTGCTGACGCCGGCGCTGTACACCCTGGCGAGCGCCTCGGCCTCCCCGCCCTGCTGCTGTCGCTGCTCCTGCAGCCGCTGCTGATGCTTCTGCACCTCCGCGTACAGGCTGTCCCTCTGCTTCTTGGACATCCTCCCGAACTTCACAGCTGCGTTGGGGAGAAAAGCAGAGAGGTAACACTTCCGGGTGTCATTTCCGTCAACTGCCTCAAGTCAAAGGGGTCACTGACGGTTGTCCCCTTGACTTCAAATGAGGGCACAGACTCCCAGCCCCGTAGCTCAGGAGTCGGTTCATCTGCACTCCACACGGGGGAAAAGGTCTAAATGCAGGGGTGTCTCTGCTGGTTGATGGGCATAGTGAGGACTGAATCGAAGCTAGGAAGAGACTTATGAATTTCTTGGTACCATGAAGTTAGAAGGCATGTTTGCTTTTCTTTCTTATATATGGAAACAAAGATCCACAGAAGCCAAAGACTACCAATTAAAATACCAGCAAACACTCATTATTAACATTCTCTCTTGAACAGCAGGATTATTAGGTTGTGGGATGGGACCCTATTACTTCACTGTTTTCTAAATAGCATGCTGGGTAAGACCAGGGATGGGGGTGCCAGGTGATAAGCATAGTTTTAAGTAAACCATATCATTTGCCTTTAGTTGGCTTTGGGGATTAAATTAAAAGAATCTTTGGAAAATAGCAATTCTGGGCATCCAGTGCCCAGCAAGTGAGCCGACCGCAACCCCTCTTTTCTTGTTCTATCACCCCCAAGTTTTATATTACCCATGTCTTCTGGCAAAATCTTTATAGCCATTCTGAGGAAAAAGGAGGCAGAGGCTGTGTAAGCCACAGAGTAATGTGAGGATGCTTTGATATGAATGCAATGTTTCTTTACACATAGAGCTTAACCTCCTGAACGATTACGGATATTTACGTTTCTCCTCACAAGCTGTCAACTCCCAGTTAGACTGTGAATGTTGATTGAGTCAAGAGGCTACCTTGTCTGAATCATCAAGCCCTTTGTGGTTCAGCTCATGCAGATGATGGGGACCATGACAAATTTGGAGGTCCCCCTCTATCCCAGTTTTCTTTTCTTTTGTGACAGTGTTCTCATCACCTGCTGGTGTTGGGAACTCAGCGTAGAAAGAAGAAAGTAGAAACAGGTCCAATTCCTGGATTCTGGCCTTTGAGCTGGTGAAAATAATTACTGAGATTATATAACTAAATGGTGACCTAAGAACTCTAAATGGCTTAAGAACTCTCCAGCACAAAGGGCCACAGAAGAGATTCCTATTGTGAAAGAGCTGCCATTTCACTCCCCAATATTCCTCCAATATTCAATTTCTCCTCCCACTGGCTACAGAGCTACCAAATTTTATCTAAGCATGGGCTGCTCAGAATGGAGGCCACCTTTCCCAATCCCCCTCACTGCCAGGTATGGCTTTGTGATGAAGTTCTGGGTAATAGGAAGTGAAGGAAAGTGCCGCACACAGCTCTGGGGCTGGGGCATGCTGTCTTCCTCCTTCCTGCCTGCTCGACTGTGGATATGAGGCCTGGATTTAGAGCAGCCCAAACTCTTCCTATTCCTGTGCTTTAAGCCTTCTTAACAACTTTTGTTCTGGCATTCTGACGCTGACCAAGTTAGAAAAAAGGCATAATTATCCAGCAATTTTTCTGAATGAGGGCTAAATTCATGTGGTTAATTCAGACTAAACTCCCTCTTCTACCTCAATGGTCATTTTTATGGGATCTTGAATCATTTAGATCATTGTGTTTAACTTTGTTGAGACACTGTCTTTATTAGATTCTGTTTCTCAGAGAAAAATTTATTTGCTTACTAATTGCAGTGGTATTTCCATGGACAGAATTCTACAGTATATTTTAGGGAATGTATTCTGTGTGCCTTTATACTATATCTTTACAAATAATTGATTATTCATAATTCTCTATGGAAAAGACTTTTCATATAAGAAAGAATAAACCATGATAAATTTTGATTCAGAAAATTAATCTTTTTACCCAAAAAAGAACTCTTTTTCCCCAAGAAAATAAGCTGACATGCTCATTTGCTGACTGTCATTTGCATTCATGTAGGTTCAGAGCAAGCTCTTTGTTACAGAACTATTGAGGTGAATACAAAATTTGTATCTATTGCTATAGATCAAGATATTTGTCTTGATGGGAGTGGATATGTGTGCTGACTTGTTTTAGTAGCATAGTTTTGCATTTGTTTGAGTAAAATCTATAGGGAAAAAAAACTGAAAATGAAGAACTCTTCTAATATGGGGACATAAATGCCGTGTCTCTTTTTAAACCCCTTTTCCATTTAATCCTTGCTTTGGAGCTGTGTACACTCCATATTTAGCTGAAATACACAGCGTGGGGGATTGATTGTGTTCATAACCCTGATTCCTCTTCCCTATTTTCAGGCTGTTCCCCAGGTGGATTTGCAGTACCCTTTCATTCTGTGCAGGCATCCTCTGTCAACCCGAGATCCAGGGTCATGTGAGCTGCTCTGGGCCAATGGGATTCTGACATACCCGACTGTGTGACTGTCTCACCATGAAAAGGACACACCTTAACTAGCTTCTTGGAGGATAAGATATGTGAAACTGAGCCCAGCCACCTCAGTCAGCCTGGAAAGGCCATCTACAATCGGCGGAGGCAAAGACTCACCTAGAACTGATGGCAGATGAATGAAGGAGCCCAGTGAAGACCCTGAACTGAACAATTTTAGGTTCAGAATTCTGCTGTTAACCATAGATCTCAAAATCAAAATGTTAAATAAGCAAGCTGTCAAGACCTCTGCCCTAGTAAATCTGACAACTCGATGGTGAATAGTTATGCCTTTTCCAAGAAATTGACTTAACCCTATCACTCAGCAAACTGAAATATTTTCAAAGAAATAACATAAAAGTCCACTACATTTTTGAATTATCAGGCTTCATCCTAAATCAAGGGTTTTGCCGACAAATTACGATCATACTATTTTAGAATGAATTTTCCATTCATTGCGGAAATACTGATGAGCCAGTGTTTCAGTTTTGTGCCCCTCCTGTAATAAACGGGATGACATATTTGGGAAAAAATTACAGTACATGGCAAAAATAAAACTACCAATCTTTCCTGCTATATAAATGATTCCTTGCCAGTATTTGTAAATACATCTGTTGTATTCATAGGCCTATTTTGACAAAGGTGAACTACTATTTTCAAGTATTAGCATTCTTCTTGTCACTACCCACTAATCAGAATGGCACATATTTTAAGTGTTTGCCCCTCTCAAACTTGAATTATTCTGCTAATGAGATTCACTTGAGTATAGAGGCAGCCTCTTGTTAAACTGCCAGCTCTCCAAGAAATGAGCACAGTTCTGTATACACTGCAATCTCTATAAATATTCAGTGATGATGGTATTTGCCCATGATGTGCTCTTAACCCTCATTTTGATACCACACTTGCAAAACAATTAATTTCATGCAAAATATCAGGAAGCTTCTCGTATTTATTTGGATTGTGGGATTCTAAATGGAATGGAAGGTTTTGGAGTAACTATAAAACAAAGCCATTGCTTCTTCAAAGATTTCTACTTACTACCACATGCCAATGAGACACATGGTTTTGGTTTCAAGAGAACCATAATCCTATGACTTTTCACAGTCATTTTGGAAATTATTTTATCTTGCTCTCTTTGGCTGTAAAGATATGTTTACATCTCGCTGTTTCCCAAGGAAATGGTCAGAATTTAACTCTTTTAAATTTCAATGATGTGCCTTTTTTGTAGTCCTCTAGGCTTTGTAGAAAAAAATCGGATTCAGTTTACCCAGCTGTATTCATAGTTTAAAATATTCTTTCTCATCCCCTCCACTTCTTCTCCAACAGAACATCCTGTGATGACAGAATGTTCTTTGCTTTCTGATATGGTAGCCACAAGCCACATGTGATTTCTGAGCACTTGAAATAGAGCTAATAGGACTGAAGAACTGAATTTTAAATATCATTTCTTTGTAATTAACATAAATTGAAATAATGACCCGTGGATACCACTTTGGACAACGCTGTCCTGGATGAGAAGCCTAATCTGGGAAACCAGTCCTTGGAGGGCAGCTTCCATTTTCTCACAGAGGCATGTCATTTAAGAGAACACACACTCGATTACTGCAAGGTGACTATCAAGTTTCCTCTTGCGGCCCAATGTCTGCCAAACATTTTTCTGTTTTTCTTGTTGTTTGTGGTAGTACAATTGGAAAGTTTAAAATGAAGATTCCTGCAACTAACATATGCAGAGGGTCCAGTGAAAAAGAAAAATGAAGATTATTGGAGAGGATTCAGTGGGCATATGTATGCTATCAATTCACATGTACATGTACATGTGTACCTTTGCCTTTTTATAAATGCAAACACACGTGTGTATGCCAAGTGGATTTGACTTTTGATTCTTTGCCTAAGTTAAATTTGAACAAATTTGCTATTGCTGAGTTTGTTGTTTACTCATTATGTGTGCCATGGCTAATAGGTCACTCTAGCAATGGAAAATCAGGGGACACTGAGAGTCCAGTGATTTTAAGAGTTATATCAATCTATCTACTGGTAGCCATGTTGCTTCAGTGACCAGGTAGGTGAGGCGAGCATTCTTAGAGCCATGCATAACTGACAGAGAGCAAATGCAAATATTAAAATGAAGATGCTGCTTTATGTCTGAGGGGAGGTGGGTGGAGTGTACCTGGAAAGAAGTTTGGGGTGAGGGCATCTTATCTTGACTACCGGTACTAGGCTAAAGCACTTTGAAAGTGTTTGTTTAATCACTAGACGGTAGATACAATAAATTAGTGGCAGGAGAACACCACCTCTCATTCTTGAGTCTTTACTAGACAGAGTCAACCACCCATACTGCGGGGCTTCCCAGGCCTTCAATACTGCACACTAAGCATTATTTAGCAAGAGGAGATAAAACCTCTTCAGCTCCCCTGGTATTAGTATGACTTATTTGGTACAAAGTACCTTTTATAATCAAGGTTCAGACCAAACTTCCTCTCTGTAACATAGTAAAGAAGAGTTTGTTTCCTCTTAGAATAATTTTTTTCCCTTCTACTGGAGCCCTTTATCCTCATTCTCAATCACCACTCCCACCCCCCAAGTATTTCTCCTTGTCACTAATTTGGCATAAGATATGCTTAGGAGGCATTCTGGGAGATGTCTCAGGTAGCCTCAGGATTGTCTCTGTACCTAACTAGCATTACAATGGATTATTATCCTTAAGCTCCCGTATCTTTAGACTCTGCATTTATTTTACTTGCATAGAAGTTTAATGTTCTGCAGTAAATTTCTCCTCTCTTGAGAACAGATTGCGGCTCTATCCATTAAATGCTTCTCCCTTCCAACACACTTCTTTTATGTTATGGGATTCAGACGATGTCCTAGACTTTGTGGGCTGATGTCGCTGAATCTTCCTTGCACCATATGGCCATCATGATTCTATTCACCAGTACAGACCTACAAGATCTGCCCTTCCAAAAGAGATATTTCCTTTTATTGCAGGAAGAAGTAACAAAGACAGATACCCAGTGGCTTAATTGCTTTGCACAATTATTGGTGGGGCTTTTCATATACTGTCAAATAATATGCTGCCTCCATATGGTAGAAATGAAATACAAAATCTTCAGCTCAAATTCTTATAGAATTTCACTAAATAAATCCTGGCAACTACTTAACTGCCACCCTCTATATTCTTTACTTTAGTTACATGGAAGTACACAGTGCTATAAATTTACCCTAAGAGTAAATTTACGTGGTTAGCAAATCTAGGAAAATAAATAAAAACCAGTCAATTGATGGAAAGTTTTAGAAACATCTCTGCAGCTTTAGAAGCCACCTGCATATTCAAGGACTCAGGCCAGATTATTATTTATTTATTTTGGTCAAATCTATCTCATAGATGTACTTTTGTGCAAGATAAGTTTAGGTGGGTTGGGAATTAGAGAAAAGGTAAACAAAAATTCAAGATACACCTATTTGGAGAATGCAAGCTAACAAGTAAGCAGTTTATATGTTTAGATACCAAGACCTAGGGTGAATTTATCCACATGACTAAAGGCTCCTACTTATTTAGTAGCTCATAAAATCCTGTTATGCCAAGAGACAGTACATGCCAGTTATCTATATTTCTTTAAAATCGGGAAGTATTTTATTTTTATTTTTTGGTCCACACCACCTTGAACTTCATTAGAGGGAGTGTGACCAAAGAATAAGTCAGGCGCGTTATCTGTGTCTCAGGCTGGAGGTAAAAGAGAATCCCATGGTTCAATCAACAAACATTTAGGTATCTGCTTTTAATCAGACCCTGAAGATACAGTGGGAACAAGACAGAAATGGCCCCAGGACTCGGGGCTGCTCAAAATCTTGTACAGGCTTGCTGTGGCCAATCTCAGCGGAGAAGAATTAGATGAATGCTTAAAAATGGAAGCAAAACTGTATGTCTTTGTATGAGTTTATTTGTCCTCTTTCGTTAATCTAAGAAGTTCGGTTGGCGAGCCAAGCCACCCACACGGGTTGGGTTTGAGTCATATTCTGAGAAGGACACCACCTACACAACCCTTTTAAGACTTGGATTTTTGCTATAGCCTTTGCAATCTTCATCACTCCTCAAAATAGTCCACACCCAATGGCAGAGCTTCTGGGTTTCCTAGAGAAGCACATTCAGTTCCTTAGCATCTCCACATATTAAGCAACTTGTGCCCCAATCAGACTTACCCAGTGACCAAATGGTTCTGGTTTGCCTGGGACATTCCGGTTTTAACTCTGACCATCTCAGGTCTCAGGAAACCCCTCGTTGACAAGCGAGCCTGGGCAGGTGGTCACCTATCTGCCTAGGCCTGTTGGATTTCACCTAACCTAGTAAGTGCAAGTTGCTCCATGAGCTACAGTGAAGTCTTTCCTTTCTTCCTGTCTCATAGTCAGTACTATATTTTTATATGTTTTTACTTTTTCTCTTCATGCACTACTACCAGCACGTGGTTTTCTTTTTTTCTTATTCCCAGTTTGTCTGGAATTCTTCCAAAGGCTTAAATAGACAGCAGCAAAGCACCCAGCCAGTGGAAAGTCTTTCAGTATGAAATAGGTAGGCAGTGCCTTACCATCTCTGGACATTCCTAGGGCAAGACACTTCTGCAGGCGGCAATGTTGGCAACGGTTTCTGTTGGTTCTGTCAATTAAACAGTTCCTCTGCCTTGGGCAGGAGTAAGAGGCATTGTTCTGCTGGCTCCTCCTAAAGAATCCCTAGAGGGAAAAAGAGAATGGGGGGGGGCGGAGACAGATTCATAAGGTTCATAAGGAAGGAAACAGAGACCATTTACACACACACTGCTACATTTTTTGCAGCAAACATAACTGATTTGAATTTTTAAAATTTGTAGGATACCTCTTCTTGTATAGTTAACAGATATCTCTACTTGGGAAATTATGTAGTATGTGCAGGAATATGAAGGTATCCTCCCTCCCTTCCTTCCTTCCTTCTTCCCTGCGTCTTTCCTTTAATCAATATGTACTGAAGACATTTGTGAGTTGTGCTGTTTTATGCAAAGAAAACCAGAACATTTTCTGCCCCCAACGAGCAGGGGGGAAGGAGTGGCAGAGGAGCGTGTAGCTGCTGAGCCAAATATGACAAAACTTCATGGGGATGATCACCAAGGGTCAAGTCAAGAGATGTGGGGTGAGGAACGTGGGGTGTTGGTTGCAATAGCAGTACTGAGGGATTGCAGGCTCTGTATGTGCCACTATCTTCCTAGATTTTGAGATGAATTTTTTACCCATTCGAAAATTATTCAGTTTGGCCAGAAGGCATCTGGAAAGTTTTTTTAAACCACTGATGTATCTTATAATCAGCTACATCTTTGAATAAAGGAAATATGGTATATAAACTGTTCAATGAAACATAAGCAGTAACGGAGAGCCGAACCATTGCCTCCATGTGGCCTCATGCTGTAAGAACTTTCCATGCAAGTCATGTGTGTGCCCTTTTGGTACAAAATGAACTGCCATGGACCATAATTAGCCTCAGTAAATCCACAACTGAGTTTATTATTTTTTAAATTCTTTGGTTATCATCAGTCTTGGTTATCGTACAGAAAACCTTACTGGGTTTCATTCCTCTATTTAATCAGTTTTCCCTGATCACTCTTTACTCCTGAATTACAATACGGAAAAAGCGCAAAATGCCACAAACAAATGGGTAGTTTACGGTAGATTTACCAAGAGAAATTTTAGGGAAGGGTAATCCACAGTATCATCTAGGAGGAAGCCTAGAATAGTTCTAGGACAGTGAGCCCATTGCCGGTCTGGCTGAATGGCCTGGACATAGGTCTCAGGGCTTCTGTCAAACAGCTTCCCTGCTTCATCAGCCACCACACGAGGGTGGAGCAGGGTTGGGGCTAGAGGGTGGCTCGGGAGGCGATCACCCTGACCCCCAAATGTAAGGGTTGCCGAAAGCCTTGGTAATCAGGGTAAGTAAAAATTTAACACAGTATGTAAAAAATCAACAGTAATTCAACCCCCAGCCCCAAAGTTTAAATATAGACAGGGTCAAGATCATTCATTTTACTTGTTTCAGGCTCCATATGTCTTAGCATAGCACTGTCAAGACAGCTTAGCCAACCTTGTGAAGACCTCAGAAATGGATGTGTGGCCAGCTATCTTCTTAAAGAGAAAGAGTCCCAAACTGGTTTGTGGTTGAAGCCCCAAGTCATTCAACAACAAGGACTGGTTTGGTCCCCACAGAGCCACGTGTATTGTTTATTTAATGGACCAGTGGTGGCAGAAAAAAATATCTGATTGTACATTTGAATGAATTCATGGTGCCTCGTAAAGCAAGTATCACATCCAGGTCCCCAGGGATTAAAGTAATGTTTCATGTACAAATGATCTCTGACTTAACAATGGTTCGACTTAACAAATTTTCAACTTTATGATGGGGCAAAATTGATATGTACTCAGTAGAAACCAGACTTTGAATTCTGATCTTTTCATGGACTAGTGACATGGCATGACACTCTGTCATGATGCCGGAGGATGGCAGAGAGCCGCAGCACCCGGTCAGCCACACACTCGTGAGGGTCAACAACCAATACACTTAACAACCATTCTGATTTTCACTTCAGTTTAGTATTCAAAAATGTACATGAAATATTCAACACTTCATTAAAAAATAGGCTTTTTGTTAGAGGAGTTTCCCAACTGCAGGCTAATGTCATTGTTCTCAGCATGTTTTAGGTAAGCTAAGCTAAGCTACGATGTGCGGCAGGTTAGGGGTATTAAATGCATATTCGACGTGAGATGTTTTCATGGGTTTATCTGGACACTACCCTACCGTAAGCTGACGAAGATCTGTACCATGAAAGTTATCAGAAAGTTAACTTCAGCCCATCAGTCTGATGAAAGATGACTTAGAATTTACATTTAAAAAAAGAATTGGGTGGTTTTTATCTTTGGATGATCCAGTGCAAAAGAGTCGACAGAAAAGACTTTTCTGAAGTTATAGCTACAGCCTTAATTTAAGGCCAATTTGACATTGATTATGAGGCATTTCTTGCTTATCTGTTTGCAGATGAGGTTTTTGTCATGAAGAAGAGATTCCATTTCAAATTTTATTGAATCAGAAGAAGTTGAATAAGTGTACAATCTGAACTGAGGTCATCTAAAATGGGTTGCTTTTATGTTGACTCAAAACCAGTATTATGAAAATTCAGAGGTTGATAGTCAATGTGCTGACACTGACATCTTATTCTGAACACAATTTCTTGAGTATTTTCTATTGGGAGAGAAATGCAATGTATTTACAAATTGGGTTTTCCCATGAAATAAAAAAAATGTAGCGTAGTGTACAATGTCATTTTGATTAAAACCTCAGAGTATGCTTCAGAATAACAGCATACATAATTTTTTTATGTTTTCTTCTTTCAAATATAAAAGATGATAGGAGCCTAAAATACTTGTTTCTGGCTATTGACCTGTTGGAATATATTTGTTCAATAGTTAAGTCTTTTTGGAAATTGCTGTTTAAAATGTTTTGCTCCTTAACATGACATGAACATATCCTCATATTTTGAAATCAGACATTTTCCAAATAGGGCTTATACAGTGAAACACAAAGCATCTCCATTTTGACACTGATCTACAAAACATTTTTCATGGGTATAAAGTAGACCACAGCTCTTAAAATTGAACATTTAATAAACCAATGTAGTGGTGAGAATGCTTTCACTTGAGAGAGTTCTGATTCCAAATTTATTCGTGCTTATGAAGAAAATGATTTCTCTACCTGCCCAGAGGTAGTAGTAAGTTATTCTAGGAGGATAAAAAAAAATCACTGATTTGTAATTTTGCTTAACTGTTTCTTCTGATAAGTGGAATAAATTGCATTAAGGTGGATAACATGCAATTTTTAATTGTAGGTCTGCAGAGGAATAGAATGCAAAGTGCATCTCGTGTGTTCACATATGGGTTATCACTAATCGCCTCTAAAGCAGGTCAGTGTACGGATGGGTCAGTAATGTTATTCTTCCGTCTCTGCATCCCTCCCCCACTTTTATTTACATTTATTTATTTTTTCTTTTCTTCCCTCCAGTTTCAATTACAGGAATTGTACTTTTTTGAGACTACTATGAAGACGTTGCCAGGTTTTCACATAGCACCACTATTTGACAATTACAGGATGTTTTGTTTCATTTATATTTGAAAGTCTCATAAGATTAAGGTTGGTTCTTAGACTCTATGGTTGTGTTAAGTCTCCTTCAGTTTACTGACCTTAAGTAAACGATTCACATTGCTTACATCTTTTATAAAAAATATAATTGCTTTCGTCAATAACTTTGGCAGCTTATCATTTTTCCCTCCCAGCTGGTAGCTGCATTTTGTTTAAAATTAATTGTAGAATGATTTTTATTTCCCCCTTGGTATTTAGTCTCTCATTCTTTCTTCTAAGGATGAATTAAAAAAAACTTACTATTAAGTTTCAAAATTTCTCTTATTTCAGATTAGGTCTATGTTAACTGCTGTTCTCCCAGCTTTGTATTTTAAAGACAGTTTGCCACAGGAAATTGTTTTGGAGATTAGTTTGTCTTTGGAAGTATTGGTCGAACCTGTTCTGGAGGGGAACACTGGACTAAGAATTAAAAAAAACCCTCGCTTTGGCCTAGCTCTCTCAACTAGATCAGTGAAGTTGGCTGAATGACATAATCTTATTTATACCTCAGGAGGTCACTGAAAAAGTGAGGAGGCTGGGGCAGATGATTTTTAACTAATTTAAGATTATCTGGTCTACTTCTGACATTCCATACTTCTAATCTTATTTTTCGGGAATGTGAGAGTAAAGATGGCCATACCTTGACTTCTTTCTCAAGCAGATAAATAAATGTAGGCCTATTAGCTTATTATCTTCATTTTAACCTTTCGTTGTTTCATACAGTAATAAATACTTTGGAGTTTACCAGAGACAATACTGTTAAAACAGTAAGAATCAGTATTGATAGCTCTGTAAATGTAATTCAAGCTTTTAAATAACAATCCTTTTTTTAGGCAACTGCTGACCCCTTAGAAGATAACAGAAAAGTGAAAGGCCAAGGAACAGAAAATCAAACCCACCCACCCACCACGTGAGAATTCCCGCGTCATCAGCAGGCTCCAGAATCCTTTCCGAGGCCCTCTTTAAAAAGATGTCTCCGCGGGCACCGGGAGGCACACAGATGCCCTAGGCAGTGCTGGACTGTCTCCCCATACCTTGCAGCCTTCACATGTGATGACTCCGTAGTGGATCCCGGACGACTTATCGCCACAAATTTTGCATGGTATCACTTCAATTTGTGCTGAAAAGGGAAAACAGACATTTTGAGCTTACAGAGTTGTTTTCTTCCTTTCACCCTCACCATTTGAAGACACTGGGGTGGGATGGGGTGGGGTCATCCACTCCTATTTTAATGGTTTCCCTACACTGCTTCTAAGAGAAGGGGGCATCCATCTACCATTGTTTGCTTAGCTTTTCTTACACTAAAAAATAAAATCAGGGACCAGAAGTTTTCTAACTTCTTGCATTCACTTTTTCTCCTTTTTAAACTTGACCCTATTATAGTGTGACTCAAAAGGCCCTTGAACCTGTGGCTTTGGTTTTCTTATTTTGCATTTCAAATATTAAGTCACTGAGACCTATCACATTGCCTTATTTCAATAATATTTTAAATAAGTAAATAAAACAAAACTGGAGGGGGTGGTGCTGACTTTATACATTACATGGCTGGATGTTTACTTGTGAAAATGCCAATGATGAATTGGTCTAATATTTATTGAACATACTTTTATGTCTGCTGGAATAACAGAGGTCATTGATGCAAGATAAGACATACTAAAGACACCAATAATTTAATGAATACCACAAAAAATTAATACAGGGAGAAATGATGAAGTGTGTGGGCGCTATGACTGACATAATTTCATTGGAGATGAAAACATTTTGTTTGATTTTGAGGCTTGTGTAGGATTTGATTAATCTGAGGTGAGGCAAAGGGCATTTCCGTAAGCAGAATGGAATGAAGCTAGGGATGACTGTGGCCTCTGGTCATTGTGACAAGCAACTTGGCTCTACTGGAATCTTGGACCACGTGTTTGGACACGGAATGATAATCAGATCATGGAGTTCCTGGGAGTTAGGTAGAAGAATTGACACCTAGTATTACTGGCCATAAGGAATCAAAGAAGTGAACAGGGTGAAAAAATGGTAAAAGCAGTGGTCTGGGTACCTTAGAAAGGTTAGTTCGGCAGGCTAATCAGAAACAAGTGAAAACTAAATAAGGCAGGATAAATGGAGAGGGAGAAACGAATAGTTCAGTGGGAGAGGTGAGACTCAGATAAATGAAAGACAGGATGCAGAAGTGGAAACCGATTTGAAGAACTGAAGGTGACTTCTAGTTTCTTAGCCTGGAGGATGAGATGAAAGGGTTGACAGAAGTTGGGTGGTTGGTAAGGCAACTACTTTGTGGAACGTGGTGGGGCATGGGATTTCCATTTCACCTGTGTGCAATTTGGTGTGATGTCCTGTAGGCACCTGTATATGGAACTTCTTGGAAAGTTGATTTCAAGTCATCAGCATTAAGGTTACAGAGAAATTCGTGAAATAGACTTTATTTAGAATGTGGTAATTCCTAGTCTTGGATAGTACTCTAAGTGTTCGAAAAATTATACACACTAGGAAGATTTGCTATTCCTGCTCCCAATTTAAAATAATTATGCAAAATACGCTTCAAAATGCTTTGTACATCAATCTGCCACTTGTATGCTTTTCTACAATTTCTTGAATACACAAAACAGATAAATGAAGGGCATAACACTCTTTTCCCTATCGCTTTGTATTTTAAAAAAGATAATATTTAGCTTTAGGGGAGCATATTAAATGTTTCCAAATTAAATATTTCAAGTAAATTCAAATCATCTTTAAGCCAAAAATTCAGTGTTATGCTCCTATTTTTCATATGAGAAAACTGAGGATGCAGGTGGTTAGTGATATCCTGGAGTTGATTTGGGAGAGGACAACCAGGTAGTAGGCAATTTTCCTGACCCCTCACTCAGTAACCCTTTCTCTGCCTACTGCAAAGATAAAATATGAATACAAATTTGAATTCCTATATTATTCCAGTAGCACCAGCTAAAGAGATAATGACAAAAACATCAGGAGAGACAGTCAACTGATACACTCCCTAGACTACATATTTTTATTATATTGCTTCTGTTCTTTTAGCTTTTGGATTACACGCACTAGTATTTGTTTTCAAGACTTTTTGATATGGGAAAAAATGTGAGACTTGGTGTAATTCTATTCTGTTTTCCTGGATTCTGTTCCTTGTCTCTTAATGACTGGGGTCATGGCCAAGGTAAAATCTCTGATCTTGTTTCCCGGTTTATAAAACTTAGTTGAAACTAAACAGATTTGTTAGGATTGAATGAGATATTTTATGTGGAAGGTGCCTTGTAAATAGTAAAGAGCTGCAAAATGTCAGTCTTCGTCTTCAGTACCAATATCAGTATCATTGTTGACTGGTATTTCTAATGCTTTTGGGTAAGAAATATGACACTCCACATTATTATTCCTTTATTAATATTTTACCATTAAAAAACAAATGAATGAAATTATAAGTTATTTGAACTATTTTTTTTAGTGATAATTTTTCAAAGAGTGGATTATTTACAATGATTACGAAATTGACTAAAAATCCCAGGTATCTATTGTAAATTGTTAGGCTTATATGATATTAAGTCAAAGGTGCTCTTTGCATAAATTATTCCCCAGGGAGTAACTTACACGTGGGGAGAATCTGCTTCAATAAGTTCTTAATTATAAAATCATCTAACTCTAAAGGAAATGAAAATAGAGGTAATTTGCCCCCTGAGGTGT
The DNA here is from genome assembly GCA_032199065.1 of Smutsia gigantea. Classification (NCBI taxonomy): domain Eukaryota; kingdom Metazoa; phylum Chordata; class Mammalia; order Pholidota; family Manidae; genus Smutsia; species Smutsia gigantea. The sequence goes on from JAVSCE010020620.1 coordinate 367,580, forward strand.
GAGAAGATGTTTTTGAAAGCCACAAAGGTTATCTTATACAACTTGGGAGATACAAATGGGATAAGGAATGATTCGATAGAGCATCTGCATATTTATACATATTTATAATCCTGGCTCAACATGGAATCCTGAAGAACCATAAACATTTTAACAGCATTTTTAAAGAGAAGGAAGTCTCTTAAAAAGGTATATGTGTGTTGCTGCGTGTGGAGGGGATTATCAGTTTGGAAAACCTATGACCATTTTTACCTATTATGGCAGAATAGATCATCTGAAGTTTGTTGTAGGTAAAGATAAATTTAAATAACTTAAAGTACTGATCTTTTTCCTTTTGTTGCATTTAAAATAAACTGCTTCTGGGCTACAACTTCATAATTCACACTATGTATTTTATTAACGCTCAAGGGAGATATTTCAGACACTGATTAGGACAAAAGATCACATTATTACTCCCACGCCCGCCCCGTCTCAACGTCTCGCCGTTACACCAGCGCAGTCCCCGTGCAGTGAACACAGATCTGGTGATATTTATCATAGTTTCAAACTGAACATCTGCAGAGGATTTGGTGGCGTGGACCTCACCAGCTGTGGCAATGAAGGCGCTGTAAGGAGACCGAGGAGCGAGTTCAACTTTCATGCTTTTGACTCATGGATTAATTCCATGGTAGCATGCCCAGAGACAACAGCAGAGCCGAAACGCCCTGAGAGTTGGCTCGAGGTATGCTCGTTTCTCAGTTTTTCCATTTCTTATATCTCCCTCTCACTTAAATGTTTCTATTGGTAACCCTTTGTGGGGACAATAGTTAAAATTCTCTTTACCAACGAAGTATTTTTTGTTTATAAAAGCAAGTATATATAGTTTGTTTTGAAATGATGTTCTTACAATGTCAAAGAATGCCATGAAGGATTTAAAAAAATTTGATGTTTTACCTACATCAGAACAATTTATGAAGTACAATTAATTTAATAGCCCATGATTTGGCAGGCAGGTCCTTTTCAATAATTAGAGAGCAGGAAAAAATTGAAGATGGGAGTTCTCCCTGCCTGTACCTCTGGAAGGCCCTTTCTTGCTTGGAGCCCCGTATTTGTTCTGTTCCTCCCTGAGCCCCCTGCTGGGGAAGACAGGTGTTAGGTTAGATGAACTAATCCTGGCTAATGAGTTAACGAGAAAATATATATCATTTGATCCCTGAAAATATCTTAACTCTTAACAGCAGCCATCAGGAATGGTAGATAATTAAGTGGACTGTTCAGGTTCTTTCTGGATGGAGGAAACATTTTTACCGGGTGTGCACGTGTGGCTCTCAATTCTTATCATTCCATCTCTTACAACTCAACCTGGCCATTTTTATATTCTAGGCATTTTAAATCTATTGAAGGCAGGATCCAGATCATACTTCCTTTTTATATTTTCTAAAGCACACAGGAGAATTTTTATAACTCCTTAAAGCAGTGGTCCTAATTTTTTGTATTGGAGTAGAAACAAAATCAAGGGATTTCACATACTCGTTTCCATTCAGATTTTCCCTGTTTGCGGTGATGAGAGCAAGTCAGAATCTTGAAACTGCGGTGGATATACATTTTGGAAAAGGTCCCCGAGTGATTCTGATATGATAAGATAAGGCTTCCACTGAGGATTAAATCAATCAAGTTATTAACTAGGAATTCTCTGTAGCATGTAAAGTATCTGCAAAGGAAATGAAACTCAGAGACAAGGCTAGAATCTGGAAATACTAAGGAGTGACCAGTAGTTCTCTGATTCCTGACCTTTGGTTTGGAGCTATAATTGCAGCATCTTCTTTTTTCCTGCCTTTTTTCCTCCTTCAGGTGAATTAAAAGCATCTATTCAGTCTATGACAATTCCCATTCCTGGACACTGGGTTTGCCTCTCGGTTTCTGTTTCTTAGAATTTTACGGTTATGCTGAAAGTGGGCACTGTAGCAAAACTCTTAATGTCTGAGTGAAGACAACTTGCACATATAAAAGCCTCCAATTAAGGTGACTATTTTGGTTAGAAAACCTTTTGCAGATGGACTCAGTAGCCCAATTTATCTCTCAGCTACCATTTGCAGCAAATCCAAGTTAAAATTCCTCTTTGTACTTTTTCCCTATTACTGGCAGACTAATAAGTATCTACCTCTATCAGGAATAAAATCTTCAGATGTCACATAACAGCAAACCCAAAGGATGAAGCAAGTATTCCTAAGATCTGGTTCCACTGTAACTTTGATTTATCAGAAAAGAGCCCCAACATTGGGGTGGGATGGAAGTGTGGAAAATGAGACCCTCAGGAAAAACATAAAAGTCTTTGAGCTTTTGCCCTTGTATCATGCTATATGATGATTCTAAAAGATTCCTGAAGCTGGAATAGGTTTGTATTCACACGTATCTCATCAGGGCACAGAGCATCTTGATCTTAAATACTGATATTATACTGGTACCAATTATACCAATATAAATATGGTGCATGAACTTCAGTGAACTCTAACCCCTGCTAGAATGCTCTCACATTTGGGGTCTCCCTGTATTCTCAAGCTCTTGTCTGTAATATTTGTGTGATGGTCTATGTGAGCCTTCTATTCCATTCAGTCAACAGATAGCTTCTGAATGACCTAAAGATAACATGCACTTTTATATTATTGTAGTTCCCTAAACTATGTATCTTTGGAAGCTAGAGTAAGAAAAGAAATCAGTGTCATATGATAATGGCAAAAAATGATTTATTTCAAAAGCGTAATTTGTGGGACTATCATGAAAAGAGTTGACTTATCTTTTACACAGGAACATTTACTCCTGAAGATTTGCTCACCTATTCTAACTCCCCAGGAGGCTGGAACAACGGAGAATAAGACCAAGAATAATGGCAGCAGTTAATATTATCATTAATAACAATTACTGATAATGAGTTAAACATCCCCCTTGGAAGCAAAGCAAATCACTTTTGTTAAGTTGTAGTGGTTTTAAACTCATGATTTATGAATTAATTCCCATTAAGTACATCTTGTCCTGTCAAAGTGTTAATTATAATGAGATACTGTGTGTGTAGGACCTGACATTCAGGTTGAAAGCACCTAACGTCTTCCATGACCATTCACATCATGGTCCATAGACCAGTGGAACTGGCATGACCTGGGAGCGAGTTAGAAATGCAAACTGTCAAGATGTATCCAAGAGCAAGTGAGTCAGAATTTGCTTTTTAACAAGCTCCCTAGACACATTCAAGTTTGAGAAGAATGGTTCTATATGTCCAGGTAATTACAGTTGTAGCTACTTGAGATCTGATGGAATTTAAAAATTCTCTGGCATTGAGGGAAATTAGAAACATCACAGGATTCTGAGGAAGCAGTTTCTGCTATTGCCTTTTAGGCATTTCTCTTTTGTTCAAAAGGCAGTAGGACAATTGAAGGGGTTGTTACAAAAAACTCTGGTCATCATTTGGCAAAGCAAAAGAAAGAGAAGCCAATGTATTCCCTAAAACTTCTTGCATTACTGTAATGAACACCCAGTGTACCAGGTTTCCTTTGCAGATTTAACGATTGTCAGCTGCACCGACATCTTCCTTTATAACACTGTATCCTGCCTCATCTGTGCCCTTGCTCCTGGGGTTGTGGCTGTTAGCTTACTCTCTGGATAGTGAGAAAAAGCCGATCTGGAGAAGATTAAAAAAACAGTTTTTCTATTTTAAATATTGAATTGCAGAACGTTTACTTCTTTTGATGGAGATAAGGAGGTTAAATGTTTGAGACAGAGATGAGCTCATTTCAGCTATCCATGGTAATTCCAGAAATGAACCATTTGGTAAGCTGCCCCATCTCGTGGAGACAGACGAGTTCCGTAGTCCTCATAGCTACTCTTTGAATTCCTCTTGTCTATCATAATGCTGCCCTGATGCGTGCTTCTCAAAGTGTGGCCCCTGATCAGCAGCGTTGGCATCCCCGGGTGTCTGATAAAAATTCAGGCACTTAGGTCCCGTCCTGGACCAACATAATCAGAATCGGCATTGTACAATTTGATTTTCAAGTTATTGGCCCCAAACCTGATTCTGTGAAGAGAATGTAATATAAGAAAAGAAGACATGTTTTCTATTTGATAGCTAATTTTTTCAGCTATGAAAAGAAGAGAACAGAAACTACTTTGCTTCAATGAAAAAACTTGTCTCTCTTTAGTCCCTTCATTTGTTTCTGGGCCCCTTCCTTTAGTCTCCATTTAGCTGAGATACTTGACCGGAAGCTCATGTTTATACAGCACCACCTTTAGGAAGGAGAGCAGAGAAACTCCATATGCCGGGTCACACAGGTGATTCACAATACCAGGTAGCATGCATTCCTTCAAGAAAAATTAAAAAAGAGCAAAAAAGCCTTGTTTCAGAAGATTAAAGAATAGAGTTTTTTCTATGTTAAAAACAAATTGCATGATGAGAATGAAAAGACAAGTCAGGGACTGAGAGAAAACATTGTAAAATATGTATCTTTATCCAAAATATAAAGCTCTTATCACTCAAAAAAATGGGTCAATGATCAGAACAGACACCTCACCGAAAAAGACATATGATGGCAAATAAACATATGATAAGATGCTCAACATCATAAGTCCTTAGGGAAAGACAAATTAAAACATACTTATTAAATTGACAAAACTCTAAAAAACTGACAGTAGCAAATGCTGGTGAGGATGCAGAGCAAAAGGAACGCTTATTCCTTGCTGGTGGGAATGCCCAATGGTTCAGCCGCTTTGGAAGGCTGTTGAGCAGTTTCTTACAGAGCTACATGGTCTTGTCACATGTAAGACCCGCCAATCGTGCTCCTAGGTATCTAACGACTGAGTTGAAAGCTTATATCCACATAGAAACCTGAACGTGAATGTTTATGGCAACTTTATTCATGATCATTCCAAACTGGAAACGAGCAAGATATCCTTCAATAGGTGAGTGGCTAAACCAACACTGACACATCCAGGCAAGGGAATATTATTCAGTGATAAAAAGAAATGAGCTATCAAGCCATGAAAAGACAAGGAGGAAACATATGTGCACATTGTGAAGTGAAAGAAGCCAGTCTGAACAGGTTACCTACATACTGTATGATTCCAACTATATGACATTTTGGGAGAGGCAAAACTATAGACTATTAAAACTTTCAGTGGTTGCTACAGGTTTGGGGGAAGGGGGTAATAAAAAGGTGAAACAGAATGATTAGGGTAATGAAACTATTCTGTATGATGGATACATGTGCATGCATTTGTTGGAACCCACAGCATACCACAAAACAAAAAGAGTGAACTTTAAACTATGGACTGTAGTTAATAACAAAGTATCAGTATTGATTCACTGATTGTAACAAATTTATCACACTAGTGCAAGATATTAATAATAGAGGAAAATGTGTGGGCGTGGGTGGGTATATGAAATTCTGCTCAATTGCTCTGTACATCTAAATCTGTACTAAAAAATTCCATTAATTATTAAAAATAATTGAATTAGACAAAAATGCTTCTTTTGTTGGAAGTAGTGAGGATCATCACAGACAGCCTAGCAAAGACAAGTAAGGAGAACTTCAGAAACAATTGATTCAGCAAACATTTGTTTGTTGTAGACCACAGGTATATGCAAAACCAAGTTTCCTCAAAATGAATACGATGATTGTGCAGCCCCACGGAGTTCCAAATAACCTGCATAGAAGGCAGACTGAGGTGTGTGCTTCATGAACCCGGAAGAGGAGGGGGTGGATTTCAACTGGGAGAAGCTTGAACTGGGTCTTAGAAAGTGAGCAGAGCTGCAAGTAGTAAATATGTAGGGAGAAGGCAAAATGGTGACTAAAGATTGAAAGAGGAAAATCCAGTTACGAAGAATAAAATTCCAGATTTAGGTTTTTAAACTTTCATTTTGGGGACCTACTTATTGAGGTTAAATGAAATGTAAATAGTAACAGAGTGCTTTTAGAATTATCAGCCATGCTTTTTTAAATCTGTAGCTACACAGGTCAGGTTGAAGCATATGAAATTGCCACCTTTTTGTGCAAGAAAACAGTCAACACTGGCAATTTTGTGTGGTTCAATATAGTATTATAACTGTGCTCTGAGACATGGTTCCTATAATACATTCTCTTCAAGAATATTTGAGAGGACCAACTGACAGGGAGATTCTTAATAAATATAAAACTAAAGTCATTAAATTATATATTTGAAAGTAGACAATTCAAAGTTTGGAACAGGAACATTAAACACACACACACACACACACACACACACAACCCCAAGTTTTAAAGTCTGGGTGTAGAGCATATAATACTATCTTACTCTTCATTGATAGAATGGTAGAGACCCTTCCTGATGTCCTCAGCACTTGTTCAGAGCTTGAACAAAAGAAACACATGTCTTTCTCTGCTTGGTGGCAAAGAAAGACGAAATCTCCTTACGTGTGTTAAAGAGACAATGAGAGCCTACCAGGAAAAGGGCAAAGGTTTATTCTGAAATATAGTGATTAGAATCCAATTTCAGTGCCTTTGCCCTTGAAAGAAGATACTTTGTAAAATGGAAGTGGCATCTTATTTTCTCATGAGCTCTCTGGGTAGATTATTGGCCCACATGAGGATGATGTCTACATAGGAGCAGAATGTTAATAACATATTAACATTTTTTTCTTCCCAATGTAACAATAACTTTATTTAACTGGCTCCTAATATCCTACAATTTGCTTAGATGGCCAAAAACTAAACAGTAGCTTTATATGTCACTCTTTCACATTTCATGGACACTTCTGGTTTTTGATATGCCCTTAGTCATTGATGCAGCAAATGATTGCATAAATAAACTTTAAAACATAGGTGAGATATTACATATGTTTTGTGAATCTCAGAAAGAGGGAAAGAGGGAGAGAGGTAGAGGATGAAATGGAAGAAGACAACCACGATGAGCAGCCCCAAAGACTTCCTTTGCCATTAGAGGGTTGATGGAGGAAAAAACTTGCCTGAATAGGTGCTCCCGCATGACATTAGGCAGTTTTCACTTTGGGGAGAATACCTTGGATATATAATGATGCCATTGTATGTGATCATTCTAGAAGAACTCAGATTTTAGGAGCTCATTTTTTTTATATTATCTGCAAGGGCTTTGGCTTTTGTTTTTAACATAGATAATGCTACAACAGCAAAATAGATTACAATGAGAATTACATTATTATATCATTTATGCTCTAGCAAACTTGCAAGTGGGCCCCCACTGCCTTGGCATTGAATCTTGAAATGAAAATAAAGAATCAAAGAGGCAATCTTAATATTTATTTCATCTCTAGAGACAAGAATGAGTTCAGAGGTTGGGTTATTTGGTTTTGGGTTATTTTATTTTATATTTGGGTTTAGGTCATCCTTATATGGATGTTCTTTTTTTAAAAAAGGAGACATGTAGAATCTAAGGAAAGCATTCTCAGCTGCACACAGCACCAGAAATTATTTTAGGAGTAGAATAGATAATTTAGGATGTCAGCCTAGAAGCTCTTGTAATTTCACCCAGTGCTCAATGTCACAAAAGCTCTATATCAATGTAGATAAAGGTTTAGCCACCCCCCAAACATAGACTCATCAGTGCACAGCTCCCCCGAAAGCTGAAGTGCCTGTTCTGCTGATACTGCACACTTTCCCTAAAGAGATTACCAGCATAATCCTAAATATTATACGACCCAAGCTATCTTATTTTTGAGCTCATCAGATCCAGTATGCTGCACATAATCTCTAACAGCTTTATTCAGTGTTTATGTAAGCTGGCGAAGGAGTTGTATGGACAAAGACAACCAAGTACCAAGAACCCAAAACCGTGGTTTTCAAATTCCATTTTAGCAAGTTTCTTTTGAATTGTTTTCTCCTACAAGCAGAAAATTCATAATCATTGTTTGATAGTTTATAATAACATGTGCCTGGATACATTTATGGCTGTCTCATTTGTTACTTGTGTTTCTTATAAGTTAATTTCCACCAAAGGCATTTTGAAGCTACTAGGTGGAATGAATTGGTAGGAAAAAGTGTTTTTTTTTGGGGGGGGGGAAGGGACATTTCTTTAAAGGTTTGAATTATTTCAAAGCAACAGAGATACTTATTTTGGGGGAAAATAAAAGAGGAAAAAGACTGGGGAAAACCAGAAATTTCGAAGTGCAGTACCAAGTAGTCTACCGTAGTAATCTAAAAAAATTAGCTGCAGCTTTAGGATATTCCTTTTAATTCTGCTGAAATATAAGAGGAGAGTAAAATACTTGTTTTTCTTTGCAAAATGTAAATGCACATTTGTTCATATGGTTCATTTAAAAAAACAAGTTATGTGTGTGTGCACATACACAAGCTTCCAAAAATCAAACTCTGTGTTTTATGTAGTTTCCCTACAGAGGACAAATTAGTGCTTTTTTGTTTTTACACCAAACCAAGGGAGAAAGGAACATTTATGTTCACCTGTCAGCCTCTGCTCACTGTAATTCAGATCCAAAGAGGATTAAGTACATAGACGTTAATATGTCCAGTGTTATTAATTTCTAAACAACAATAGCAACAATATCCTGAGTAAATCCATCAGTAGTATGGATAAATAGTTGTTTAAAGACTCCACTGATGTCAGAACTGCAATCTGCAAGTAAAGGCTTATTTTACCAGTAATGTCTTTAAATACATATATTTTGAAGTTGGTGTGAATAATTGCACTGAAATAATATTTATTCTTTTCTAAAAATACAAGCTTCAGGAAGCTCTAAGCATTTTGGAAAGACCTAATTCTGGGTTTATATAATATTTGAAGGAGTTTTAGTTTGTTTAGAAACTTTTTGGGGAACAATCACGAGGTTTATATTATTTGAAGCAAACAATTATATTAATTTACATTTTAATATCTCTAACTGTTGTTCACTGCTGCCTAGTACTAGCCAAAAAAAAAAAATGGCAACAATCATATTTTCCTGAAACATTTTTAAAACAAATGTTCAAAATCTTGTCTATGTTATGGAATAATGTGTGTTTAGGGAACTATACATTAACTTACTGGTAAAAAATGTTAGAGAAAAATGCGAACATAATTCACCTTATTGTTTATAATCATTCAACCAAACAGAATTTTTCTTTTGGAAAATAGGTTTCCTACATATAAGAAAGTGTCTGGTATCATATTTTAGTAAACCAAATTTTTAAAAATTAGCAAAGTAAAAGGATCATAATGATAGCGATGACCAAAATCAAAGCTGCAAAATTATGACAAGGATTTTCATACTATCAACTTCATGTTAGTATAAAGTGGCTAACAGATGACTCGAATTGAATTGCAAAACTTTTGCATTTGATAATTCATTTCAGGATATGATACTATTTATATATAAATATGTTCTCCAGTGTAAATTAAAGCCCGGGTGACTTATTTATTATATACACGTTCAAGTCAGAAAATATTTTACTGTTCCCACACCTAGCCATCAATTTATTTTGCTGAGAGCTTACAAATGTTTACTGTTTTGCCTGAAGGGCAGTTCGTACGATTAAGTGTCAGACGAGAGGAAAAAATGTAAAACTTACCAGTGGCGTCAGCTTTAGTTTTGAGCTCGTTTTCACACATTTTGACGTAGCAACTAAAAGTCTAACTGAAAGATATTGCACTTTTCACTAGAGGTCTGACAACTGGCCCTGTTACCCCACCACTAGAATCCCAACAGACTGCATTAATGAGATTAAATGAAAGAGGAGTTAGAGGCATCAACTGTTCCATTTCAGTAAGTAAGGGTGAAGGGCTGCCCAGGCAGGAAGGAGAATAATGGATTTTTCTTTTTGATACCACTTATTCACGAAAGAATGCAGCATTTGCCAAATGACAATCAGCAGTTTAAAAACATAATTTCCCCCCAGATTTGTATACATACACATAATTTCTGCACTTCAAGTTTGCTCTGTTTTCATCCTTTGGAAGCAGATCCAATATGCTATGTAACAGAAGTCATCTTTGTGATTATAAAAGTAGAACATACATTTCCTTCAGAATCAGTTTGCTCCAATGATGTTTGGACTCTGTGTTGAGGTGCAGGAATGAAGGATTGCATAAAGATATCACCATGTTCCTGTTCTCCCAAATATTGGATCACAGTTGCCTAGGTGCATGAGCGTTTTGCAGTCAAAGAAAATATGCATTCTTTATAGCAGCGGTATCAACAAAGCCCAGAAACCAGGTTGGGGACTTAATACCAGGTGGATCACTCAGCCCAACCCTGAGATGCCTCAGAGCTCCCACGTGTAAAATCGGGATCAAGGCACACAGACATTACTGGTCCTCAACCCTTGTCACTAGGAAGGATAAATATATGAATATGTAAACATTGCTTTGACTTACATAGAAAAAAGCATGATCTTTATGCAAGAGCAAAATCCCTTAAGTGTCAGCTTTATTTAACTTTTGCTTAGAGTTAGGAAATTGTTCCAATGATGCATCCTGGCCCTTTTTCTTCACCTCTCACCTCCCTCTACCACCCTCTTTGGCTCTCATTTTCTTTTCACTAATCACTTGTTGTAAATGGTTTCTTGATCGCCTTCCTTCTGTTCCTCTCTGTCCTTAGACATCTCTGCTTGTTCCTGGCCCACACTGTAGTTGTGCTGGAGGAGGTGGGGAGGTGGTTAGGGGAGCCTATTAAATGGAATAGTATGGGAGAGTTGGGTTGTCAGCTTTGGATGCCCATTGGAATAATCTGGAGAATTTAAAAACTGATGACCAGGGATTTCTCTCTTACTCACCATCAATTTGTTTGGTGTGAGGACAAGGCATCTGCAGTGTTTAAACATTTCCAAAGTGGTTCTCAGGGGCAGCCAGGACTGAAGCCCCCTGGAATGTTTCGCAGAATCACCAGAGACTTTTGCTAAACGTGTAGATTCCTGACGCCCCACCAACTACTGAGTCAGAATCCTCTGAAGAGCGGCCTGGGAAGCTATAGTAATAACCGCTTAGGTATTTGCTGCGATTAGATAAATTTGGGGAAAACTCGAGGAAAGAATCTTGGACTTTGAATTAGAACATCTGGTTCTGAATTCTTGGGCAAGTTACTTAACTTTCTCTGTGTCCTAGGTTGCAACTCTCTAAAAATATGATCATGACATCTACCCTCTGGAGGTGTATGAGGTGTAAATGTAAAAGTCTGATATAGCACAGTATCTGATATATATTGGAATTTCAGTAAATATACCTTCAAGTGAATCTGCCTTTGAGTCTTTATTTTCATAGACTCAAAGAAGAGGGAAACTGAGTCTTTCTTTATTTCCAAGACATGCATTTTGACTGCTGACTAAGTACAATATGTTCATTCAGTCAGTATATATTAATTAATTAATAGTTAATACTGTTGTACCAGGCACTGAGAAATAAACATGATGGAGCTGACGGTCCAGTGTGCATATACAACTTATGAATTTAGTCCTACTTAAATTCTTCCATTGTAATGGTCAGTTTTCTGGATAATATGGAAATAATATTTTTAGAAGAACTGTTGTTAATGAGGATAGGCATAAGAAAGCCTTGAAAAAATTTGTTTTTGGGTCAGAAAGTAAGCAGATTTGGGGGATAACAAATGTTTCATGCGTTATAATTTAAATGTGGAGACAGAATTGTTCTCTGTGAGCTATTTAAAGATTGTCAGATATTAACTTGCATGAAACAAAATTTATAGGCACCACTCATAGGGTGCTGGAAGCCAAATCTCAGAGTTAGAAACTTATACCTCCTCATACCTCCTGAGTCTTGAAAAAAATCTGACCAACCAGGAAATGGGCACCAAAGACCATCAAAACAGACTCAGCGCCTCTTCATGCACAGGGCATGCTTGTCTCCCTAGGAACAATGGGCAGGGTGGGAGACAGGAGCATAAGCATGAAGGGGCACCCACCCTGTATAAGGGGCATATGGTCAGGAAAGCGGAAGAAATGGTTGGGAGTTCACTAGAGTTACAGGTTTATCACATCACTTTCCTCATCAAAACCTTTTCAGCTTTCCAGGGTCCCCAGGATAAACCCAGCTTTCAACTTGGCCTTGCTTTTCATATCCTGGGGCCACTCTCTCTTCAGGCACGTCCCCTAGGATCCAGGGCCATAGCCGTCCATCGACCTTCAAATTTTGCCCCAAATTCTTTGCTTCTTGGCCTATCTCATGACACTCCTCTGTCCTCCTGAAGGTCTCTCTATACTGTGCTCCAGCTACCCACGTCCAACTTTTCTTGAAGAGCCAGCTCAGCTCCCACCACTTCTGCAAAGCATCCCGTGGCCATAGCATCCACAGTGATGCCCAGGTCCCCACGTCTCCACCACTGCTTGGTTGCGCTGTTCTTTATTAGCCCTGCTTCTATGCTTACCTTTCTCCTTGACTGTAAGCTCCTGAGGAGCAAACCCCTCTTGTGTGCCTCCCAGTGTCTGGCATAGGGATTCAATACAGTGTATGGCATCCATCAGGGCTGAGTGAGCACCTGCTGACCCATCAGCCCTGGGGCACTACATGCGTCTCACCACCAACTCCCACGCTTCCTTTTCACTTGCATTTCACTTTGACAGCTTGCTGGGGCTTGTTGACATATTTGCTTGTTGCTACTTAATGGAGATGAAGGCAGGTTAAGAGAAAAAGCGCTTGCCTCCTTTTGTTCTTTATTTAATCCGAATTGGTTCTTCGTGGAGGAACAAGGAGTTTGGAACCAAAAAACTCTTGATTTCCTGTTTTCCCTTCCTCGACCACCTTTCCCTTCATCCCTTTTGCTTGGCATTTAATTGCCACTTTGGGCTGTTGTCTCATTGGTTTAGGTCTTTCCTCTGTCCTGTTGGTAGATTTCTTCTTCTCTGGTTAGGAGTATGATCATAGAGGCAAGAAAGAACTGACTTCTCCCTCTGGATGGCTGTCCCTTGACTCCACTCCAGTGTGTTACACTTGTTCCAGCAACGTGGTATTTAGACTCCCTGGCAACACCAGACATGAAGCTAGTGGGACAGAAAAGTTCTTAAAAAGAAAACAACCCTAAACTTCAAGGGGGAAATGAGAGATGGCTCTTCTTGAACAAAAGAAGGGTCATGGAAGAGAGAGCTTGACTTTATAGAAAACTGTCCCTCTTCAGCATGATGCTTCTCAAAGTGTAGCTCCCCAGAGCAGGGGAATCAGCAGCAGCAAATTCTTGGCAAGCCCCCCCCACCCCAGGACCTGCGGAGCCAGAAACCCTGAGGTGTGAGTGTGGCAGTTCCTCGAGGTGGTTCTAATGCGCGTTTGTGTTTCAGAGCCATGGCTTTACGCATGGGCTTTCCAGTTAGGAGGAGCTGGAGCTGATTTGCAGCTCCGTCACACACTGTGGTCTGGACAAGTTATCTAATCCTCTGATGCATCAGGTTTGTCATTTGTAAAATGGTCATAAGAACACCTACCCAGTAGAAGCGTTGGAGAATTTAAAGTAGGATGATTGCTGTAAAGCATTCAACATGGTGCTAGGCACAAAATAAGTGCTAACTGTGGGCCATACTGTGGTGATGCTTTACTGTAGGGTACAGAAAGTGTTCTGTACTTTAAAAATCTTTGATATTTTTCTGTACAAGCTTCTCAAAACTTAGCCCTTGTTAAAATTACTGGGGAGAACTTATAAAAATTGTCCGATTCCCAAGAGACTACATACCAATTCAGTTAAGAATTTTTGGAAATGAGACTGGACATTTTTATTTTACAGATGATACTAGGATGCTTCTGATGTACATATAACATACTGGTGTTACATATTAAAATCAATATTGCCATGAAAAAGAGGTGTGAGATTGAATGCAGGCAACAGTTCATCACGGGTAACGTCAGATGTCGTATTCTTTATTTCCATGATTTTGCCCCAGTTCAGTGACAGAAAAGTACAGAAAAATCCTAAAACACAGGGTCTGGAGGATGGTTTCCCAATCTTGCCATTATTGACATTTTGGGCTGGATAATTCTATTTTCTGGGGAGCTATTCTCTGTATTATAAACATCTTTGGCCTCTATCCATGAGATACTGGCATCTGTTAGTATCAGCCTCCAGTTGTGACAACTGAAAAGGTTTCCAAACACACCCTTGGGGAATAGCCCCCCACCCCCCACACCATTGACAACTCTAGTTTTTCTAGAGTTTCAGGGCCTGGATACAAATAGTAAAGCTATTTAACAGCTGTATGAGTAAAGCAAGGTGCTTAACCCCTCTGTGCCTCAGGGTCCACTCCTGTGAAATGGAGGTAACAACTACTGCATGCACTTCATAGAGTTCTATTAAGCCATTTGGGAAATAGAAGAGAAAATGCATATAAAGCACCGAGAATAGTATCTGGAGCATGGTAAGTGTTATGGACTGAATGTTTATGTCCCCCCAAATTAGTATGTTGCGATCCTAATTTCCAAGAGGTGGGGCCTTTGGGAGGGGATTCGGTCATGAGGATGGAGCCCTCATGAATGGTGTTCGTGTCCTTAGGAAAGGACGCCAGAGAGCTCCCTCACTCTCCCTGTGCCTTATGAGGATCCACTGGGAAGTCAGCAGTCTGCAATCTTGAAGTGGACTCTCACAAGAACCCAGCCATGCTGGCACATGATCTCAGGCTTCCAGCTTCCAAAACTGTGAGAAGTAAGTTTCGGTTGTGTATAAGCCACCCTGGCTATGGTCCTTTGTTACTGCAGCCTGAGCAGGCCACGGCAGTACATACTCAGTACATTTCAGCTCGCATTGACCTATCTATACATATCACCTCCATCTCTGTCTCTACATCTCCGAAGTCTTGTTTTGATTCCAAACCACCAGGAAAACTCGTCTTCTAAAGTCTTTACATAGAAGTTGTGTGTCCATTCATAAATTTATCCTCTGAGTAATGAATCAGGATGACTAGTAATATATGCAACTTGGGGTCTCCAGCTGGTGTAGGAGATAGGGGGAAGAGCAAGGCCATGCCAAAATCAGAACAGGGTTCTGCTTCCACCATTACTGGCTATGCACTTTTAGGAAGTGACTTAGCTTCTCAGAACCACAGTTCCTCATTTGTAAAATAGGGCTAACTACTACTTCATGTATTTGTTACAAAAAGTATATTAGATAATATATGTGAAAGCACATAAGTCAATATCCTGGTATACAGAAAGCACTCAATAAACATTTGATTCCCTTAAAAACATAATCAATGAAAGCACAGTAGGAAATAAAGTGGGCATAGTTCCTGTCTTCATGGACATGGACTTAGCATGGCATCATTTCATCAAAATTGACAAGTAAACATTGAGAAGGGTTTCTCTAGTCACAATAACATTTTGTTCTGTCAGAATTGCTCTTGCACAATGAGGTCTTGGAAGGATACTTAGTAAAATTAAATATTTGTTTTAATGTAGTCCAAACTGTACATTCTCCAGAAGACTCAAGGAATGGGTTAATCAATTGGTGGTTTTGTACATGCATCATTTGCACCACTCTGCAAACAAAATTGTACACACTCTTGGCCTCTATCCACTAGATGCTAGTATTCCCTCTTAGTTGTGACCAACTAACCAAAAAGTTTCCAAATATTGCCAAGTATCTCCTGGGGGACACTTATCTTGTACAATCCATTTTAGAAACTTTAGCAGTTTCATTTTGATGCAGTGTGGAGAAGTGGTATTTGCCTTAATAAGTAGCTAAATTATTCTGGTGACTGAGTTGGCATATATTCTAACTTTGTTTGAGACCTATATTTTAAAAATAATTTACATTTCCAAGCATTTTCTGTACAGTGCCCCCACTAATTTCCCATTCAAAGTGAAGTTATATAGACAATAGATTGGGAAACAAAGAGACTAACAATATTCTCACTATTGACAGTAGAACCCCAAATCCATATGGCACAAGTCTTGAGCCCTGGTTGTTCACTTACTAATACATTTCTAAGTTTCTTTCCAACATGTCAGGTTTTAAACTTTAAGAAAATTAACAGGAATAACTAAATTCCCAGTATCATGTAAAATAGATTCCTTCCATTTAAATGAGTTATTAAATTGATAAAGTATGTAAGACAGATTTTTGGGGAGCAAGTCATTTTTATTTGCATAAAAAAGTGCTGGATATTTCTTAAAAGACTGTTTTTTAGGGCAGTTTTAGGTTTGCAACAAAATTGAGAGGAAGACAGATTTTCCATATACCTTCTGCTCACACGCATGCATAGCTTCCCTCATTATCAACATCACTCATCAGAACATTTTTAAGCAAGGATGGACCTACAGTGACACATCATAATCACATTAGGGTTCGTGCTTGGTGGTGTATGTTCTTAAAAAATATGCAGAGATCGGTACCTTAAGAATTTCTGTCAAGGTGTCCTCACCTGGAGGTTGACTTCAGATAAGCTCCTTCATAAGCCTGTATATGCTGAAGACTACTATAATCTGGTGCCATGGGAGACAGTAGTAGTTTTGTATGTTGCTGAATATGCAACAGCACAGGTTGAGCTTGGATTGTTTTAATCCAGGATACATGGCTGTCAACTCTGCACCTCAGACCTATGTTATTATACATTCTTGCATGGGCTTCATTCATGCTAGCTCAGCATTTTCTAGCAAAATCATTCCCACCTCTCAAGAGTCTGGTCTTGCATCGTGCTCATCAAGTAAAAAGAGTAACTTCTTCCTTTTATAAACATTGGTAATTTTTAACCCTAGATCTCTAGGCTCTGTCAGTTGCTGCTATTGCTTAGATCCTATTGTTTCTTCTTTCTGGGGAAAGGCACCAATAGCATAGCCTCATTTAAATGAGAACCAGGCAATTCAATCAATAGGAATTCAGGAACAGTCATTAGTGCTACACCAACTCGGTTTTGCTCCAAAATCAGCAAGAGTTGAATTTCTCATCTTGTGTCTTCTAAGGAACATATTCACCAAGAGACAACTTAACAACCAGATACAGTAAATTTACTTAAAAATGTAGGAAGTCCAAGAATGGTAGCATTCTCTCTGTGTGCAGCCCAAGTTGCATTAGTAGAAGGAAATCTGTCCCTGAAGTATCTTACAAGGTAGAACTGCGTACAGTTCTTTTCTCTCACTCGCCCTGGGACATCCAACAGCATCTTACAGCCAACCAAAAGCATGAATGTTTCACTGAACAAGAAATGAATGGAGAATGTAAAACCACATAAACAAATCACATGTTGCCTAACCTAATGTAGCTTTCTCATTCTTGAAGAATCAAAATCTTTCATGTCTAACTCGAAAGTGAAACTGGGAGTTGAGTTTGATCTAAAGTTCAAAGCAAAAAATGCAGAGGAGCAATCAAAGGCAAACATCAAGCCATTCACTGTTTTCATTTGCTGAATCCTCCAGGGTCTGTATAATTAACCAGTAGTAACAGCTCGCATGAAGTGAGAACTTAGTATGTGCCAGGCACTGTGTTGAGAGCTTCAAATACACGGCCTCATTCATTTATCACAACTCTGGGAGGCAGGTGCTAGTACTCTCAAGGAAATGGTGAAGAAAGTGAGGCCCAGTAGGGCTAAGGATGGAACCTTACGGTGATGGTCTCAAAATGAGCACAGACAGTCCACAGATGAGCAGCGTTGGCCTCGGCACCTCCCGCTCCTTTCTGCTTGTTAGAGATGCAGATTCTCTGGCCCACCTCGGATCTACTGATGTGTGGTCTAGGAACACTAGGAGTGAACGTTACAGCAATCTGTTATAAGCAGCCCTCCCTTTGATTCTAATAACTGTGAAAGTCTGAGAACAGAAGCTTAGATCATACAATTAGTAATGCTGGAGCTATGTCTGTTTTGGCATTTAAGCCTATGCTCTCAATCACAGACACAGTGTATAGACTTATTCACAAAGGTGAGTGATATAGGTGCACTTCAAGAAAGACACACTTTTTAGTTAGTACTTAAGTATTGCTTATTTCTTCCATTTGAACATATCCTGAAGACCTATGTTTCCAGCCCTTGTAATTTCAGCAGGGCTACGGGATCCCTGCAAACAAAGACAAACTGCTTATTATGCAAACTCTTCCCTCTTTATTTCTAAGACGCAGACAGACACAGGCTTATCTCCTTGCTGGGGGCATTGTGGTGATTACTGTGGCTGACAGACTGCCTGTACTCCCTGGGGGAAGTCTGTGGAAAATGGAGCATGTCCCTGTCATTGAGGTGAAAATTCCACAGAATGTTTCTCTTGGGGACACTGCTGGGCCATGGGAGGTTACTAACCAGCTGTCCCATGAAGCTTTGGGCCTAAAGTCGATCTACAATCCTCCAAACCCTCATGCAACTTGCTTACCCACCATAAGCCTGTGGCTCTGAATGGGAAAAGGACTGTCACTTACTTTTTCTTTCTACCTTTCAATCATGAGCTTAGGTTGGGTTGGCATTTTCATCATTATTATTTTTACATACTACCATTAGTGTCTCTGCTATACTTCATGCTGGAAGAAATACATTTTCTATACTTCAGGACTGAATGAAATATTTCAACTCTAGTCTCCCTGAAGAAAGAAAGGAGGACTCCATGTTTATGATGATCTCTCCCTTTGCCTTCGAGGATTAAAGGGTTACTGTATAAAACTTGGACGCTTACCCTATTTAGTCAGAATAAAGGGTAAAACACTGAATGTGGATACAATTTGGTGAATGTAGTAGCATCTGCCCTTCCATTTTAAATAAATATATATTTATTTATCCTTAATACTTATTATTAGGTGTTTAAGTCGCTGTCTTAAGTACTATCAAGTGGTAAATTAAAGTTATTTTCAAAGTGCTTGAAGAGCATTATCAAAATATTGCTGATTTGGAGGTCAAGAAAGCCTGGGGAATTTTCAGGGATAAATGTCATATTAGACTTAAAAGACTTCTTTTCCTACCAGATTTAGACAATTTTTTTTCTTCGTGGGCTGTGATAAAATCGCCAAGTAGAAATAATTGCTATTTAACACCACCATGCTTACTAACAAATACTAATTGGGTGATCTGGAGGAATAACCTTGAATTATTGTCTTATGGTTGAAAACTATAACTGTGCCCCACTGGCTAAGGAAGTTTTCAGATGAGCAGGGCATAAATGCCGCAGGAACGTTTCAATAAATAAAGGACAATACGGATCTTCAACTCTGTGACAGAAACGCTCGCAAAGTGAATGACCCAATTTGCCCATGCCCTGGCAGCTAATGGGTCCAAGAATAGTTAACGCTTGGGATCTAAAAATTATCTTTTGTTTGCTAAAGGCAGTTGATGGGTGATGTGTTGGAGGAGCAGCCGCCTTCCGTACATTCCAGAAAAGTGCTTATTCTGATTTTCTGAAGAAAGGCTAAATAGCCTTGCTGAGGAGTTTATATTGCGTAGGGTGTAAAAAAGGCAGAATTGTTAGGATACCTTAAAACAGGAAAAGATTCAGATAATATTTACTCAAAAAATGAAGCAACGTGAGAATTTAGACAGCGAATCATCAGCATTGGGTGCATCCTGCCTTATTTGAGATTCTAGTATTTTAGTTTGGAAAATAACAATAGGGTGGTTTTTTTAAAAAGGTGTAATTTTATGTAAATTATAGGGACAGGAGGAAAAAAAACATTTTGTGCTTAAGCACCCATTCCATGTACAGGGAAATAGCACAGGCATGTACTGTTCTGTTCACATGTAATGGAATAAACTTTGTAAGGGGCTGAATGTTTGCATCTCTCCAAAGTTCCTATGTTGAAATCCTGACCTCCGATGTGCAGTATTAGGAGGTGGGGACTTCAGGACGTAATTAGGTCACGAGGGTGGAGCCCTTATGAATAGGATTACTGCCCTTGTAAGAGGCTGCAGAGCTGGCTAGCCTCTCTTTCTGCCAGGGAAGGATGCAACGGGAAACCGGCCGTCTGCAACCCAGAAGCTCACCGCTGCTGGCACCTTGATCTCAGACTTCCAGCCTCCAGAACTAGGAGAAAGAAATTTCTGTTGCTTATAAGCCTCCTGGTCTACGGCAGCTGGAACAGACTAAGACCCTCCTCTCTCCCTTCCCATTTTAGCATAATGGTTGGGACATTGGTACTCAACCTTGTTAACTTTAACATACTTAGGCAAGGCCAAGACCTTACAGTGTTACTCTATCTACACCCACTTTCTGGTGGATTTCTAGTGGAAACACATAAATGTTTATTTATGTAAAGTAGTAACTTTACATTATGATGTGTTAGTCTGAATTCCTCATAGAAGAATAAATTAGAACCATCTCTAAACTACTTAATAACATGTTAATTTTAGTTTCTGAATATCAACATTTTAATGACTTTGTAACCCACATATTAAGTTACTAGGGAATTGGCACTTAGTCTTACATAAAAATGAAACTCTGTGAAATTGTCATTTGCCTGTTACAAGAACTGGAAGGAAAAGGGCTTATAATATTTAACGAGAGGCTGGCCTTGGGGAACACTCAGCTCTTCTGGTGAGCTGAGGATCACACCTTGAGCAATACTGGTTTGCTCTAGGCCACTCAAGATATGCATCCTTAACCTCTTTGCATCCAGGTTTCCCCATCTATCAAACTGGTGTGATGATTTGTACCTCATACGGTTGCTGCAAGAATAGAATGAAATCCTGTTGTAAGGTAACTGGTCCATGTTTGGCACACACAAAGTGGTCAGGATATGGTGATCATTAGTAAGCATGAAAACTACCCACCCCATAGCTGAGCTTACTGCCACAGTGCCAGAAAAGAGCCATCCCCAGGCCTGCTAGCGACCTGCATTTTTCTTACTGCAGGAGGCTGAGATTCCCTTGAGAAAGCCACCACTGGGGACACATATGGTTTGGGGCTGAGTACCAAACACTCCTATGACTTGGCATATCACATGTGTAAAAGAGCTGCCCCACAGCCCATGCATTCTTACCCCCAGCAGCTCATACCCTAAGCTAGTTCTTACTCTCTGTAATTCCATGACAGGGAAAATTAGACCTATCAGTTAATGCAACAATAGATTATTATCATACGTGCACTAACTGCCTGGGCCAGTGCTCATTTACACTCACTAGTTATGCAGTTAACAAGTTGCCTGTTATTTTGGGGGAGTATTATAAACACTATCTTTCTTATACTAATGCAACAGTAACAGTTATCCTAAATAATAATACTTTACATGGCACCTTTTCATGTACGTTTCTATGGATATTCTAAATTTGAAAATATTCACCTTTATAAGTTTACATAGAGAAGAATTTCTTGACAAAACAGAAGAAAGGTAGGTATCAAGTAATCAGAGGTGGAGAAAGGAATTGCCAACTACACACTGGCATTTTTCAGACAAAAAAAAAAGGGCTATCTAATTCAAGGATTATTAATTTCTTTCCCTTCTGCAAGTTCAGACAAAATAGCTCAAAGACAGAACAGTCTGTTAGCAAGGTCAGCCACAGAGTGGCCCACTTGTCTTCATGTTGTGTATCCTGTCATCATTAGTGCTTTAGAACCAAACACTGTAGCAGACCTTTCTCAAACACAACTCCACAAATTCTTCTTTTCTTACCACTACAAGTTCCACCTGCGCTGTTTTTATTGAATATAATAGGAAGTGCCAAAAGGTCCCGTGCATATAATCCTTAAAAAAAGATTCTTTGAAATAATAATACAAAATTCATTTATGTAGGCATCTCTTTGAAAAATTAGTGAGTGCTATTATGTGCCAGGTCCAGAGGCTTGATAAATAGTTTATACAACACATTTTACACCTTATGATTTTAATATGAAGTAAAAGCCCAAAGTTTCAGCAGAAAAGCCAGAGTGGATGACATTTTATTCTGTTTGGGAGGCAGGGTTTGTGAAGTTTCCTCTAAGCACAATGAGGGAGGTGGTGATAGGGGCCAGGATGGGAGTTAGAGGCACTGGGATGATATAGCTGGACCTCTGGCCTCAGCATGATGGACAGCAGGAGTAGCCTGGGGACCAGCACACAATTCTGCTGAGCGTAAGTTAAGCTGAGTTCAAGTCTTGCTTTTAAGGTGAGACTGCAGTTTTCCCTTATCACAGTAGCTTGTGCCAAAATTAGGGGTTTGCTTTGCTTGTTCTGCACATTTATGCTAGAAGTACTGTATAATCTTCTAGTGGCTACAGTCTAGGCATAGAGAGAGGAAAACTCATTCACTCCTGTTCACCCACTGCACTATCATAGGTTATTAGGACTTTGGAGGGAAAGTGGCTGTATGACTACAACTCCTTATTTCATTTGCTTTTAATCAGAAGGTCTCTACAGACAGGTGGCAAATAGGATTTCTAGCAATGTTACATGGTATTAAGTCATTTTCCTACAATTAAAATTTTGGAAATCTCATAGGAAACTTTACAACAAGAAATGAGATACTTAGAGTTGAGTGGTAATCTCTTTTAAAGCTGCAAATTCAATATGAGTCTTCTCAAGGGCAGGCAAACATTTATTCACATGTGTTAGAACTTGCATATGCATAAAATATTCTGACATGATAAACAAGAAACTGCCAGTTTGTCTATTTGTGGAGATGATTAGAAGTGAGAGGGAGACATTTAATTTAATACCTTTTAACCATTAAAATATTGTACACATATTATTCAAATATTCCCTATGCAAAATTAAATTAAAATTTAAAATAGTCCGGAGGGGGTTGGGGGATAAGAGAAATAGGTGAAGGGGATAAAGAATACAAACTTCCAATTATAAAATAAATAAGTCACAGGGATAGAAAGTACATCATAGGGAATATAGTCAGTAATATTGCAATACCTTTGGTGACAGATGGTAACTACACATTGTGGTGAGCATTTTGTAAAAGTATATAATGGTCAAATCACTATATTGTACACCTGAAACCAACTTAATAATATATGTCAACTACACATCAGTAAAAAATAAAAATAAAGAGTTGTTAAAATATTTTCAAAGAAACTTTACTTTTAGTGGATATGTAATACTTCCTCATGTGGATTGCTTTAATTTATGCAATTTCATCATAAGTGGGTATTTGTTTCTAAGACTCCTTTCCTTATTATAAAAATGCATATCTCTTTACTTCTCTTAGATTCTTATGAAAGGGATAACTAAGAAAGAGGGTAAAAATTTTTAAGGGTTCCTTGAAACATTGAGCATGTTATGAGCATGCCTGGCTCTCTATACTCTTTCTGACATGAATATTATTTTTCAAGGTAGTAACTGCTCATGTAAGAGGTGAAAAAGTGCCTCTTTGTATCTCAATGTTATAATACGATATTCCCCCAGATCGACTTCTACTTGCCATTTAACATGGATTTTTGGTTCTTACACACTTTGTATCTGCAGAAGGCAAATTACAAAAGCATTAGTATAAGAAAATGATCATTTTAAAGAGAAATCTGCTCAACCCTAGGTAGAAAAAGTCTAGGTTTCCTATGATTTTGATAACATCCTCAATATTCTTGTTCTTCACTGGATGGATGATGGAGTCACAGTCAATGCAGAAGATATTGTACTAATAGAATTTGTATTTCAATAATATATTTCAATTTATTAATGTTTCTAGCTCCAAAATTCACCTCTGAAATCATATACCATCTTGATTCTCTCTCAGTAAGAAAACTATAGCAAAGCCAGCCTGAGTCTCTCAACTCGGTTCAGTTCATGTTGCACCAAATGACAGGTTTGGGACCAGCGGTGGCTCAGAGGACGATTTGAAATCATGACAATGGATGACAGGCCACAAGGCCCATTAGTGATCCCAAGGACACCCACTACCCTCAGAAGGGACTTTATGAAAGTTTCCTGGTTAACTTTCAGCAAGACAGCCAAAGCATCTCAGTGGTGAACAGTGACTTTACTGTAATTCACTTTGAATATGACCTTCACTTACAGATAAGTAGGCAGCCATTAGGACCCCAGATGAAGATCATATATGGTACAGATCAAAGAGCCAGAGTGTGGGGACAGAATCCTGAACCTGCTACAACTTACCCTTATGACCTTAGGCATGTCATTGAATTTTAGTCCTCAGAGTAGTTAATTATAGTATGTACAACACAATTGGCAGTGAATTATTATTTCAAGTTAAAAAATATATTTTGAAGTGTTTTGTAAGTGCTAAAACACTGCAACTACAGAATGAGCATTATTGTTAGTTTTACTATTATTATTAACAATTCTCTAGAATTTTACAAGTTTCAGGGATGGTAGAGGGAAAGAGATGGAAGATAACATTCATAATATTAAATAGTAGGTTGTTTTAATTTTCTCTTTTAATTGTGGCAAAATATACATAACATATAATTTAAAGTGTACAGTTTTGTGGTGGTAAGTGTATTCACACTGTTCTGGAACCATCACCACAATTTATCTCCAGAACTTTTTCATTTTCCCAAACTGAAACTCTGTACCCATTAAACATTAATTCCCTATTTCTCCCTCTCTGTCTCTGGAAACCATCTTCTTTCTGTTTCTATAAATTTGACTACTTTAGGTACCTTGCAGGAGTGGAATAATATACCATTTGTCCTTTTGAGACTGGCTTATTTCGCTCAGCATAATGTTATCAATATCAATCCATGTTGCAGCTAGTGGCAGAATTTCCTTCCTTTTTAAGGCTAAGTAATATTCCACTGTATGTTTATCCCGTTCATCCACAGATGGACATGGGTTACTTCCAACTTTTGGTTATTGTGAATAATGCAGCTGTGAACATGGGCATATGGTTTTAATTTTTGAAATTTTCATTTGTTTGTGTAGAAGTAATTTCCCTATTTTTGACTTGGGAGGCCACTGAATAATAGTTGGCATTTCAATTCACAGCATTTTTGTGTCTGATGGAAAGGATGTTTGGAGAGTCAGGAGCTCCATGTTTCGCAATACACAACAAACACAAGCCCAGTCTCACTCAGTTATGTAGGTATATATATAAGAAGTCCAGTTCAGTTAGAAGAGTGTATGTTGGTAATGTGGGCCTCACATGTACCTTAAGGAGATTCAATCATCTGTTTCTCTGAACTACAGATGGACAGCGGGCTGTCATGGCCTTCAAAGGGAAATATTTGGCAGATATCACTAATGTTTGGAGGAAAAGCAGAGAAGGAAGATGATCTCCTAGCAGTTTGTCTTTAGAAAATCACAGACTTTTAGAGCTTTATAGGGCCTTTACAGATCACTAATCCACTACTCCCTCCCTCCAACCCAGGACGTCAGTTGATTAATGGGCAATTGATAGTCCAAGAAAGTGAAGTTCTAGATCAGCACAGCCCAATATAAATAGAACACAAACCACATATGTAATTTAAAATGTGTCTAGTAACTATATTAAAAAAAAGCAGCAAGGAACAGGTGGAAGTAATTTCAATAACATGTTTTATTTAAACGTTTTATTTACATATCAAATATTTCAATATGCAATCAACATACAAATTATTAATGAGATATTTGATCTTTTTTTTTAAACTAAGTCTTTGAAATCCCATGTGTATATTACATTATCTCTCAGTTGGGTATTAAATTTTCAATGGTTCAGGTGAAATATAGTCTTGCCAGGACAATATAGCTGTGATTAGTGATACTTTACATTGCTTTAAGTTAAGTTACAATGAATTACAATTAAATAGTATTAAACATTCAGTTCCTTACGTGCATATTTCTAGTGCCCACTGGCACATGTGGTCAGTGGCTACCGGATTGGGCAGCACAGCTCTTTCTCAGTTATGGGATCCAGGCTTGCTTTTTGTAGCCCTGTTCTGATGCTGGTATCACTTCTGGTTCCTATAGAGCAATAGTCCTCCAAATGTGGTCCCAGGACTGGCAGCATCTGCATCAGCTGGGAACTTGTTAGAATAGTAAATCTGTGGGACCCTCACAGACCCACTGAATCAGAAACTCTGGGTGTGGCCCTCTAGGAGACTCTGATGCATGCTCAAGTTTGAACACTACTGCTATAGGTCTAAAGGCTTTTCCTTGGGCTGGGGGATGCCAAAAGAGCAGAGATTCTATTTCTATAGTGCTGTCCACTAGAGCTTTTTGCAACAATGGAAATATTCTCTATCTGCATTGTCTGGGGTAGTAGCCACTAGCCACATGGATATTGACCACTTGAAATATGGCTCATGCAAATATGGAACTAAGTTTTAAATTCTCTTTAATTTTAATTACCTTAAGTTTAAATTTAGATAGCCACATGTGGCTAGTAGTTACCTAACGATCCTCCCTTACCGACAGGCATGGAGTTCAGTAACTGTGGGATCACTGATGTGATGAAGCTGGAGTGAGTGCAGGGTAACACAGGTGGAATCTCCTAGGCTTTGCTACCTTGTCTTTTCCAGGGCTACTTTCTCAGAACAGAGATGAGATGGATTCACTGAACTGCTGTGTGTCCCAAGCCCAGGATTAGGGGGATCAAAACGACCCAAAGCCCACTGCCTGACCAAGACTCATGGACTTATTTTTTCAGGTCAGAAGTAGAACCATGAATCCTGACAAGGACGCATGACACACAATAATCATATTTTGTGATTAATGATTGCATAAGCTGTTCCCTTCCTTTGGCTCCTGAGTTATCATAATGGACAGTCTATTAATTTTTTAATGGTATAAGGCTATCTGGCTGTGCTTATGGTAACCTATTTTTATTTGTTAATTCTCTCTTCTAAACAATGCTTTCTGGATCTGACAGATGTCTCTGTTGTCCTGGATGCTTTCTCCTTCCACAGTTCTTGAGCAATTACTATGCACTTCCAAAGTACAGGTGGACTTTGTACCTTGCACTTCCGAGTACAAGCGTTTTCCGTAATGACACAGAAAAAGAAAATGGCTTTCAGTTATGAGATGGAAAAACCTCAGTGCCACAGCTCTTATTACTTAAAATGAGAGTGGATAAGAAGAAAAGTGACTTGCATTTTTTGTTCTCGTCATTACACCTTACTTAAACCAACTTAAACCCCGTTTCCCTGGACAGGAGTCATATTTGATCATGTGATTGAAGTGGGTTCTCTGGGAGCTGGGATGTGGTTCCTGGTGAAATTTACCTGGAACAACAGAGGGATAGGACAGCTCTGTGGGACCGAAGGCCCCCACCATGGCACGCTTTGTAGTTTAGGTGCAGAAGAGGGCGACTGAGGCCTCCAAACAACTCCAACTCCAAACCCTGATCGCATCTGATTGCTCTTCCCATAGAAAGGGGACTCAGTTTGTACGTAGTTGTCAATGCTGGAACTTATATGATGGCTCTGCCATTTTTATTTGTAAGTTGAATGAGAAAACAATGTATTATGCACAGAGGGTATCACGTAAACTGATAAACTGGCACATTAATTGTGTCTTTGACAAAAGGAAAGTGATAAAAGCTGTTGTTTTCAGTGTCTACCTGAAACCTTCCCGAACAATGGTTTCTCTCTACCTCATCCATCTAGTGCTTTAATAGGTAGATAGTAAAGTCTGATGGGAAAATAATGATCTCTTAAATACCTGAGAATGAAAAGCAAATTAAGTTATCATAGTGTAAAAGGCAAGTAATTACATAATGTCAATCCTGTTTTATACTGTTTAGTCTTCAACAGCATACAGAGAAAAGGCATGTTTAAGGGAGAAAAAATAAAGCTACCTCTCTAGATGACTTATGCCCTGCCTACTTTGGTTGAGCAAATGACGGGGCTTCAAGGAAGCTTTCTCCAACAAGAGGCTGCCTGTACCCCAAACCTTCTCTTTCTCCAGCCTGTCGCAATTTGTGCCAGCCTGAGACAGGGTGACTGTTATTTTGAGCCAAGGATTGTGTTTTGGTTCACAGATGTGTTTCTGAATAGGAAGAAAACCAGACTGCAGATGGAACAGAAGAAGAGAGTCACAAAGAATCTGATGTTCCTGGGAGTGACCCAGCTGGAGGAGGGTCCCCAGTCTTTGGTTGTACCCAAGGCTGGCTTTGCAGCTTCAGGCTGGTTTTTATCCTCAGTGCCTGGGTTTTATCGTCTAGTAAAAAGAGACATTTTTAGGGACAAGGTGTGTAGAACGATCAATGGCAGTGGCAGGGAAGCTCCACACAATGAATAGGGCAGGACATTCTGGTATAGAAAAGGATGAAAAGGATGAAGGGAAGCTGATAAGCTAAGTAGCATTTGAGTGATTTCTTCCATCACTCTCTCAGTCCTCTCTCTCTCCTTCCCTCCCTCCTTCCCTCCTTTCTTTCTTCCTTTCCTTTCAAATAGAAATGATATTGTGTATGTGTGTGTGTGTGTGTGTGTGTGTGTATGTCGGTGTTTTTGCAAAAATTTCATAGAATGCAAATGTAAAAAAAGAAAGTAAAGATGCAAATAATTCCATTTCCCAGGGGAAAAAAACCACTGGTAAGAGTTTAGAGTATTTTCAATGAGCTTTTTCCTGGCATAGTCCCAACTCTCTGTCTCTCTCTTTGTCTAGTGTATGTGTGTGATAATATAAATTATACATTTGTATTAAATATATTGTATCAACATACAAATTATGTATAGATTGTATGTATAATTCCCACAATACAGTATACTTTATACAATGTCCATGATCCTTTTATCCCTATTTTTGAATATTCTTTAAGGAACAGGCGAAGAAGAGTCATAGTTCTTTCGTTTGGAGTTTCCTGGAAGTTTAATTGCAATAATCCCCAAGAACCTGTAAATGGGGGTGGAAGCATGAGAAACCTGTGCTGACAGCTCTGGTCCTCAGATGTGTCCCGCGCAAATACTCTTGCAATGTTCATGAATATATGGCTGGTGCAAAAGCCTCATTCATGTAAAAGGTATACAGTATAAATTAGGGTCCTTCAGAAAGAGTGTACCTTATTTCAATTTATTGATATTATGTCAAGTAAGTTTTATCCTTTTAAAAACATACGAAAGCCTCAGATATCAAGGATTTTATAGCTTGAGCCTTTGCAAATTCCCCTTAAGGGCTGTGGTTGCTCTTTAAGCACCATGATTTTTCTACTGGAGCCTCTTCACATGAAAGGCTTTCTCAGATATGTTACATAACTTTCATTTTTAAAGAAAATAATATTCTGAATATGATTTAAATTTTTGTAAAGACTTATCTCTCTTTGAGGATCCACTGCACTGACATTAACATACCAAGGCCCAGATCTTGAAAGGTGTATGGAAATATTGGTATCTGCACAAAAATGGCTCCAGATGGCTGTGCTTTCTGAGCTTTCTTGTTTTCTATTTATAGGTCTCTGTCCCTTTATTTAAGAACAAGCTACTGCTCTTCTGGCTGGATCTGTGCACTTTACTGTAGCAACAGCATTAACTGTCCTGTCCCTTCCTCTCCATCCACTCAGATTTGCTCCTTTGATAGACAGATAACCAAGCTTGCTAGAATTGTGTGTAAAGGAGAATAAAACAGATAAATAAAAATAGATTCAGAATTAGGCCCATCCTGATTCTACATGGAAGAACGGTGAGCTTGGGAAATGAGCTTTGTTGCCTGTTTGGTTGTCTGGAGGTTCTTTATTTTGAATTAAAAAAATGAAGTCATAGTTATGGTGCCTGGACTGCACATTCATAAATACTTGTTGCATTAAATTAAACTAAATTTCTGGCGTGTTTCTGGGGAAATGACATTACAAGATAGTTGAGTTATGGATGGACAAAAGCCTATGCGTGGTCAGTGCAGAAATCTGAGCAGGTCCTTGAAGGGTCCGAAGCAGAAAGCTGCTATGACTGGCAAGAAACGGCCTACTGACCAAGACCTTCCTAAGGTTCTGCACACTCCTCATGGACTTGTCCCTAAGAGTGTCCTCTAGTTTCCTCTCTTCACCCCTGACACATGGCTTTTGGAACATCCTTGACGGGCTGGCGGTGCCTCCTACCATCCCTTGCAGATTCTGAGACATGTTGCTGACCATTGCTATCCGGCCTAGGTCTAGCTTCTCGGATTACATTCTTGATGTATCTGCCTTCCTCCTGGAGGTCCCCCACCTTCACACTTTCACCAGCCCTTATGGCACCTGTTCCTAGAAAATTTGTGCAGTGATCAGTGAAAAAGAAACATTTTCTTGACATCCTGGAATGTAGACATTCTCCAATTCTACAAATTCTACGGCAATGTCATGCGGATACTCTGAAGAACCTGGGGGTTGGAGGTGGCTGGCCATGTAGCGATCTCCTAAGGCAATGCTTTCTAAACCTTAATGTCCACACAAATCACTATAAAAAATTCAGATCCTGGTTCAACAGGTCTGGCATGAGGCTCAAAATTCTGCATTTCTAATAAAATCTTCCACTCCAGGTACTACACTTTGTCTAGTAAGAAAGTGAACCCTTGTTTTGTCATTGCTGAAATTTTCATTCCCACTGTTTATTTTCCAGGGATGTGTGAATGCAAAGCAGGAGACTGAGGGCTCCAGGGAAAGTGGATATGGATAGCTGTGGTCAGTTTCTGGACTGAGCCCATTATAGAGAGTAATCCACTTTCTTACTTTGCAAAACCAAACAGAAAACAAACATAGAAACAATACTGCCAAAACAAAAAAAATCAACCATTGTCTCACACACACACAGCCGTCCAACCTCTCAGTAATATTCTAAGTGTTAGAATGATGAAACACATATTTGGTTAAATATCAGTGTTACAGTCTCTTCTTGCTGTACATTAATAAATGAAATGTATTTTATCTACTGGAATACCTGTGATGTAAACAATTTAATGTGAATACATTTGGCTTCCAGCTGGCAGTGAATTTAGGTAAATCCAGCTTTGAGAAAGAAACGTTTTATGTGAAAAAACATTTCAAATTCTATAAAAGCACCTGTTTATTATCACCATATAGCTCTAAGGTAGCAAAATGAAGATTCACAGTAGTCACCAGGATTTTATGATCTGTGTCCACTTACTATCAGTTATTCACCTTAAATTAGAATGTTTATAGCTTTGCTTCCCTTACAATATTTTCTATAAACCTGAAGTTTTCTTTTTTTTTTTTTATAACTAGAGCATGTGTAACTTTTGTGTCCTCCTAAAACATTTTTAAACCTAAGGGGCCATCTGAAAGACAATTAGTGAGAAGACCATGATATTTTGCCTACTGAAGAGATAGTGACTCACACCACGGACAGCTACTTATTGACATGCATAGATAATCACGGTCCCATGCAAGACTGGGGCCACGTTTTAAAGGTCATTCAAGGCTAGTTGAATTTTAGAAGTTCAGTCTACATTAAAACCCATTTTACAAGAACTCCATTCAACCAGAAATGTCAGTGCTTTCTAGTATTTTGTAAAAGGCATCATCATTTTCCCCCTTTTTCACTGCCATTCCACCAGCCCTGAAATTTCTTTTAAAATAACCAAACTGCTCAGATTGGGAAGCCTTCCAAAGTGAGAATACAAACAACTCTTCAAGAGCAATAATGTACTCTTAGGAAATACCCTTTGGTGCCTTATGAAGGACAGGATACAGAAGTCTCCCTCAACATTGATGATAAATCATAGAAAGAGCTTACTGTGTACAAGTCAGTACGCTCAGCATTTTGTATGTCTTTATTCTCTTATTTAATCCTTATGGCAATTCCCATGTACAGGTGTGGAAACAGAGATTATGGAGGTTAAATAAATTTCCCAAAGTCACGCAGTGTGTAAGTGGTAGAATCAGGACTTGAACCAAGGTTCCGCTGAGGGCAGAGTATAGACACAAACACTACAACTCTCAGACTTTAACTAGGACTATTAGTAGATTCTGTTATATATAACTGATAATTTATACTACATTTTAGAAAGACTCATAATTGATCCAAAAGTAATCAGTCTGTCAATGAACATATCTGAGTACCTACCATGCGTCAGGCACAAACGTAGGCACTGAGGACAGTGAAGGACAGAAGAGATGTGCACTCCAGGCCAGCAGGGGGCACTGAGACTCCTGGTACTCCTAGTGCTCTGAGTTCTCCCAGCATGCTCAGCTCTCCTAGTACTCTTAGTGATAAGGCGAGTACCAGGGCCATTATCTTTACTACGATCACTGCTACTGCTACATGGAGCTTACTGTATGCCAGGCGGGATTTTAAGTGTTCTTTCTCCACTGCGTCACTGAGGCGGGCAATATCGTTACCTTCATGTAGCAGATGAGGAAACTGAGGCACAGCAAAATGAAGTAACTTGCTCAAGGTCATACAGGTCGTAGGTGGAGAAGGTGGAATTTGAATCCAGGCAGTCTGCCACCAAAGTCTATGTTCTTAGCCACCGTAGTGAGCCAATAATTATAATGAGTGAATTCATAGCAAGTGTATAAATTGCAGCAAAGAACAGGGGATGCCTAGCTGGAGACCCAACCTAGTCTTTGGGTTTGAAAATACTGTTCCGAGGGAGACCTGAGGCTTACAGTTTGGGGTTTAGTACGAGGAGGGCCAGCTCAGCAGGTCCTGAGAGAGAGGAGAGCGGGATACGTGAGAGGGCATATGAGAAGCCCTGGTGATAACTCTTGCCCTGTGTTGTTCTTTCCCTTTTCTAGCAAAGTTGGTTTCATAGATATGAAGATGAAGGAAGTAAAGTGTGAAAAAGAAAATTAGAGTTAGGGTTCTTTGCTAGATGTATTCCATACAATTAGTGATTTTTAATGCTCACGTATGTCCTGTGAGATAGATCTTGATATCATTTAAAGAATGGGAACACTGATGCTCACACAGTGACTTGACCGAAGTCCCATAGCAAGAAGGTGACAAGTCAGGCTTTGAGTTCAGTCCATGTCTGGATCCTTCTCACTGAATCATGGGGGCCCTGTTTCAAAGAGGAAACTCTAAGCCATGGGGTGGGGAGAGGACCTGTATGGTCATGTTCCAGTAATGGAAGAAATAGTAGAGAGACAAAGAAACCCAGTTAAGGTCCCTTTAAGGGTCACAAATTCTTCCATTTGATTTCTGAAATCCCCCACTTCCTTAATTCCATTTTCTGCCCTTCCAGTCTGTTTGCAAAAATTACTAAATCCTTAGATTGAATCTAACTGTGGACAAATGATTCCAAGGAATATTCTGACCTCAAACACAGATAAATTTTTGAAAGGAATGTTTTTTTAATTTTGCTTCTTTTTTTTAAATTAAAGTATCATTGATATACAACCTTATGATGGTTGCACATGCACAACACAGTGATTCAACATTCTCCAGCATTATCAAGTCCTCACCCCCTCCATTGCAGTCACTGTCTATCAATATGGTAAGATGCTGTAGAGTCATTGTCTTCTCTGTGACATGCTACTGTCCCCGTGACCTACCTATATTGTGATTGTGAATTATAGGGCCCCTTAATCCCCTTCTTTCTCCCTACCCACCCTCTCCAACCCCTCCACTTTGGTAACCACTAGTCCCTTCTCGGTGTCTGTGAGTCTATTGCTATCTTGTACCTTCAGTTTTGCTTTGTTGTTATACTCCACAAATGAGTGAAGCCATTTGGTATTTGTCTTTCTCCACCTGGCTTACTTCACTGAGCATAATACCCTCTAGAGCCATCCATGCTGTTACAAATGGCAGGATTTCTTTTCTTTTTACGGCTGAATGATATTCCATTCTGTGTATGTATCACATCAACAGGTGAATGGATACTTAGGTTGCTTGAAAGGTTTTTAAGATGCTCTATAATATGATGTCCAACCTGTATTGCTCTGTGAATACCGTGTTTCATTTTAAAGAAAAGTTATGGTTAGAATCACTCTTTTACCAGGGGTGCATATAAAGCCTTCACTTCTTTCTGGGTTCCTTGTTTAAAAACAAAATCTCATCTAATGGTCAGAGCCGAATCCAAAGGAAAACACAAGGAAATAAGAAACGCTAACAGTGAAAGCAGGCCAGAGAAATATACAACTGTTTTTCTCAGAGGAATAAAAGATATCTTGCTTTGAATCACTTTGTACCCATACAACAAGGTAATACATGTACTTTAGCTGACTAAACAAGATGCCATTGATAGTTTAAAAGCTCTGAATGTTCTTATGTAATGAATATACTATTTCATGTACTAATGAGCTGAAAAGAATGAGAAATGTTTTTTATCTTTCCTTCAAAAGAAAAGTTAACTGAATGATGAATTAAGAGTATAATAACCTTGTTTTAAATCAAAGAATGCCCAATCACAATGAATGGTGGTTTATAATAATATTATACTGCATATAATGCATTTATTAGGATGAGAGGTAAACTCATTTCCATCACTAGCTTTCGCTCTTAAAAGCATTATTTTATGCAGATAAAAAAATGGGTACTGATTTCTTTTGAGGCAAACATCACAATTTATTAACCTGAGTTCGCCAAGGTCAATATTTTCCTCATAGAGCAATATATCTGTATGTTTACTGAAGCACAGAATCAATTTTTGTACTGTTACACATATTCTGGATATCTTATAGTTGTGGACTACCAAAATCAAGAGGAGGCTTAGTCCAAATCCCTCATTTTCCAGGTGAAAAAATTGATTCTCATTGAAAGATATGGACTTGTTCTAATTATCCCCATCATTCCACATCATGCTGGTGGAAAAGCATGCCTGTTTAAATCTAGTCTAATGTTCTTGCCATTAAATCCCTCTGCTTTCATTAGGTATTTTGAATTTTGTCTTCTAAATCTAAAATAAACCTTTGTAAAAACGAATTTCCTGTGGGTAACCTAGAATCTTGTAACCTAAGAGCCCTGCGTGAAAGGGGAGAAATGATCGGAATCTGGTGACAAATTTTCCACGATGATATTGGAATGATTTTTCAGTAAAACACCAAAAGAGAAGACCTGTGAATGAACAGAATCCTCTTGCTAGCTTTGCTCTGGGAGATTGTGGAAGCAATGGCTGCCAGTCTTTCACATCTCTTCTGTATCCTCGCTTTTGGGTAGCATCTCCCACATTGACTCTAGTCTTGGTCATGCAGCTCGCTCTGGCCAATATGACAAGAGAAGATCTGACAGAAGTAGAGTCTAGACATGTGTGCTACACCTTGGGGCCTGCCATCTCCTGCTGATCTTTAGAACCCTAAGAGCACACATGAAGGGGACCAGGCTAGCCTATTGGAGGGTTAAGTTTTGGCAGCTGAGGTCACCCTGACTACGCATCCTGCCAATCAGCAGGCAGGTGAGGAAGGCCATTTGAGTCCATCCATCCCTGGACTTCAGGGATCAGCTACACGGGCTCAGACAAGAACAACCACTTAGCTGACCTACAGAAGCATGATGAATAATACATTTGCTTTTGTAAGCCTCTATGTTTTGGATAGCTGTCAGTCTGTAAGGCTAACTGATGTACTTGGTCATGTATTATGATGGAGTTAAAGCATCTGATTGAAAATCATAGAGAAAAACACACAAAATAGGGAAGAGGCTCATTACAATTTAATTCATGCAGTCTGGCAATTTTGAGTCAGTTCAAAATTAAAAACCATTCAAAAATCTCTCCTTTTTTTTGAAGTGACAGGAGTTCTCTGTGTAACAGTAACTTTGAATAAAGAGCTTGGCCTATTTCTCTGGAAGGTGGTCAGGAAAGAGTTAACATGAGTGGAGTCTGATTTGGGCACTGAAGCTCTAACCAGTGCAAACTTAAATCCTGAAGCCTTTCACACAGAGCACCATGGATTGACCTAGGCTCAATCCCTTTAATTATTTGATTTTTACTGATTTGTAAGGATTTTTATCAATTATCACCCCATGGTCAGTTTAGATGAAGTTATTGTTAATTTTACTGATGCAGAAAATGAAACCCAAAGTTAAACAATCTGCTGTGCAAGGAAATACCAGCTAATACTGGTACCAGGGAAATGGACACATTGGTTAGGAGCCTTCTGAATATTAGATAGGACCTTTCATATGGAGCATTAGATAAAGAAACTGAACAATGCACCTGCATTGACACAGGCAAGACAGGGCTATGCTCATCGTTGTTTGATTAAACCAAAGTTAAAATTCTATTCCATCTGACCAGTCTCCTGATGACACTAACACACATTACTAGAGTCTATTACGGTCTCTTCTCTACTCTGAGTTTTAAGTACCTGGCAAAATACAAATACAAACACTTGCCAGATTCAGAGAAAAAGATTACAACTTTGTCCATGTGGAGTGGTATAACAGAAGCAGGAATAAGTAAGTATTCCAAAAGTGAAATACTCTAAAAACACACATGCACACACACACACACACACACACACACACACAGTCATACATATACAGTTTTGTTTTTCCTAATCAGTAATGCAAATAAAAATAAGTGAAATATATTTATCTACAATATGAACTATCCTGTTAGTTCTAGAATTTCATATGCTACTGGCGTCTATGTTTCATTAACACTTTGGTAAATTATGGCCATTCTGTGTGCTCGTATCCTCTGTGATAGAGTACTGTGTGTTGGGGGTGGGAGGTGGGGAGGGATGAATAGGCAGAGCACAGAGGATTTTTAGGGCAGAAAAAATACTCTGTATACTATTGTAATGGTGGAAACATGTCACTATACATTTACCCAAACCTACAGAATGTACAACAGCAAGCCTGAGCCCTAAGGTGATCTATGGACTTTGGGTGATTATGAAAGTCATTGTAGGTTCATCCTTGTTAAAAAATATACCACTCTGGTGAGTGATGATGACAATGGTGTGGGGTTATATTGGAAATCTCTGTACCTTCCCCTTAATTTTATTGTGTATCAAAACCTGCTCTAAATAAAGTGTAAAAATAAATCCTTAAAAATTGCTGCATAGCTTTAAAAATATATCTAAAATGTTCATAAACTTAGGCAGGATGAGGACTGAGTGATAATACACACAAGCCTAAGAAGTATTAGTTGAAAGTTAAATGTGAATACTTTCTTATGGGAGAGGAAGCAGCCGGGCTAATTGACATACTCAGTAGTACCAACGAAGGTCTTCTAATCTAATGGTTAGGGTAAGGGAGACTGTGGTTGTCACCTGCTTTCCTTCTAACGTTTAACATTCAGAAAGAGGAAGAGGATTTACCAAGATTACTGAAAGGCAACTGATCTTCAATTTGACAAGCCCTGGATAATTTAGGTTTTGGCTGAAAAATCTGATAACAAACACTTGCTTATGTTCTTTAGAAAAAACTCCATATAGAATATGGTTATTCAACTTTTGAAGAACTCCATTCAGTTTTGTATTTTCATATACACTGTATTACTCTTTTGGCCCCTGATAATTTTTGAAATTAGGCTAGGGAGAATGATTTCCAAAATTTGGAATAAAAAGACAGACTTAGGATAGATAGGTAGATTTTCAGCTCTATCCTAAATTGTACTTCTGGAATCTGCTGCTGGGTAAGATTCACAGTTATAAAACTCTACCAGGGCCCTCAGTTAAGCATCTACATTTGAAAAGCAGTCACATTTATCTGTAAAAGCTCACATTTGCTCAGCCTTCAGGCAACACTTTATGCACATATAGGTTGGGTGACTGCCATTACCCTGATGGTCTCTTGATGGACCTTGTATTGGTGCGGAGGCTGAGGGAGGCTAGAGATCTCGGCCACCAGAGCTCTGGCTGTATCATCACTCCCAGCACACTCCCCCAAAGGTGGTTTCGAAAGCAACAATCCAACTTCACAGCCACTGCTGGCCGGTCCCAGGGCTAGAAGCCTTCTGGCATTTAACTTTGGAGGCAGCCCCCAGACTCATTGTGTTTCTGCCTCTCTTTTGCTTACGGCTCCATTCGTCTGAGGGTCTCTGATGACAGCCAATGAAAGGAAAATTGAAACTGGGGCGGAGCATGTGTCTCTGTCACCAATGAACAATGACTTTAAATGACGTTAAATAGAATAAACTGATGTCTAGCTGAGTGCGCTCTTAATGGCTTCTGTCCTCTGTGATACTGAGCTGATGTGAGGAACAGGAGACTCTTGAATCAACAGATGACCTTTCCAGTGTGACGGGTGGCACTGACAAAGTCCAGACCTCTCTTCAAAGCCCAGCGCACTTGCAGTTCACAGAGAAATGAGAAGTCAGCGTTTAAGTAAGTGCTTACTACATGCCAATCAAGAAAGTCCTGCTTTACGTATCATCTTATTTAGTCCTCAAAACAACCTTATAGGTGATTATAGCATCATAATACCTATTTAGCATGAGGAAACTGAGGCATAGACAGGATAAATATTTTGACCAAGGTAACACAGCCACTACAATACCAGACAGAACTGTTCCAAAGAATCCCTCTGTCACTGTCATACTGCATACAGTGCTGCTGAAATGACACAGCAGTATTAAAAAAAAATAAGCCCAAAATAAGTTGGTAAGACTGCAGAGGGGATAGGAATAAAATTTTGTATGATTTGCTACACTGAACCTACCAATAATAACTCACTTAATAATATGAGTGATCTTTAATTCTCAGACCGTCCAGCCAGAGGCTAGAGATTGGAGAGAGTGTTTATGGCCATCAAGTCTGGCACACAGACAACAGCGCAAGCTAAGTCTTCCAAAATGTTTTCTTACTATCCTAAGAGGCCGCCCATAAGTTTCAATTTGTATCAGCGCCACACAAAGACAACATAAACTTGAGCAACACCATTAAAGGGCCAAACCTGTTTCCTAGTGAGTTTTTTTCTGGCTGGGCAAATGTTGAATTCTGCCTTATTCAGGAAAGAGACATCTTTAACTTGTAGACTGCCCACCAGAACCAGCATGGGGCATATTTGGATTCAGCCAACAGAGTCTCAAAAAGTAGAGAGGTTTGGAGAATTTACTAATAATAGTATTTACTTAAGATGCTGTACCTCAGCCATGGGTCAAACTCCAGGAAGGATGACAGTGTTTTGTGATCTGAATTAAGCGTGTAACTGACAGATCACCTACCTGGCGATAACTTTTGGAAGTCCATTTGACTTGCTGAAACAGTTATTTGGCAAATTTTTACCTGTAGGATTAGTAAACCAAACAAAACAGGTAACTATTGAGAAATATATAATAATCCTGAGAAGAGAAGAAAAGGGGCATCTGTTTTGTGAATAACCAAGACTGTGTATGGGAAATGGATCCCTGGATCCACAGGACCTGTCTGGATGTTCAGAGAAGAGGCTGGGGGCATGTGTGACTTTGGGAATTGCCTGCACGGATATCTGCCAGTTCTTTAGTCCAAATCGTCTACCAAGGCAACAGTAAGTTTCTGAAGAGAAACACATGAGCCTCAGAGTCACATCTATGGATTGAAAAGTAGGTTTGTGTCAGGTCTCGAAGTGGTGAGCCGTGCTGACTTTTGGGGAAAGAGGATGGGGAGAAGAGGCTAGATATGCATTCCCCACCTTTCAATTTGCACCTACCAGGGCTTGGTCCATGGGCCACATAGCTGCCTCATAAATGAAATGAGCCCTTAGGACATACAATCTCATGCAGAGATCTGGGCAAGAGAGCCACAATGGTACAAACTCTAGAGTCTTCTCTTGAACCAAATTTTGACATCTATCAAAGTAGCGGATATTTTCCTCCCAAAAGATAAACTACTCAGATCCTACAACTGTTTATTTATGCATAAAAGGACTTCTGAGGCTTGGGTAGGTAAAAAACATAGATAAAGGGAGATGAGCACAAGACAACAGGGTGTGGTGGGGACTGTGGTGAACTAGTAAAGGAACAGCTGCTGTTCAGATCCAGTTTACTGTGGATAAGCAAGAATGTAGACGCAAAGGGCTACCCAGAATGTTGTGTGATATGCTCTGATTTTTTTTATGTTGGTAACTGATTCAGCTGTTTTAACCACTGTAGGGGCCAAACAAAACAATATTGTTGCCAGTGTTTGGCAAGCAGTCTGCCAATTAGCGACTTTTGGAGGGTTTGCTTCAATTTTATAATTTGCTCACATCTTTAAGTGATGCTGACATTACCTGCCAATCTTAGGGCATGGGCTCTGAACCATTTTTCTAGTATCAGTGATAACTCCACCAGTCTATTTACCCTTCTGGCTAAGTTTTTTTGTACACATAGTGAAAACCAGCTAGAAGCTGCTATTAGAGATAAACAGGGAGTGAAATACCCAGAATGGTAAACAGGCTCATAATTTCAATCCTAAACCTTGGTTTTATTAACATCATGTCTTAACAAACCAAGTCATAAGCAAGCCAGTCAAACTTTTCCCATTTCACTTAAAATATAATGCTATTTTGGGTGTTATTCCTTCTGACAGAATGCAATATTTCATCCATGCTGGGAAGTTCAATAAGAGCTATAAATAGACACTGAATAGATGATAGAATATTTATATTATCACCACAAACCTAAGGAAACTGATTTTTCTTTGAATTGATATGGGTGAGAATTCTTTATTTCACTTCATGAGTACAGACTTGAGCCAAAATAACTGCAATTTAAAAAAATCTAAAATAACAATCTATACTTGTTTAAAGTGTATAGCAGGTGTCTGAGTTTCTAGAGCTCCAGAGAAATAGATAGCATAAAGTACATAATCAAAGGATCCATTACAGGAATGCCCTGTGTTCTAACGCTTACTGGCGTCATGAATTCAATATCAAATGGTGTTTGGCTCTCAAGGGCATCACTTTATTAAGAGGGAATTTCACTGCAGTTTATGCAGACTGGGGCCTTAGAATAGACTGATACAAATATACCTGTAGGGGGAGTGGACTATTTGAAGAGGAGGATGTAGGCTGACATTTTATCATTAATGCCTCTTTCTCATCCCATTTTGGTTTGAGGTCTATAAACTTTTCCCTCTCAAGCAGATGGAGATATTTCCTGTCATTTTGGTGAGGTTGTGAAGGCAGTCAATTTGTTGCTGGCAAACCTCACTTGCTAATAGGAGCCATCCTTTGGTCTTGAGTTCCTGGGATAAGAGATAAAAAAACAAAACAAACCTGGTTTCCCTGGTAAATGATCTGTTCCTATCTCTATGTCTCCACCTTTGACCACAAACAGTTTTATATGGCATAGGGACATTTCTGGTGCCTAAAACTACCGGAGCCTTTTCTCTGGGGCTTTGGATCTTTAAGAAGCGTGCTCTGTGGTTCTCAAGATAAAGGTCGATAATTATGAAGGAAGAAAGAAGCTGGAAAATACATCCTTACTTCCACGTAGGTGCCCAGAGGAGTGGTCTCAGTGTTTTGTGCTACCAAGGTCAAGGACTTGAGCTTTAAGGTAGAAGTTAAGGAGTCAGGCTACTTCCGCATCTGAACTTCCAGCTCCTCTCCACAGCCGGATGGGGCAAAACTTCATTCACCTCTGGAGAGCCAGTGGAGTATTTGATTCTAAAAGAGCTATGACTTTCCATTACTCATTTTTGGACTTAACTAGAGAAAATGTCCTCTCTACAACTTTCTCTGTGATAGAAATCCCCACTATACAGTCAAAGTAACAGGCATGGTTTATTTCAGTGACTTCCCAAA
Organism: Smutsia gigantea; assembly: GCA_032199065.1. Taxonomy (NCBI): domain Eukaryota; kingdom Metazoa; phylum Chordata; class Mammalia; order Pholidota; family Manidae; genus Smutsia; species Smutsia gigantea. The sequence goes on from JAVSCE010020620.1 coordinate 408,821, forward strand.
GTAGGCTGACACCACTATAAACCATCACTACTTAGAATGCTCTTGCCACTTCACTGAGCTGATTTCTGTGAACTATTTGGGACCAGCAGCTTCCCTGGGTCCCCAGAAGAAGACAGAACTAGCTGCTTGATCTACCATACCTGATGAATGGTGTTTGCTAACTTAATTCCTTTCCTGGAAGAATATTCCTTAAAAATCATTTTAGAATCCTTTTGGAGGAGCTGCCATAACAGGAGGAGAAGTGACAAGTGACATTCTCTCTAATCTCCCCACGACCACCATGAATCAGTACACCAGAAAGACCTGTGTTGGTCCTGCACTATCTGCTAGGCAATAATTCTTGGAGCAATGATTCTGCATCCCGATCTAGGGGCACAATCAGTGAAATAAGCCAGAGAAAGACAAATACTGAAGGTTTTCACTTATATGTGGAATCTAAAAAAGCCAAACTCATAAAGGGAGATAGTAGAATGGTAGTTGCCAGAAGCTGGGGGTTGTGGGGAAGTGGAGAGATGTTGGTTGAAGGGTACAAGCTTCTAATGCTAAGATGAAGAGGTTCTGGGGAGCGAGTGTACAACATGGTGACTATAGTCACCAGCACTGCATTGAAGTTGCTAGGAGAGTAGATATTAAATGTTCTCTTCATAATAGCAACAATGAAATGGTAATTATCCGAGATGGAGGGTGTGTTAACTAACCTTACTGTGGCAATCATTTTGCCATTTGTACATGTATGAAATCATCACACTGTACATTTTAAACTTGCACAGTGGGACATGTCATTTATATCTCAATAAAACGGGGGAAAAGAGGCATGACCACCAGAATAATTTAACTTTTTCTGAATATCCATGCAAATCTTGGCAAGAGGGAAGCACTGGTTTAGTAAATTAGCAGAGAAAAACATTCAAATGTGTTTCATGTGTATTTTGGAGCCTCTGTGTCACAGGGAAGTTTATCTTAAATTGCGTGGTGACTTCGTCTTCCTCTCCAGTTCACTCTCGTGGAGGTTTGCTACGTCGGTACCATTTCCAATTTTACCTCCTCCGAAATAAATGCCTCTAAAGGTCATTCTGAAATGCCTCCCAATGCTCTCTGGATGAGTAAGACTTCCCAGAGGGAACATCAAGTGACCACTGACAGAAGGGAGCCAAGGCTGACACCAGTTGAAATAAAAATCTAGTATTTTCAAATTCTTACAGTCAGTGTTTTAATAAGATATACCTGCTGTGGTGAATGTGACATGCTAGAGAAAGTGTTTCTCAAGATCAGGATTGCAATTTACATTCCCAGGCAAAAAAACTTTGCTGCCATCTCCCATTTATTTACCATCAATATTTAAATCTTTCTTGTTAATACTGCATTGTATTGTATTGTGCATGGCAACATTGTAGATTTTAATTGGAAAAGGACTGGCCCATTCGTCTCAGAGTTCAGTTCAGTGACGCTGTGATTCAAGGAGGAAAGCCTTTGGGAATTCAGCCCTTTAACAATGCAAAAAGATGCTGCCAGCAACTGAGAACAAACAAAAGTAAGAAACTTAAAAAGAAAAGAGTGAAGGTACAGTCAGCGGTGTGTACGTCATCACTCATGTGTAAATTACATAAAACAGTACTTTTGCGAGAGCCCAGCATTTAACATCTCTCTAGTGTTAAGTTGCATGTCCACATGATTGACTTCTGAAAGTCAAAATGGAAAATTTCTTATAAAACTACAAGTTTATGTGCTAAATGTAATTATTAGTTAATCTTGAATAGGAAATAATGGAATAAACCTTAGGAAATCAGAAAAAGATAAGAATTTAATGATCAGCTAAAATAGTCGTATTTTATATATAATGCAGCCATATTTATATATTTAAAATGAAAACAGTGTATAAACTGCCTTGCTGGGAGGAGGGGTTCATCTGCTTATATATAAAAAATCAAGGTTGGCAGGTGCTGTCTTTCCACACGCAGACAATAGCTGACTAAGGAGCGGGAAGAGGGCCGAGCAGGCAGAAGGAAAGGAATAAGACGTGCTGAAACACAACATCGCCTGGCAGAGGACCCGCCTGGCAAGGAGAACTTGGGTGAATGAGTCAGGGGCCCTTTGAAGGTAAACAGAGCCCCAAGGGTGATTTAACCACAACAGACTTCATGTGGAAATAGTGTAGCAAAGACTTGGACCATTTCAGCTAAGTCAGTGGTATACTGCATTGATAACGTGTCTCTAAAAGAAGGTACTACTTAAAGTAAACTTACAGTATTCAGAATAAAAATCTTTTTTTTAACTGCATTTTATGGCAGGCACACTTTAAAGAATCCATTTGCAAGACACCCGTATCACCTGGTTGTCATAACTGACTTCCCAGAATCCTTCATGCTCCGAAGCTGAACATAACTGGTTGAACTAAACAATACGGAAAAGATGTATGCTCAGTGTGGATCTTAATTGTGTTCTCTGTAAACTGTCACTGTTCTTTTTCTCACGTGACAATTTGATGGCTTAATATAATCTATACTCTTGCTCCTGCCTGACCCCTACTGGCGTACGGCTTTCGGTCCAGAAAAAAAGCAGCAAGTATAATGAAAAATGCCCAAGGAGGAGACAAGAGTGTTTAGTTTCAATTTTATCTCCATCACTTGCCAGATGTACGACCTTGAGCAAGCCCCTTACCCCCTCAGGTCCTTAGTTTCCTTATTAGTATAATGGTAGGGTGGGTAGGGATTAATACTTTATCTGGCCCAATAATGTTTTGGGATTTCTAGGATTCTTTGATTTGGAGTCCGAGAAGCCGTGGAGCCATCCCTAAGGAGGGTCACAAGGTTCCTTTTAATCCTGGGACCACATGGAAGAGAAACAATTATTTCTTGGCTCTAAAATTAATTAATCACCTACTACATACCAGGCACTTTGTTTAGGTTCTTTCAGCAAACGTACGGTCGGTGTTATTGCCTCCATTTCACAGGGTTGGAAACTGAGGATCAGTGAGGCCGAATAACTGAAAAGTAGGAGAGCTGGGATTCAAACTCAGGTTGTCTGGTTCTCAGTCTGCTCGACTGCACTCTGCATACAGAGCAATGTTACCCTCTATTAACTTCCTCTGAAGAAGTGTTTGCTCTTGGCTTTGGAGATATCTACCACTCACCTCACAGTACATAACACCCAGTTTCTCTCTAATGGAAATATACAAACTGCTCTGCCTATTGACTAGCACATTCTGTGTAAAGACTCATGTCCTGTGAGGTAGGGTGAGGCACATGGAACCAGGTAGACTCCTAAAAATAGGCTGCTGGCCATCCTGCATTTAAGCTCCTGACTCTAATTTAAGGCAGTAATAATTTAGAAGGCAAAGGAAAAGACGTCAAGCCCATTCTTAAAAAGAAGACAGAACTCTTGACAGAACCATTTTGACATTAGTGAAAAAACTATATCCAGTTGGTAAAACTGACTGTACAGGAATAAACTAAAGAACATAGAAAGAAACCAGCAAAAACCAATGGCTTTAGTGCCTAAGATACACAAACCATATAGACAAGCACACACCCTGCTCATAACCCGTATACACCTGAAACTTCTGTGCCACTAGCCTGGAAGGTAGTAAAGTGGTGGATAAGAACATGGATTCTGTATCCTGACCATTTGGACACAGACATTCCTCCAAATGATAGGCTGCGTGAGTGGCATGAGTTAATGAGCATTAGTGTGCCTCAGTTTCTCCATGGGTTCATTATAAGCATTGAGTTAACATATATAAAGCACTTGCCAGTCTGTGGCATGCAGTAAGCACCAGTTAAATGTTAGCTATTATTATTATCTAAGGATGTTCTTAATAAAAGGCTTTTGGAACCCTACCAGCATGAAACTAAAAAAAGACTTTTCAAAATAGCATTTTCTTAGCCCATCAATTGCTTCCATGGGCAGGTTAAAAAAATAGACACTTATTAAAAGTTTCAGTTTAAAACGAAGCTTATGCAGACTGACGGGTAGTTTTCCAAAATGAAATCCAGAGGTTTGCTTGATAGGCTTTAAAAACTATGTTTGCATTATAATCATGGTGACATGTACAAGGACAATTCCATTTTTGGCCTCCTGCTGAGCTTTCTTTTGTCCACTATGAAATCTTGAATTCCCTTTAAGTCTCTTTCTCCGGGAGCCTAGCTAATGCTCTGGTCTGCCACTGTTGCCCTTATCCCCACTTCTGTGATGTTCCCATACTTCAAGGCGGGCCACAGAATGGCTGGCATACAACTGGGAATTCCTGCAAGGCTGGCCAAGTTAATGGTGATTAGCCGCTGCACACAAGAGCCAGGACTGGTGTAGATGGTCCCAAACAATAGAGTTTAACATTCATCCACAAAAGCTTTCATTCTGAGAACATAACCTCTTGTGAGATGTAACCGGAAGTCTTAAGGTGATTGCATTTTACTGGAATCAAACCTAACAAGTATTTTATAATTAAAGATCATGCTGGTTTCCTTTACCATCAGCTGCAACTTAATCATGTACTTGAAGCTTTCCACAAATAGCAAGGCTGTTTAATATTTATTGAACATCCACAATTACCTTTACATTTTGTTTCTCTGGAAACTCACTCCTTTGGTTTGGCTTCTAGGGACCTTGAAGAAGACCATTATTTCATTAAGAATGGAGGCAGTGGAATCCTGTGTGATAATATTAATAGTGCAAGCTAACATTTCACAGTGCCTTTTCATTTAAAAAGTGCTTTCATATATGTTATTTAATTTGATCCTCACGAAACTCTGTGTCTGACTTGTCCTTCCTACTCTGTGGAGCATAATATTCCCTGCACCGTTCTCTTTATCCCTTCTCCTTTTGACTTTTAATGTGTGCAAAATTACAACAGGCAAAGCCCTAACTTGTGGACAGGAAGCTGAGTGACTTTTTTTTGGTGTCAATTTCCTTGTGCTCTGGGGAAGATCTTTAAAAACTGGGCCTTTTGGAAGAGTTAGCCTGTTTCTGGGTGAGCGGCCAGGCATGTACAATGGTTTTGGAAGCTTGTAATAGTGAATAAAGTTACCACTGACGGGATATTTTGCAAGCAACCTATTAGAGCACAGGCTCTGATGTCAGGCAAATAGATTCAGATCGTCCTGGCTCTACCACTGCCCATGGACTTTGGAAAAGTTTCTCATTTTCTCTGGGTAAGAGATTAGCAGTACTGAGCCATGTGAATAAACAATTTAAGTGAGAAAGGTTTGACTGCCAAGCAAATGCAGCCCTAACAGGTCCTCTAGCTTTCCTCTCCTCTTCGAACTGCCTCTTACAAGTGGGCATTTCCATTGAGGAATTCTAGAGCCACCAATAAGGCTGAGCCTCAGTTTCCTCATTTGTAAAAGGAGAGGAGTGACACCTATTTTGCAGAGTAATTTCAAAGAGAAAACAAGGTGATTCTTTTAGAGTAGAGGCATAAGAAAGGTACTCTTGTCCTGTCTGCAACAGTCCAGATATTTGAGGTATTCAGACTCATTTTCCACATGGCTCAACCAACTTTTAAAGGGACCAGGACACACTTAGAGTAATTTGGATTTCTCACAGTTCTTTACTTCCATATTCTGTGTTTGCTTGTCACCTGTGCCAGGCTGCGAGGCTTCAGTCCCAGGTAAGCTTAGTACTGGGCAGTGTGACCTGCACTGGTGATGTGATGGTGAGCCGGATGGGGGCAGGCGTCTCTCTTTAACATGAGTACTCCTTTCAGGAGCACAGTTCCCTATATTTTCCTTGTTGTTTATCATCTCAGAAGTCACTAGAACTGAGAAATTTCTTAATTTTTCACTAATGTCAAAATCACCTGACTGTAGGCTTGGATTTTCAATTACATGGCTGGTTTCTGGCTTTTTCGTGGTGTTCCCAAGTTCCAGTTTTACATGGTAAACGTGTCTATCAGTTACAGAAGATCCTGGAAGGCTGAGGTTTTTGCCCAATTCCGACTCTATAAGGCTTTGTTCTTTACAATAATCTGGTTGCACTATTAAGTGGATGATGTTATAGATCAAAAACCTAAACAAATATGCATGTTTTTTCCAGAAACCATGCTTAATTTTATTTGGCGCTCCTTAATGCTACTTCATTATGCAGCTGTTATTAAAGTATATGTAAATGAATGGAGAAACAGATATTAAAGGGAAATGCCTGAGGTGAAAAGTCGAAGATCATATGAGGATAAAAATTCAAGGAAATCAGCCTGAAGTATTAAAATGATGTAACAACATGGCAGGATATTGGCTTTTTCTCTCATAAATTCTTTCTCTAAATTAAGATCACACTTTGTTTATTCAATATTGGTAATTAGAGGATTCCTGATACTGACTCGGTACAGGGACTGTTTGCTAATAGCATAGAGGGGAGTGTAAATGTGAATGCAAGCTGTCGCTGCCCTTTCTGGGGGAGGGGGCGGGTATGAACGAGCACACCAGACGGTCAGGGGAACAATAGGGAGGCAGTCAATGAAAGCTGTGGCTATCTAGGATGGACATCGTCTTGGTCTTGCTGGGGTTGTGCGGGTATCATAATGGCTCCTCTGTTCCTTTAAAACGCTGCTCAGATAATGGCTTGGCCTCCCACGCATTCCGAGAGGGTGCCTCTAGATTTACTGAAACCCTACCCTGACCGCAGACCTTATTTCCCCTGGCAGCCTTGATACCCTGTCCAGCCAAGCTATCCCCTAGGGACGCGCTTGCTGCTCTTTCAATGCGCACCACAGTGGCTTTCGAAACTGCTTGGAGAGCACCTGAGGACAGAAGCCCCCCCTACGCTCCCTACCCTTTCCCTCGCCTCACACACAGATATTGTCAGGAGTTTCATTAGTGAAGTTCTTTAACATGCATCTTCGGAGACAAGCTGGCAGTTAGCGATCGCCCTGAAAAGCAACCCAAAAGAAGCTGGAAACCAAACTGTAACCGGGAGATTTTTTTGCCAAATGCTTTGTTCTTGCTACTTTCTGCGGCACGGTAAGGCATTAGCAAGCCCACGCTAATTGAATTTGATTTAATGTCACCACTGTCACAGTCACGCAGAGGACACCAGTAAAACCTCAACCCTGTTTGCTGCAATCATTAGGCCCAGCTTTCCTCACAACAAAAGCTCAGCCTTTGGGCGAAGCTTGTCGCACCAAGCTCAGAGGGCAGAGTGCTGCATCTGACCCGCCACGGACTAAATTCAAGCGCTGAGGTCATCATGCAGAGCGGAAGCACAACTGGAGGGGAAAATCCACTTGCACAGATGGCACGCACAAGGGGCTGAGCGGCCCTCGCCAGTATCTGATGGGTAGAGCCCCTCCTAGACAGTTACACATCACACTTGAATTCTTCACAAGACCTACCCGTTAATTAGATGTCCGAAATGGCATACTCCGTCCAAAAAAGTAAGACCGACAGAGTTAAGATGTGGAAAAAGCACATTTAATAACTTGCCAACCTTTTCGGTAATCAAAGTATGTGTGAAATTTTTGTTACTTTTACTTCAAGTTATATATTGGGAAGGTGGGGCACATGGTGGAATTATGAAAATAATTTAATAGAAAAGAGGTGAGATCTTGGTAATCCATGATCGACAGATTCTTAAAGGTGAAAAACACCTTTTCAAATTCAGCTACAATTTGCCAACTTTTGAATAGTCAATCAATAAGCAATTCCTCTGGACATTCTAGAAGGTCCCACCCTTTGTGCCAGATGCATGAGGGGAAAATGGAAATATATTTTAGAAAGTGGCATTGGGACTTGTTTGAACTTAATGTCATGGTACACCTGGATGAGGAAACATATGAAGTAATTAAGTGAAACCTATTGAATAAAAAGGAGATTTCAGCTGAATTTAGTTAATCAGTCCCAAGACTGGCCCCAAGCATTGAAGGAAAAATATTCCAAGGGGTTTTTCCTTACCGGTTTTAATTTAGCTCTGGGCAAACGGCAGTGTGATTCGGCTGGTTTTGTATCTCGTTGCCCTCAAGATCACCCTTTTTTCCTCCTGTGACCTGCCCTTAAAGGATGATACCATCGCCTCATCAATTGTCAATGCCATCAGTTCAGTAACCGGCTATCATAGTGGGGCATCTTTCTCAGCGAGAGGCAACCCCAGGCCTTGGTTCTCTCCGAAAAGAGCCTGCACGGCATTACCAGGTACATCCCAGATTTCCTCAGCAACCCACGCTCGGGAAAAAGACTTTATTTTTTTCATCCTTGTATTTTCTTTAAGACACTTTGGTAGTCAGCTAATGATTCTATTTCCTGTGACGTTGGTCTTCAGCCATACCGGACAATAATATTTCTTTAATACCAGTACCAGCACTCCCATTTTCTTTTGAAACCAGTGACAATCACCTACATAAGTAAATGTTATCTGTGCTCCCCCTTCTCGTTGAGTTTAGTGGCTTGAGTTTTAAAAGAGAGAGAAAAAGAGAACTTTTCTTTTAGTATTGCGTGGCACGGTAAGAGGTCCTCGAGGGAACCTGCTTTCACTAAACTCTGGCAACATCGCAAATGGGTATCTCAGGTAGAGATGTGGTAGCAGTTAGAAGTCTTTCCTCAGGTAGGGACAGGCAGGTTCCCTAGAGGGCTCTGGATTGTGCAGCAAGGTAAGGGGGGAACAAGGTAAGAGGCCCAGGTGGGAGAAGAGGTGCAGAGATGGGGACCACAAATGCTGACTGAAGGAACTGTCACTTCTTAGCTCTGCTGCCTGGGAGATGGTTTGGGAGCAATTGACTCACCTATGCTGGCCACCCTGTGCTTCAGTCTTGCCTTTCCTCCAGGAGACAGAGGGCTACATTAATATCTGCAACCTCTCATTTCATCAAACTACAGGAATATAACACTGTAGATGTGAAAGTTATATTAGAGACCAGCAGTCTCATTTAAGGAATTTTTGTTTCAAGGAATTTTTTTTTAAATCACCTTTTCCTATTATGAACTATAAAGTGAGTTAGGACAAAACACTTCTAAACTTTGAGTGATATTAGATGCTCCCCAGAAATGATACTTGATTAAAATATCATAGATAATTTGAGTAAAAAATAGGATTGAAAGTTAGTTTTTAACATGCTTTTAATACAGTAACATTTTTCACATAAAAATGTGAGGTAGGTAGTGAATAGAGAATTCTACCTCTTGTGAGGAGACCAACTACTCCCCAACTCCAATAATTAAAAATCTTAGTCTTTTTAATGGAAAGGAGCAAATACTGTAGTAAAAAAAACACTGAATGTGTATACTCTGCATGTAGTATGATAGCTCACCAACTCTTACCAGTGTCTGCATATCACATTACTCTAAAAAGAAGTGGGCAGTTTGAGGAACAGGCTATTAATCATGATATAGGTGACACACTTTGTTTCAGATTTAATTTGGACAATACATACTTAAAATCCTTTCTTTTTCTGAACAGCAATTTCTTTCCAGCTTTATTGAGGTATAATTGACAATTAAAATTGTAAGCTATTTAAAGTGTATCACGTGATGATTTGAAAGGATTGTCCTCATTGAGTTAGTTAACACATCCATCACCTCACATATTTACCTTTTTTTTGGGGGGGGTGAGAACATTTAAATGACATCATACAAAGAGTAGAAAAATGGTTGCCAGGGATTGGGGAGTGGGAGGGAGAATTAGGGAGAGGTTGGCAGTAGTTACAAGATGAATAAGGTCTGAGGATTAATACACAGCATGGTGGCTATTGTTCATAGCACTCTACTGTGGAATTAAAATTTGCTAAGAGTAACTTAACTGTTTTTAGGGAACTCTGACTATGCTGTCGATACCAGCAGCAACCACACGATGTCACCAATAACTATAGTAATGACTTAAGAGTGCTGGGGAAAAACTAATGCATGCATTTCCCCATAGATTAAATTATTTTCTACTTTGTTCATGAATTTTCTTTCTGTTCATCAAGCTGCAAAAATTTAATATTAATATATTACTCTATTATTTTTAGTTTTCCACTATAGTGTGATTTCTAGAATTTCCACATTGCTATGTTTATTTTTAAAATACTAATAATGAATTAAAAAATGTCCTTTCAAAAGATCATTTGCTCATTAACCTTCACATATGTTATGGCAATATAATTTGGGGGAAACATAAGAATTATTCGAAGAATATGTACTGAACACTGACTATCAGGCCCTATGGTGAGTTGCAGGAATAGACACCTTTAGAACACACACACACGCACATTTACCAATACATTGTGGTAGCACACTGTAGTCCCAAGCAATACCACCTTCTGGAATTCTTTTCTTCTACGAAAGGTAGAAGGGATAAGATAATCTTGCCTCTCAAAATTGTACCAGTCAGGTTTAATATTTATTACATAATTATGCTTTTGTCATAAAAGATTAATTAAAATAACATTTTACATTTCTTCATGAAGCAAAGCCAATCTTTTCTACCTATAATTCTTTTAGAGGTGTATTTAAAAGATTAAAAGATAAACTTATTGTGATCGTAAAACCAACTTTTTTTCCTTGAAATGGTTTATCATAATATTGTTTAATTATGCAAATACGCTGGAAGATTTTTTTATGGGTGCATTAGCCAAATTTAAATACATTAAAGATGACAAATACATAATTTACACATTCAGCCCATATATGCCTTTATGCAAAGTTCTACTAATTTAACAAATAATAGTATGTAATGATACATTAAAATGTGAGAAAGTGTGGAACAAAGCTATTTGATGAAAGTTATGTAGAAATTCCTTTTATTAAAAATAATTCTAACTTCTAAGGAATTTTATATATTTTTTTCAATTATTCTTTAGGCCATTCCTAAAAGGACTTCAGGAGAAGAAAGGATTTTAGTGTTATAAGGTTGGCATAAGTTTTATTAGACCTGAAACACATTAGCTGAAGTTTTATATGATTGGAACACGTATGCTGCTCCTTTTTAAGGTATGTGGGAGAGGGAGGGAGAACGAACAACGTGATCTTCATCCCTTTAATGAAATCTGAAAAAAAATGGAATAAAATTTAAAGTGTTTCTAAGTATTTGCCAGAGAAAACAGAGCTGAATTTTTGATTGACTATGCTGAATGTTTGGCTTTATTTATATATAGCCAAAGAAAGAGAAATTTGCATTTTTAGCATGGTTGTCAAAAGGTTGTATTTGTGAAAAATGTAGTATACAGTTTTCTTTTTATGAGTTCCCTGAGGTATTTAAAAATTATTTATAAACAAAAATGTCAAAATTTCTTCATTTTGTAGATCATTTTTGAGGTCTGCAGGTTGTTTCAGGAGTGGATAGGGGCTCACAAAAACAGCACACATTTTACCTTTTAGCTGAAGTATCTGTGACTGGTCTTTATACGCTATTTCAATGCAACACCTCAGATTTATGAAGTAATCTTATACCCAGAGATGCCATAAAGTACAATGTAAATAGTTATTACCCTTTTTTTGGTAATAAACGTTCTTGAATTGATCTCATTTTTAAAACTGTCATGATAATGAACTTTAGCAAAAAATAGCATTGACATTTCTAATAAAACTTTACTTTGGCTACACTATATATTTTAATATATATACATTCCTTAATGCCCTTGAGTATAATCCTTTTAACAACAACAAAATAAATAAATAAATGAATCTCACACAGTTATAAAAGCTAAGAAAACAAATATGAGCTTTATAAGATAAAGTTTTGGGAATTAGGTCATTTTATTCATTAATGAAATCAAGAAAAATTGGACAAAGAATAATTTCATTTTATTGTGGTCCACTAAAATTTTTCTCCACTTGCGTGTAATGATTGAAGTAGACTGATTTATACTTTATTTTTGCAATTAATTCTTGATAGTTTATATTAATTCAAGGACCAACCTCTTCAACTAACAAAAACCTTGATATTGGGACATTTACTATAATATCTTTAACTGAGGGTATGTCTTTTCTGTGTTCTTAGAAGAGTATTTCTTGTAATGGGGCCTTTCTGAGGTTTATGATTGTTAATATTTGGTAAAAGATGAAGGATTTTCATAGCTATAGAACTGTGACACAATAAATTTCCCGAGGAATCTATAAATTCTTTTAATGTATATTTATGTTTAGACATACAATTTTAGATTTAGATTTTAACTGTTCATTCATTCTAAGAGAAAACAGTAATTCAAATCAATATGATGTTTTAAAGACAAGTTTCTCATTTTCTGGGGTGGGGGAAAGAAATGATTGACCATTTCGTATATTTTTAGAAAATTTACATAAATATATGCTGCAGGCCAATATGGAAACAAAATACTCTTCAACTGAATCAAGCAGCTTTTGGGAGTGCTGTCCAGTGCTGAATTTTATTTTATTTTGTTTTGTTCAGCAAAACTGTACACTTTTAGCATGAGAAAGGTGTTATAGGAGTTTGGAATAGTTGGACTTTGTAACATTGACAGCAGGAAGAAATGGAAAATATTTAATTGAAATGATGTGCTAGATTTTAAATGGGAGAATCTGCACATTGAAACTACAGATGTATGGTCAATGAACATATAGAAAGTCTTCTGAATTATTAAAACTCTGGGTTGTAAAAAATAAGATGACACAAGGCTTAAAATCTCTGTGACAGGCCATCTGACAGTTCTTGATGCCGGCTCTGTGACTGGTCAGCCTGTGCTCTTTCATGGCATTCTGTTCCAAGGGAAGCACAGACACTCGCAATGCTTTGGAATGAGAGCACCCACTCCCTCAAGGACTGAGATATGCCGTTATGAAGAACTGAGAATAGGACTGCTGAGTCTATATATTTCATGAGAGAAACCATTTTCCTTAAGATTGGCAGCAAAGTTTCAGAATGAGGGGATGTTATGGTGCTGAATTAAGTGTGATATGTCATTGCTTTGGAGAAGATGGTATCCATCAAAACTGTGGTTTCTGCATAGATCCTTCTCATCATTTCCCCCCCACATTTATCATGTTCCTATTCTGAGAGCCATGACACTGGGGAAGTCTACTTTTCATTCCTTGCCACTAGCTGCTCTTACTTCTTCCCTTTTATCCTATCTTGGCTATGAGAACTTAATTACCAAGAAGAAAACTTGAAGGTCCAATTCAGTTTTGTCTCAGACTAATCTTTGCTTCTCCTCCTTTGGAACCCATTCAGCTTTCCTAGGACTAGAGGGGCCTGTCAAATAGAAGCCATTCCTGACCCAAATGAGGCAGGTAAGCAATGTTTTTGGACTCCTTTAAACAGAAGCTTCTGATAGGTTCCCACATAGGGAGATAATTAATATCAAGTGACATCAGTATGGCTGCATTACTGAAATACTAACGACTTCTCTGATTTAATTGGGGCTATTGGCTTTACATCTTACCCCACTTCCAGCTAGCTTAGGAAGGGGTCATCAGAAGCCTGAAAGACTTGTAAAAGATGAATATTGGGGGTGGTATAAGAAACCACTTAGAAATACAAAACTGTTGACACTAGTATACAGAAACCTAATACTAATAATAAAATAATGGAAACTAAGATAAATAATATGCTCTTAAAACATGAAATGAGAAGTATATGCAGTATTTCATAACCTCCTGACAGCTATATGAAATGGTTATTTTGAGATTCTAACTTACAAAGTTTAGATTTCATATAGCTGGGAAAAGTTGAAGAGCTGTAAAAGCTTTTGATGAAAGGCATTAAGGGAGAGGATATTTTGGCTAATGCATTTCTCTGGTCTCGGTTTTGATCATTTCCTCACTCTTCCTTTCAGCGTTTGTGGTGACAGGGCCTGGTAGGGAACAGAAGAGAAAGGGAGCAGATTTACCCTGGGGTCGGATACTATCCCACCTTCGTCAACAGATAACAAATACATAGGTTATTATAGTCTTTTTCACTAAATACTCTGTCAGTGCCTGAGAGCAAGATCATGATGCAAGTATTTTTACAGAGCCTTTTTAATAGAGAATTTTAGGACTGGAGATCATCAGAACATCTTATTCAAAGAGCACTTGTCACTAATCAGGGCCGTTTCATTTGAATTAGGCAATTCTGATATTCATATAAAAGAATGTCATGGAGGGGACTGTGACTTATGCCTAAGTATTAAGGATAAAGCTAGAAGATGTCAGTGACAGAATGTCCACTGGTCACTGGTCCACAGGCCAATCACATATATCCTGAAAGAGACTTATTTTGCCAGCACGTATGCAGAAAAGTTTAAATAAAAATGTATGAAAAAGAAGATGCTTTTTTAAGGAAAGGCATGTTTTAAGATAGTAAGACAAGTTTTTTTCATTCCACTTTTTGAAGAAATATGAGGATAAATAATCAGTTTAACTTGACTTCACATTTTCTAAATTTACCTGCTTAGAAGTCATGGGAGTACCTGCAAAGTGGAGTGTCTTTAAAAATAAACATCACATTGATCTGCAAGATAGAGAACACCTGTGATAAAGTCTGACACTGATGTTAGCCAGCTGAGGCAAAAGCTGGGCAATAAGTAGTGACCAAATTCATCATTTATGTGATTTTAATCAACACTCTGATTTTGATGTGGGTATGTTTCAACAATTCATTCTTCTCTTACCTAAGGTCTCTAAACATTAAACCAAAGAAGAACAGTTAAGAGCAACCTGTTGGATCTCACTAGCAATTCTCACACAGCATTTTTATTTGTATAAATTTGCAGATAAATGGATTTTGCACAGGAAGCTTTCTTCTGAGTATATATATTGTGCTGTGTGTTTGCAAGGGGTGGGTACTTACAGCTGAGAGTATCATGATATCTGGTATTTATGTCGTTAGGTTCAGAGGGCCAGACTCAATTAACACTAAATAGGAATCACTACTGAAAGATATTTAACAATAACATAAGAAAATTTAAGGAGATGCTTATTTTTTTTTCATGTACCTGACAAGTGCCCATTACATTCAAGATATATTCTTTAGGAGAGTCTCTACTGCCCAAAGATGCTAGTGAACCAATATTTGCTCAGCCTATACTGAGAAGATGTAAGTAGGAAGATGTTCTGAAAGTCTGCTGCCAATTCAGAAGCCACACTTTCTCTATGCCACCAATCTAGGCCAAAGCTCCTGGCATCTTTATACCCTTAAAGAAAAAAAGTCATTAGAACGGAGATTGAGATCCTTCATAAGGGCATATCTCAGTCTCCCCCATAAGTGCTTTGTCTCAACCCGTTTTTCAAAATCTTATTTTCTTTTCTAAGTTCTCCTTTTGAATCCTGGTAGGTGCCATTATTAAAGAATGATACTTACATGAAAACTGTGTTTATATTTATTCTGTCTACCTTTTTTTTATTACTGACTGTTACATTCTATCTACCTACTTTTATTACTATTGAAAGAATCATATAGTCAACTGTACAAAATAAAGACTACAGAAATGCAAAAGGGCAAGAAAACCACAGAAAAGAAATACAGTAGTTAAAACAAGTTCAGTTCTTTTCAGCAATATCCTCAAATAGGAGAAAATGGTGGGCTTGCAAGTCATAGCTATTTATAATTTCTGCAACTCACAGGGAGGTATGGTAGATGCAAGAAAGGCATATTACACAAGAAAATGGTTTTCTTGGAAAATAATTCTGATAAAGAGGCACAGGTATTCTCATTTTAAACAGGAGGCATAAACACAAATTACTTATGTTTCAATTGCTTTTGCTCTAAATTAATGAATGTGGCTAACTTCACAGCCCTACACCTATTATATACACAATAATAATCTTTGCAACTACACCATGAAGGAGAGGGACAGATGTTCAGAGGCTGATTTACAGAGACTCAGAGGGGCTGGCATCTGGCCTAGGGTGGCATGGCCAGAAGAAGTGCTGCTAGCAACTGAGCCCAGGTTTTTTGATGCGTAGTTTAGAACCCTTTATATTTAAACCATATAGAAGATAACATATTTCAGCTTTATGGTAAGTGTTGATTAAAAGAGGGAAATGAGAAGTTGGAATCTTTAACTCTGAGTGGCTATTCTTTATCTGACTACCGGGATCCAGGCTCTGCTTTGGGCTACAGATGGCTGATATTTAGGGATTACATCACTGGTCTTCATTGCCTTCTGGCTGCTTGTTGTATTCAGCCATTGGGAGGCACCCACTTGCTCTCCCACTGTGCTTCGGCAAAGCTCGGGCAGTGTCTACCTCCCTCTAAGATATTGCTTTTCTCAAGTTTATCCCCCGCCAACTCCACAAGTTCTAGCTCTAGCTCATAATAGACTCCTCCAGGGGCATAATCACTTCCTTTTTTGCTAGCCTCTGCATCTCTTACTGGTTTCCTTGCCCCTGCCCCATACCTGTATACACTGTCCCTTCTATATGAGTCTCTTCAAGGTACATCAGTTTCAAAATGCACCACTTTAATCATGAGGAGATATCTGACAAAACCAAAATGAGGGAGTTTCTTGAAAAAAACTGGCCTTTACACTTCAAAATGTCAATGCCATGAAAGAAAAAAATCATACTGATTTGTATGATTTATTACATATTAAATATGAAATATTACATATTAAAGGAGACTAAAAAGACACGACAACCAAATACAATGTGTGTGATCCTGGATTGGGCTCCAGACTAGATTATTTTTTGCTATAAAGAACATAATTGGGAAAACGGGTGAGATATAGACAAGGTCTTTGTTTTTGGGAATGGTAATGCATTGTTAATTTCTTAGTTTTGATGATTGTAATGTGGTTATGAGATAGTGTCCTTATTGAAACACACCTTGAAATATTTAGGGAAGTAAAGGAACATGTCTTTACCTGACTTTCAAATGGAATGGAAAAAATTAATGTGTGTATGTATATACATATATATTTACATACACATGCATATACATCTGTGTATATGCATATATCCACACATGCACACACACACATATACACACACAGATACATATATGGGAAGGGGGGCAGAGAGAATGAGAAAGCAATATTGATAAAGTATTGGCAATTGGGAAGTCTGAGGGAAGTTTTAAACAAGAGTATTTTATACTATTCTTGAAATTTTTCTGCAGTCAGAACTTCTTAAAAAATTAAAACTAAAAAAAGAGTTTTCAAGAATTCTAGCTGAGTGTGCTGTCCATTCCTGCTGAGAGGCTCACTGACAAGGATTCTAATCTCCATGTTAACTGCTGTCTATTAAGAAATGATGATCTTACCATTCAACCCTTTCATGGCTTCAGAGCCACAAGAGTCATCCTGGTGAAGGACTGGGGAGAAGAAAAGATGGCCACCTACCTCATCAGGTCTAAGGGTGGGTAAACCAGCAGGAGAGCGATGGAGGTACCTCCTAATGCATTCAGAGCCCTAGCCCTGACTGCAGACTGGATTCACAAATGGGAATTTGTAAATTTCTTAATATGCTTGACATAAAATGTATCACATAATATTATGTATTACACATATAAAAACATCCACGTGCACACACATACTTAGAAGATTTCAGAGGTCATGATATATGATAGTCTTTCACTTGAATTCTTGCTTCATTGGATCTAGTTTTGAGATTCCAAGAATAATATTTTAGCATGTCCTTACAGGACAGATATGGAATCATACCTAACATATAACTGGGTGGACAACGCAGCAGCAGATTGGAATATGCAGCATATTTGGGTAGAAAATGTTCCAGTGATTTGGAAGACACCATTTTAACCAAATGGTGCAGGTAAACACCATGAGCAATATGACATAATGACATCACATACCAGCCTTTGATACAATGCACTGAAAATGGCACATCACTGTTGTTATATTCTGCATATTAATAATATGCATATTATTAATTTTTTTGTGAGAAAACATCTGATAAACCTAAACTGACATTCTGCATATGCTTGATCGGCAGTCATGAAAAGAGTTAAGGTCATGGAAAATAAGCGAGCCTGCGAGACTTTCACAGATTAGAAAGGCATATTAACTAAATGAAATACGGAATTCTGGATTGGATACTGGAAGAGAAAATTAGAGAAAAAAAAACGGGTAAATCTGAGTTAAGGTCTGTAATTTATTTAACAGTATTGCAGCAATACTAATTTCCTCATTTTAATCACAGTACTATGGTTATATAAACTGTCAACATTAGGGGAAGTTGTGTAAAGGGTGTATGTGAATGCTCTGTACTATTTTTGTGCCTTTCTGTAAATCTAAAATTATTTCAAAATAGAATATAAAATACTGCAGGGAATCATTCTTCCTAATAAAACTATTACAATTCTATCTAGAATGCTTTCAATTTTGTGCATAAACTTGATACACTAAGTCCTAAAATGTTATTTTATAGGAGACAGAAAAGGTTTGAAAGTTTGAACTAGTATTCATTTAGTTGGTACTAATAGGTGTCAACTCATGATTCTATAGACTCATAGTATTTATGCAAAAATATTAACTTTGAATATTTTCCCTCATATTTCAATACTATTTTCAATTGACATTCAGGAGAAGAACTAGAGAAACATACAATGCTGGGAGGGGTAATTTGATGAGTTTAAATAGTCCATTCCTTACATCTCTTGGAAAGTTCAGTGAAGGTATCCCAAAGAGTTGGAGATTTCTACTGCTGCAACTGATGCTAATATTTTTTCTCTGGTTCCATCCATTGGGATTTTGTAGAACATGGCTTATTCTCTTATGTAGAATGGAAAGGAAGTTGCATCTTTTGGGGGCAACCTGATCTTTAGTTTGACTCAGGGGCTGGGAGGAATAACAGCTTCATATCTACAGACAGAAAGCCAAGGCCACTGCGGCATTCTAGATTTCAGATCTAATCCTGATAACAGATATATATTCAGATAGCATCATGGCAAACAGTACACATTTCCATGGCTCTTAGAGGACCATGTAAGAGGAACTGAAGCCCTCATCATTGTAAAGAACCATTTATATGCGCCCCACCATTTTTAGAAGAGCAAGTAATTTTTAACTAATAGGTAAATTGTAATCATTTATACCCATTGTATCAATACTGAAAATGTTTAGGTTAAATTCACATAGTATTAGACAAATTTAAAAATGATGACCCAGATCTTTTGAATCTGCTTTGAGATTTAACTCAACAACCTTTAGTTTCTGTTTGGAAAGATCTCAAAGGCTTTTATCAAGGCTAAAAACTTAGGAGAAGTATGTATTTTCTTTTTTGTTTTTATTGAAGTATAATTAACCTACAATGTCCTATTAGTTGCAGGTATACATCATAGTGATTCAATATTTTTATACATTAAGAAATGATCCCCACAATAAGTTTACTTAACATCTGTCACCATACAAAGTCATTACAATATTATTGACTATATTCCCTATGCTGTATATTACATACCCATGCCTCATTTATCTTACACTTGGAAGTCTGTTTTGCCTGCCCTGTACCTCTCCCTGCTCTAGAAACCAACAGTTTGTTTTCTGCATCTATGAGACTGTTTCTGTTTTGTTTTTATAGATTCCACATATAAGTGAAATCATACAGCATTTGTCTTTGCCTGACTTAATTCACCTAGCATATAATAAAAAACCCTCTCTGTCCATCCATGCTGTCACAAATGATAGATTTCATTATATGCATTCTTCTGAAATCTATGAATAAGCAAACTTAATGATACTTTTTTCCCCTGATATTTTCTGCTCAGTAAGCTGCTTTAGAGTTGGAGGAGATCAGGGCATAGCAACTGTTAACACATGGAGCCACAGGGCGCTTCCACTCGCTTTTTGTAGGATAACATTCTTACCTTGCTGGAGAACTTAAGGTCGTGGCACAATGTGCTTTGCACCCTCCCTTGGATTCTGAGTGCTTTCATCACACCACACTCACCACAAGCACACAATAGATTAAAAATATCTTGCACTTGAAGGTGTGACCGCGATTTGAACTTTGTAGACTACTCTGTAAAGGAAATAGCCAAAGGATGCTTCTAGAGATAGATTCTTACTCTTAAATGACATGTTGTATGAGAATCATGAGTTTCCTACATGTCACTGAAGAATAGTGAATAGAAATGGTGAAAGTGTAGAGGAAACAAACGCTCTAATTCTCTTAACATTTTCTGAATACCTTTGCTATGGTTTTCCGAGATACATGATTTTCAGGATGATTATTCAATATTAATACAGCCAAATAAGAGTTTGTAAATGGTTTGCAGTGTGGTCGCATGACATTTACATGAAATGTACATGTACTTCTTAATTTACATGCAACTCTTATGTGGAATTTACATGGAATTCTCAAATCTTTCCCTAGTGTCCCTACTTTAAACACCCTGAGTTCCAACTCATCCACATTCTGTATAAATTTGAACAATGCCTTTAAAAGAAGTGGGACTTGGTTTCCTTATAAACAAGGTGGGATTAAAGTTTTACATCTACTTTATGGAAATATTATGAATATTTCAATATTGCTATCAAGTTATATTCATCTCTCTGATGGGAAGATGTCACAGAAACCAAAATATTATTATTATCTGCATCTAGCCTGACTGAACTTTAAAGCCCAAAGGCTTTGTCTTTGTATATAAAACTTCAGTCTGAAAGATCAGGATTTGTTTTTGAATTTCATCAACTTTCTAGTGCTATCAATAATGGACAAAGTCAAAGGTGAAACACTGGCTATATTAAAAAGAAAAAAAAAAAAGAACTCAGATAGAAAAGCAGGCATGGAAAGACGGTGGCTGAGGACACAGGGACGGGTTACATGGGCCAGAGGCAGGGGTTGGCACCCAGTAACTCTGTACAATACCAGCCTCATTTTCACATTCTGGCAGAAGCTGCTCTGAAATATCTACGTTCCATTAATTTCTGCACCTTGGATCCAGAGAAATAATGTCGGAAGACTCACTCTACCTTTCTCAGGGTTTAGAAGCCACTACTTGGCATTCTGATATAGAAAGTAAATAAAGTGATTTGTTTGAAAGACACAAATATGCAAGGAAATATGGTTTACAGAGATCCTGTGCCTTGGATTTTTCTACATAATGGTAATGTCATATATTCTGCCTCACCAGCCTATGATGGTTATCAAATCCTATGCCCTGAGTTTGGAAAATATGACTAACAGATACGGCATTTTAAAGTTGATAATCACACTCCAATGGAAGAAACTGAAGTCTTAATTAAATGGGTCAGTCACATCTTCCCTAGAATTTTCTTTTCATAAATGTTGCTAACAATGACCACTTACATGTGTCTGATTTTAATGAACCCTCTCCAAGGGGAATTTTTACTATAGCAGACAAGTGCTTAGATCTTTCCTAGACCTGAAGTCCCAGGATAACTGGCAACTTACCAGTCTTAAGGTTTATAGAAACCTGCATTACAACACAAACTTGGACAGTTCCTGAAGAGAAGGGGGCCTTGCAGATTCGCATTTCACCTTCTATTTCTCTCCACACTATGTTCTTCCCTTTGTCACACTGTACTACCATGTTCTTTAAAATTTATCTCCCCTCATAGACTGGGGGCCCTGAACGTCCGGTACTCTGAGGCGTTTGCTCCGTACTAGGATGTGCTGAGTGAATGAATGCAATATACAACAGAAGGTGCATCTTCTGTTCATTAGAATTCTAAAGTCAACCTATGTATCTGTTTAAATATAGTCTTAATGTAGGAATGAAAGCTAAGATAAAAAGGTAGAGCAAGAGAGAAAACTGGCAGAGGTGATGGGCATATCTCCAAGAGGTGCCGATCCAAGGACAGCAGATTTTCGATGCTGAATTGCCCTCCCCTGCTCTGACCACCTCCCCTCCTGCTTAGGGTCATCCTTTCGACCCACAGGCACTCACGCTGGAGGCTGCTACCTGCGGAGCAGCCACAAAAGGAAAGGTAGCTCGCAGGATGTTATAATTCAAATGGAAGGTAATGTTAATCAAGATGCCCACATTATAATGAAGAATAAAATACTTCAAAAATAACATTCAAATCAATATTAAGGAAAATATATATGTCTTGATAAGAGAATAGAAGCATATATGACCATCTGCCAGCAATGATTTGCTCTCAAGGGTGGAACTGTGATAGGTCATTTTTATTTCCTTCTTGTTTTAATGTCTTTAAAATTTTATGTAATAGTTATCACATCTTATGCTCTAGAAACTTAAAGTTTATTGGAAAATACAACATGAACCGATAAATGTTCCTAATACAAGCAAATTAAAAGAAATCAAACATGGTCTTTTCTCCTTGTTAGGAAATCAAACCCAAAACTTAAAAAAAAAAACAATATGGATCTCGCTCTCTATGCTTCTGATTGTTGCAATTTGTTTGCTGCAGCTACTTGGGTTGTGAGGGATGTCACAGAGTTCTCTGCCATTACCATAATTAAGGACAAGGTTCTGGAAGGCCATCCTAACAATAATAGAGGGATCTTCTGTCAAAGCACAATCCTTTCTTGAGTCCAAATCACGTAAATGGGTGTATTCTCATATCTGGACACATTAGTGTGTGTTAAGTGGAGTGTTTTCAACTGCAAGTCACAGAAACTGTGACTGAAATTGGCTGAAACGACTAAAAAATGTATTAGGTCACTTAAAACACCCCGAGGCAGGAAAAGTTCAGGGCACGCCGCCATTAGCTTTCTGGCTGTTCTCCTGGCCCTGGCCTCCTCTGTAAGGCTTGTTCCTCAAGTTGGCCTCAACATGGCGGCCAGCAGTGACGGGGGCCTGTCTGCTGCCTTCTTCACGTCTCTGGAAGGGCAAGGGAACCTCTCCCCCAAGGATGAGATAAAAGCCCTTCCCATCAGTTTATTTGGGCCAATAATGAAGTTAGAGAATATGCTATGATGTTTGGCTTAAGTCTCATTTCTAGAACCAATCCCAGGCAAGGGAGGAAATTGCCTTCATTGATTTAGCCTCAGGATGGGAATAGGATTAACTGCCCCTGAATCTTATGTACTACACAGGGAAGAGTTTGTTTCTCGGGGGGGAAAAAAAGGCAGGACTGGGTGGGGGTGGAGTTCTAGTAAATGGAAGAAAAGGGGTCAAGGAACAGTATCTACTCCATGGTCGTATAGTCATGGTGGGAAAAAAAAATCATCAAGATATGATTCAGGACACCCAGCATCTATGCCAGGGGTAGGCATTAACAAACCATTTAACTGTGAAGAAACTCACAAAATGTCTGGGTTTCAGTTATGTAGCAATAGCAAGCTGGAGTAAAAATAATTCTATGGCCCCATTCAGCTCCATTATCAGATTGTTATTCATTCCCTCCCTTCGCCATCCTGGCTGCCTGCTCCCCAGCACACAAAGCACCCACTACAGCGTATAGGTAAATACTTCTAAGGAGTGATTTTTTTTTTTTTTGCCATCTATCTCATGGCTGATCGGCCAACTGCTATGACCCAGCACAGCAAAACAGTGTGTGGTGCAATTATCTGGGAAATATAAGACCGTCTGTGCCATCAAAGAATGCAGGGATGGGTGGGCTTTGTTTCCTGAACAACCTGCCTGGTCACTGTGGATGGTCCCCAAATCCTCAGATAAATGGACAGGCCTCCACTTCTATTTGGCTGCATAACTCCAGCTCTTTAGGATCAGGATCAAACTCCTTGCTGTAGAGATAAGATCATTTATGCCACATTTTAAAAGCAAGGGTCCCTTTTGAAAGTCTCATTTTACTCTTTTAGTGTCACATGACACTCTTTTTCACTATCCCAGAGGGTCCTAGGACCTACAGCAGAGGCCCTTGTGTTTTCTACAATAGCATATATCAATAATAAGTATGAGATATACATGAATTGAACTCATATAATGCTTCTGGTCTTCCCACAAATAATTTCAGAAACTTAACAGAAATCGTTTCAACAAAAGCTGTCACACTGATGGCTGTACATAGGTGTTCAAATTTCTGAGAATAATTATTTCATATCTGTAAAAATCATAATGGCACGAAGTAAGAAGACCACCAATTTGTAAGGGAGAACTTGATCTCACTGAAAGGGAATTAAAAGCTTGCAAATACATGCAAGTAAAGAACATTGATATTTTATGACTCAACTAATAAAAAAAAATCACCAAATACATTAAAAAAAAAAAAGCAAACGCTGCCTAAATTGTGGAATCAGCTGTAGGAGCTTGAGAACTGACTTCTCTGAGAAATTTCTGCTGGGCTTACAGATGCTAATACCTTCCTATTTTCCCACGCTGATGTCATATGCAAACTACCATGTCAAGAACGCATTTGCAGAATACATAAGTAGTGGAATGAAACATTATTAGTTCTTATTTGCAGCTGCTGCCAGCCCAAGCTCTAATTGGAATTACAGTGAATTTAAAAGCAGTGGACACTCCAGGATCTGAATAACATACACAGAGCTGCCATCCAAGGCCTACAGTCTCTCAAAGTGCACACTTTTGAAAGGCAAAGTTAAATAACCCCCATGCCCATAGCTTGACAAATGCAGTTTTAAAGGTATTTCCGCAGTTGTGAGTTCAAATCTTTGCTAAATTACATACGGATCACTTTGACCCATGACAGATTTAAAATGGAAACATACCATATGCTTTTGTTTATTGAGGTTTTATTTCTCTTTGCTCCAAAGTAATTTTTAAAAAGGTCTTGGTTTCTGGATTCTTCTCCATCGCAATGAACAAGCTCCCACTTTAAATGTTTCCTGATTACTGGCTGCTTCTCAGGCTAATAAAAGCTGCTAAATCACTGCTGGGACAAAGGTCCCCACTGTGGTGCATGAAAAAGAAGATTTACAGTCATATGCTATGTGAACAGCCTTGTCAGGGCAACACAGTGCCCCACGACTGTGACAGGCCAAAACAAACCGCACACCAGATCTGATTTCAGACTTACATAAGAGGCCAGCGGGGCTGCAGCCTCAGTGCTTAGGAGAAAGAACTGGATTGAGAAGGGGCCATGAGAGGATGAGTGGGGGACAGGCCGGGCAGTTAGCATGCACCTGATTTTAATGACTGATTTCCTCAGAAAGCCGAGGCCCACTGTTAATCTGCTTCTTTGCCCATTGTTCTCTGTAACTCCTTCTTTGCTCACCACTTCTGCACACAGACACAATCACAATCACACCTGCCAGAAACACCACCCAACCGCTGGGGTAACTGTAGTGTAATGGCTGTATTAACAACTATAGAAAGGAGACGCCAGTTAAAGTTCTAGGATGGCAAGATCTCTTTTTAGTGGGGACTGAATTTGTAATACCATCTTACTAGCAAAGAAATCAGGGGCTACACGGTTGTGGCCTGGTGCTACCAAATAGTCACTGGTCATCTGAATTTTCAGGCTAGTATTTCAACTATCTTTCCACTTCTACTGGGACCTTTGCTTTCATTCATTCCTCAACAAATAAACAAACAGAAAGCTTGTGTTGGAGCTATGATCTGATAAATGCTTGTGAAAATAGATAGTGGACCTCTATTCTTTTTTTTTTTAAGTTATTCAAATCGCATCTAGAAGAGACTGGACTTCAGGTAGCTCTACACTCCCTTCTAAGGTTTGGCGGTGGCTAAACAGGGCTGGCTGTGCCTGCTCATTGTTTATGCAGCTTCCAAACAACAAACTACTGCAACTGTCCAAAAAGAAACGAAAGAGCCCAGGTGCTTCGGTGAAGCATACCTTCCCTGATGTAGGATAGGAGGGTGCAGACAAAAGCTGTGACGATTGGGCCCAACCTGGGCTTCTCAGGTTGCGGTTGCAGAGAAAGGAAGGAAGTCCAGTTCAAGAGGTAAATATACCACACCAGGCGTCAGGAGGCCCAGGTTCTGGTCCTGGTTGTGATGCTAACTAGGGTCACATCACGCAAATTGCTTTATTCCTCATGTTCTCAGTTGCCTTGCCTGTGCAATAGGGTTTGAACCAGATCAGCGATTCTCAAACATAGGCATAGGCTAAGATTGATCACTTACAGGTCTTGTGAAAGTACAAATTGCTGGGCCTGATCTCTAAAGTTCCTGATTCTGGGGTGGGGCCCAGAATTTGCATTTCTAACAATTTCCCAAGTCATGCCGATTCAGGGAACCACTCACTGAGACCTACAGAGCTAGATGATTCCCAAAGGATCCGCAAGTTTTACATTGCTACACATCATCTCATGGTATCTCTAGACTGTTGTATATTGTTTATGCCTGGGCCAAGAGAATTGAGGAGTAGCCATAACTCAGCCTCCTATGGTTTTAGTAGAAAACCACAAGGTTCCAGTTTTCTTTGAAGTCATTTGGTTGATAAAACAGAAGGTAATGATAAGTGTCCACTTGAAAGTATAAGATGATTTTTAAAAAAATTTTGGCAGTCTAGCAATCAATAGCTGTACAAATTGACCTGCAAAGACCCAGCAGTGAAATTCACTTGTTGATTAACTCATGTTAATAGACTCTCATTCTTATTATTGTGATTATTCTTTCTTTGTGTCTGTTTATTTCCTGCATTTAAAATCATGCTTGTTACACACCTTTCAGCACAGTGGTTATAGTTAATAATACTGTATTAAATACTTGAAAGTTGCTAAGAGGGTAGATCTGAAATGTTCTCACCATAAAAGAAATAGTATTTAGGTGATGTGTATGATGCAAGTATTAGCTAATGCTATGGAGGCAGTCATTTTGCATGTATACCAAATGTAAGTACATATGCATGTAAGTATAGCAAATCAGCACACTGCACATGTTAAACATGCATAATGTTAGGTGTCAATTATATTTCTATAGTGCAGGAAAAAAAATAATGAAATAAAAAAATAAAACCATGTTTGTTACATAAATTCACCTCACTACTGAATGCTACTCTAGTTCTTGGTAAAGAAGTGCTTGCCTGTGGAGTCATGGGTAAATCATATAATACAAATTTATGGTCTAGTTCTGTTATCAACAAAATGTGACCACAGAGAATTCACTTCATTATTCTGGGCCTCAAAATTCTTATCTGTAGAATGAGGACATTCTTGCCTTGAATTAATAGTATTTGCTTATGATTCTGGATTTCCAAATATGTGAGTACATATGCCACTGATGAGATTCTATTTCAGAATCAGCCCATTTTGCACACTGTTAAGTACTGATAAGAAGTTCTCCCTTTAGCGAACCAAAATTTCTCCCAGTGTTTCGTTCACCCCTTCACCCCAGTTTTATTCCTTGAGGCCTACAGATCAAGCTTAATTTCCCTTCCGCACGATGTCTCTTCCAGTTTTGGAAGCTACTTAGCCTTGCCTCCCCCAAACTTTTCTTCTCTAACCTGAGCATTCCTGTTCTTTCAAGGGCCTACTCAATGTAATACTTTAACCCTCTATGATACGGGGTGCTCTTCTAGTTTATATCCTCTAAAAATGTGCTCCCAGCATTGAATACAATATTTTCCTTATGGTCTGACAACACAAAAGAGTGGACAGATTTTCTCCATTATTATTGATAATACAATTCTATTAATGAATGCTATTAATAGAATTTATACATGGAGATTAACAGAAAAAAGAATCACTTCATTGACAGCCAGAGCACTTACTGATTCCAACTTTTATATGAAAAGTTTAATTCACTTGAAATTTCTCATTTGTAATGTGGCACAATTCTCTTTCCTTTAATTGCATAACTTTGTGTTAAGATTAGACTTCAGTTTTTAAATACAATTAATTTCTCAAGCAAGGTAATCAATTAAGTTGAAAAATGGGACCTGTGGCAAGATTTTCTCTCCTAAAATAGGGTTACCTCAAACTGTGTGTCACTGTCAGTGGGTTGTAAAATCTTACTGGGTCACATTTTTCTTCTCTTTAAATTAAAAAAAATTATTATGGGGAATGTCCAACATATAGAGAAGTGGACAAAATAACATGATGAACCACCATGTGTACATCACTTGGCTTCAATAATTATCATTTTATAGTCAATTTCATCTCATCTGTACCTCACCTACTCTTCCTCCTCCTGAATTATTGTGAAAAAAACTCCATGCATCATATCATTTCATCTAAAAATAAGAAAATAAGCACTCTTTATATAACTATAAAGTTATTATCACATCTGAAAACAAATTTTTCCCTGTCACCACATATTCAGTCATTATTCAAATTTCCAATGTTTTCATAAATATTTAAATTGTGCAACCGACATCTAAAAAATTGAAAATAAAACAATGGAATATTGCATACATAGTAAGGACAAGCAGTATATTATGACACTTTAGTTAAATTTATGTGCATTGTGTGTGTGTGTATGTGTGTATCTGGGTATGTGTCCTAGGTTATGAGGAAACATTTTTCAACAGTGGGACAAGTCAAAAAAGTTTAAAGACCAGTTCTAGACATACAACATTATTTACTAATACACAAAGGCTTTTACAGAGCACAGTTCTGACACGTTTATATTTCTCCTAGTGGAGTTGATAGAACGCGCCCTAGACTCTGCCATTTACTGTCTTTGTAATTGTGGACAAATTGCTACACATCCCTAGGCCTCAGTTACTTCACCTGGAAAATAAGTTGGTGAAACAAACTCAAGTTTCCCAAAGGATGATGCTCAGAACAGCGGCTCCATTAGGTGTGGTATAAAGGTTTGGAAAATGCATCTACAATTTCCCCAACTTGAAGATTCATAATGCATATTGTTAGCATTTAAGAAAACACAAAAAAATAGAATTCCTTTTAATATTTAAACCGGTTTTCTCCCCCCAGGACCTTTTTTTTCCTTTCATCATATTAATCAATATCCCTGGATGACCTCAGTAAAGCTCCTTTCAGTACTAATATTCCACACAGTTCTGTGGTCTAACATTATGTGATATGGAGGAGTTGATGTTCTTATGTTGGAAAGGTATTGCTGTTACTGGAGAAAGATATCTGTGAAGCAGATCAAATGAATAGCCCTGAATTTGGTGGTGAGATTTATGCCTCACAGAGACCATTGCTTTCTTGTAGAGTTGCACCATGGATTATCCTGTGGATGTGACAGTGGTCAGGGCTCGGAGGCATCCCTCTGATGGAGATGGTTGCTTTGTGCCCTGGACTGGCTAAGTGCACAGCCTGCCACGCCACCATGTTGCCACTACTTGCAGTTTTCTGTTAACCCTATCTGTCCTGTCTCAGCCCAGGTTTGTTCTGTAACAACCCTGTCTGGTTTATAGCATCCGGGCTGGCTTATTTTTGCCTGCTCTGGCTTCCCAGAGACGACAGTTTGGAAGCAGTACTTTAATATGCCCTTAACAGTATTTTATCCTCCCGGACACAACTGTGCCACCCTCGGCCACTCTGCGTGACAAGGAACAGAAATGAGGAAAAGTTTTATTTTCAACCTATTTTGAATAACAACTAGTTCTGTGCTTGAAAAATCTTTAGTGGTTCTATCAATCAATTAAAAAATATTCATGTCGTGAAACGGACTCCACCGTAACTTCTGAAAATCAAACAAATGGTAACCACTATAAATTTTTTCCAGGACAAACTTTTTGTGAGACAAAATCTCAATTACTCTGAGAGATTTTTAGATGCACTGTGAATATGCTTAAGATTAAACCAAACTAAATGAGCTACTCTAATTATCTAATTGTACTGTATACTTTTCGATGCCTAAATTTTCAATAATGTGAAAATAAATGTCATGTCATTTGCCTCAGTGGACATGCTCTATGTCCACATCAGCACTGTCCAGTAGAATATAATGCAAGCCTCACATGTAATTTAAAATTCTCTAGAAGCTTCATAAAAGAAAAAGTAAAATGAAACAAGTGAAATAGTAGAAACCTATTTTAGTTAAACCAATATATCTAATATCATAATTTTATCAGGTGAGCAATATGAAGATTATCAATGAGATATTTTACATTAACTTTTTTGTAGTCTTCAAAATCCAGTATGCATTTCTAGCTTATGCAACTTGCCAATTTGAACTAGCCACATTCAACTGCCCAAACGCCACAATGGGCCAGTGGATGCCAATTTGGACAATGCAGCTCTAGATGTTCATAGAAAATAGAATGCCAAACAGATATTTATTCTTTGGGCTGCCCTTTGTTTATGACCAGCATATGGGACTAACCTGACAATTGCTTTCTTCCAGAATTGCTATATAAAAAGAGAAGAGAAAACTGTTTGAAGTGACATCCTTTCCTTTTTCAAACGGACTGTCAAGTGGTAATTGAAAGGTGGAAGGGGCCAAAGTCAGCACTGCCCAATGAAAACGAAGTTGCAGGCAGCTAGAAATAAAAATGACTTTTTTTTTCTATTGGAAACTAATAGAAAAGTACTCTCAACCCTGGCTAGGCTTAAAGGCCACTTGTGGAGCTTCAAAACTGATAGTTACCCAAGCCCCACCCCTGATCTGCTAAATGAAAAGTTCTGGAGATACAGTTCATGTGATCTTGATATGCAGTCAAAGTTAAGAGCCACTTACTAGTGGCTCAGTTAATCAATGGTTATTAAGTCAGTTAGGGCTGGGAAAGGGTATATTTCTCAAAAGAGTAAGTTCCGTTCTTTACCGTCACTTCTAGATGGGCATTTGAAAGTAACTTTTCTTTCATAGCATTTTAAAAGCATAGATTGGCTTTTCTCTACTTTAGCTGAAAAAACACTTGAGATTAGAAACACATTCCACTTTTAAAACATTAAATGAATTGACCAGGGGAAGATAAAAGGTAATTCAGAATACTTGAGAAAACTGATAACTGTGTTTTTTAATTGTGTTTATAAGACAAATTGATAAAATTACTAATGTGGCCAGAAGAAAGGGAATTAGAAATAGCATAACATCCTTAAAGTGGGAGGATGAGATGAGCAGTTTCCCAGGATGTGTACGAGAAGGTGCACCACTTTCACAGAAAACAATTTAACGTTAGATTTCAAAAGTCTTTAAATACTGATACTATTTGGTGCAGTATTCTCATTCTGATGTGGTCAAAGACTTAAATAAAGGATTTAGAATTTAAATAAAGGACTGGAATTGCATTACTTGTAACTGATTTTATTTGAAAGAACCTAAATACCCAATAATGGTGCAATTACTAAACAAACATGAGGTATCCCATTATGCATATTATGGACCATGATATAAGTTTACGAAAAATACCTAAGATCATGGGAAAATACTTAGAATACTTTAAATGGAAAAGCAGGAGAGTGACTAGGATACTATATCTGTTGACAGTGTGATCTAAAATGTGAAAAACACAAGTATGTATGTATGTATATATACATAATAGCAAGGAAGGCTGGAAGAAAATTCACCAATATGTTTTGAAATGTTCATTGATTTTTGTTAATTGTTTTCTTCATACATTTCCGCATTGCCCACGTTCTCTGCAAAGACTAGTTATTACTTTTGAAGCCACATTGTTTTCAGGGTAGCTGCCTTGCACCACTCCAGGACCCAGAACACTGCAATGTAAATGGTCGCCTCTGAAACTGTGTAGTGTACCGTCTGTGCAGCTCTAAGCAGTGGCTCAGATTATATTGTAAATCCACTTATTCTAAAAAAATAAATTGCAAGATGGAAAAACTAAAAAGAATTAATCTGCACAAAAAATACTGAATTCCATGGGATAAAGAAAATCTTTTCTAACCAGAAAGCTCATTTCCAGTATATGGCTTGTCCCTGTGTTTCCATGGGATAAAGAAAAATCTTTCCTAAGCAGAAAGCTCATGTCTAGGATACGGCTTGTCCCTGTGTTTTCTTGGAATTATACAGTTTTCACACTTTCAGCCACCAGAAACTGCTGTTTCAGAGAGGCTGAAGTTGTGAAAATACTTTCTAAATGCAAAAAACAAAACTATTATGTCATCTCAATAAAGGTAATACTGTTTAAAAGCAAAAAGTAATGTCTGGGAGTACAGAAAGTGATCACAAGAAAAGTCTCAATGATGGCATTTAAATAGACAATCAGCTATTTATCATTGGTCATGCTAATGATGTGTCTGCTTTTCAAGACACGTGTCTCTTGAAAAAATGATTTTCAAGTATTTGAGTCATTCATATTTTGAATTTCCATATTTAATTTCCATATTGCAGGTTATTATTTCTCAAGCCCACTGTCAATAGCCAAAAAGATGTATAAAGTGTTTCCAAACTTAATTGACCTGGGAACTTTTTCCCTCCAGAGGAATTGTCCCAGCTTAACCAGACTATTTTTCTACAACTTCTCTTCAACTTTCTCATTTCTATGCTTTTACACTGGCTTGTTCCTCTTCCGGAGGATACTATACCTCGTTCTCTGATTTTCAAGGCTTTTTCAGACATTACATATTTCACAGAACCTCTCCTGACCACCGAAATTGGAGAACTGGATTCACCCGACTACTGGAACAGAGAATGACTGGGTTGTGATAGTGTTACATATATTTACTGTAAACTTAGACTTGGCTTATTTCAGAGTCCATGGGGCTAGTTTTCTTTTTGGCATAAATAATGGAGAGATTCAGTGGATACCAAAAGTCACTATGGTATTACTCCTAGCAGAACCACCAGTGTGACAGAAAGCACCCTGACTGAAATAACCTTTTAGGTTATAACAGTGTATCTGAAAGGCCACTTGTGAAGCAGAAAATAGGAAGGGAGGGAGGACCTTTAAGTAGATTAAACCATGAACTCCACCTAGCCTAATGCTAGCCAGCTATCACTTTGAAACGCAGAAGCAAGGACCCCCAATATTAATGCTGCAGTGGAAGTACAACAATTCACAATTGTGGAGTACATCATAGGTTCCAAAGAATTTCAGTGTACATCCACATTTAAGTACCACAATATCCTGTATGGTTAATCCCAATTTTAAGATGAAGTGAATGAGCTTCTGAGGAGCTAAGTGCCCTTGACCGTTTCCCCAATGCATACAACTCGTTAGTGGCTGTGCTGAATGCAAATTCTAAAGACCACTTTTCAAAATTTATATTTATTCCTCTGGATGATGGAGACCTGGCTGGGACCGCTGTCATCCATCTGCAGGTGGGATTGATTTAGCTGAAGGAACTGGCTGGGTGGCGGAAGCCCTCCTCCCTCCAAATCCCTGTGCACACTGAGGACAGAAGAATCTGCACCTGTTTCTCCCAGGATGTGCATGGCAAAAAACCCAAAGGAGAGCTGGTGGGATGGGCCTTGGAGTCAAGGACATGAGAGCCCGGTGAGGTAGGGGATGGGGGAGTAAAATAAGCATGAGAGGAGATGGGAGAAAAGATTGGGGCCCTGAGGATGAATGATGATTTAACACTGAACTTACCCTGCAAATCAGGACCACATCCCTTAGTGTATACATGTATTTACTTAGACTCACTGCAGGAAAATTAGAAATTATAAGGCAATCAATGGAGCATATCCCTTCCCCCATCTCCGGTTTTAATAACTTACAGCACAGAATTGTGCAATTCTGCAGAGGCGTCCTGTGGTCGCTGGAAAGTAAAGAACAGTCTTAACGTGTGTGAGTGAAGGAAAGCGGGCTTGCTGTACAGGTGTGGGCCTTTTCAGTCTCCCTCACGTGACCGGCTAGCAATCAGCATCAATAGCTGTGTCCTCACATCAGAAGGATAATGATAGAGAATGGAGCAAACAGGGCCGCCAAGGCAGACAGCAAGCTTGGGAGTGTTTGGCCGGGGAAACGAGTAATGAAGACAAAATAAGAAAGTGAAAAGGTATTGTGTCTGCTGACAGTACATTTCACTGGCTCTTCTTCACCAAAGAGAGTCACTGGCACAATATCCTGAAAGATTCCATCCAATTTAAACCCTAGGTCAAGAGATTGGAAATAAAATCCTCTAGCAGTTTGAGTCTAGCTTCAAGATGTTCTATTTAATTGCAAGCCCAAGCCCACATCACATCCTAGTTTATACAGATAGATGAAACTCAGCTTCATATTCTATGCTGAGACTGTGTTTCTCAGTAATTTCCTTTCATGCTCTGATGAAGTGATATTAATTTCCTTTGCATTACGACATAGGAAAACATCTCCCAACTCTCTTTTAAAGATCATTGATAGAGGATTATATTAGCTTTTGATACAAGTGATTAGGGAGATACTGTTTACTGGCTCAATTTGTTTTTATATGAAAATATATGCATCATTTCAATAGTTCCACTCTTTTGCTTTCTCCTCCATCAAGCTAAGGTTTTTATCTTTAAACCAAAATTCCTTGGACTTCTAAATCAATATATTTTTCATTTTTATATGTTTTTGCTTTCTTTTAAAATATTCTTGGTCTTACTTATTGTCTCTTATTTATTACTTACATATTATCTTATCACTTTATTTCCTGAAACATAGTTACTTTTAATATAAAATTTCAGTTTTATACAAAAAATATAATTTTATATTTTGGGTCTTAGAATTCTACTATCTGAAGTCTTTGTGAATCTAGTTTTTCTCTCTAGTGTTTCTGCCAGAGCATCTTATTTGTTTCAGCATTTTGGTCACTTTTTATTTTTAACTTATGTTCCTTAGAACTTTGTATGAATTCTTTGAGGTCTGGACTGATTTCCAGATAGGATTGCATTTCCTTCTATTAGGCATCTGAGCATACTACTAATTTACTAAAAATACATTTTTGGATTGGATTGGGCTTCTTCCCCCCACAAAGGCAGCAGAAGTTTGGACTGAAATCCACAGGATTATTTTTTGGTTATTCATTCTCAAGAAAGATGCTTTTTCCTGTAATGTTAAGGTTGAGGCATTTATGGTCCTTTCCAACTTTATGCGGTGGTGTCTCAGTAGAATCCCCATTGGGGAAGGCCTAAATATCATTATCTGGTCTCCTGAACCTTGTCCCTTCCTCACCAACCACCCCCATGGCCATCAGAAGTGGAGCTCATGAGGGTTGGCAGATGGCCGGGGGATGAAAGGCAGCTTAAATGCTTCCTTCTCTCTCTTTCTTGTTCTAGATTAATTATGCTTATAAGTTTTATTATAAGGGAAGCATATTTTCCTACACAAAACCTGGTATTTAAACTTTGAAAAGCTCTCACAATTTAAACACACATCAAAACGATAAATACCTCTCTCCTAGAACAACACTGTCACTAAAAGTACAAAAATGCAGTTTAGGAAAAGAATAAATTACAGGTTGAAGACATTCAGTTTAAGAAAATGCAAGGCAGGTTTGAGGATAAGAAGTTTGTTTGAAGAAGGAATTGTCCTTTTTACTATGTATTTCACCCTAAGTTTTTATTGTAATAAATATTTTATCATTCTAAACTGTCTTTTAAAAATATAATGGTATAATAGACTCCACATCTTTCAGTCTTGTTTTCACATTGGCTTTTTTTTTTCCTCTCAAAAGTCATTCATGCTGATAGATTGCTGGCATGGGTACAACATGGTAGAACCACAACAGAGAGAAGTTTGAAAATTTCAGAAAATAACAAATGCATTACCCTTTGATTCAGCCATATCCCTCCTGGAAATCTGTCCTATAGATTTAGCTGCACACCTACATCATATATTATGGGCATCCCAAATGATCGTCAATGAAGGAATATTTAAACCAAGAATGCTTCATCTATTCAATGGAATACTATGCAGCTTTAAAAAGGAGAAATGTTCTCTGTACTTATAATGATACATTTCAAGACATATCAAGTGAAAAAACCCAAATTACAAAATAGAGTATATTTTACCTTTTGTACAGTAGAGGAGGAAATTACTAAGGAATTTTCTTATTTGCAGTATGTATTAATTTATTAACAAACATGTACCTAACATTTCTTATTTGTCAAGAACTGTTCTATGTATTCTTATGAATGTTAATCTGATTCACCCTCATTTAAGACTCTTTAGGTGGATCTGTTTTCCCCATGTCTGCAGATAAATAAATTGAAGCAGAGAGAGGATAAGTAATATGCCCAAGGTCGCAAAGCTAGGAAGTAGAAGAATATACCAGAAATGAATAAAAATGATAAACTAGAGGCAGGTTAGGGCACAGTGAGGGTAGATAGGGCAGGACAGGGTAGAAGGAAGAGGTCTCAATGCATACCCCCTTTTTTTGGCTATTTTTTTTATTAAGGTATTATTGATATACACTCTTATGAAGGCTTCACATGAAAAAACAATGTGGTTACTACATTTACCCATATTATCAAGTCCCCACCCATACCCCAATGCAGTCACTGTCCATCAGTGTAGTAAGATCAATGCATACCCTTTTATATTTTATATTTTTATTTTCAAAGTATGTGGATAAAGAATATACTCAAACTAACAAAAGAAAAATTTAAAAAAATACCCAGTATTTTTTGTTGTTTTCCATGGAAAGGATTTCATTTGCCATTTTGCTGGAAGAGGAGGTTGCAAAGGGGAGTCAGTAAATTCTGTTTATTCCAGCCCTCCCTTTCCATCACACTGACATAAAAAGATATTTTCTTTTAAATAAAATACTCTTTCCTTTGCCATTTTAAATTAGAAAATGATGATGGCTTTTGTGTCTGGGAGATGACTTAAGGGCTGAAGCCAGAAGCAAGTTATTTTGTTTTTCTTTAAAAATGTTATTTATTTGTTTTTTTTTTTGAGGGGTTGAGGTGGATAGGTGATCTGGTAATTTAAGCACAAAACTTAAGGTTTTCTGAAATTGTGCTTGAAAATGATGCTTTGTTTTACCCACACATGGAATTCATAGTAAAAGTGGCCCCATACCACTACCCCTGGTTTCCTGCCACCCTTTATTCCTTTACCCTGTTTATTGGCATTTATCAAGAACTGCCATTTGTATCATTTTTGTTGTCCTGTTTATTTGTTTATGGTCTGTTTCCCTTTACTGAAATCATGGATAAAATGCTTTATGAAGGCAAGAATCTTGTCTCGATTATTGATATGTAGCCCAGTGCACTTAGAAACAGTGGCCCACTTTCAATAAATACTTATTGAAGTTATTAATAGAAAGTCCCAGTTTACTCTCTCTATATAAATACACATGTTTAAACTGCACATTTTTTACATCACTTTCTGTTTCTTTTATTTGTTCTCATCCAAGTAGCAACCAGTGTTAGAATGGTGTGTGGTCTTTTTCATGGTATTAAGGAATTAGACTTTCAAAGACACTGCATTTCAAATGGGTGTTACAAACAGAAACTAGCAACATCTAAAAAAAATCTAGTGCAAAACACACTAGAACTTTAAGAATAAGGGTATGTGGTTATTTCTGATGTTTGCTTAAAATTTTCTGCTGTGGCTCTCAATTGATTGCTCACTTTCATAGGTGTTGATCTACATAGGAAATGTATTCATGAATACCAATCTACAGAATTTGTTTTATAATTTAACTTGATATTTCTAACTTCATAGAAAAGTAAACTTTCAGTTCAGCATTTGTTTTTACATTTCTATGAAATCATGAGGAGGGTCAAAGGGCATAGAATTTTGTTTTGGGGCTTAAGTATGACAGAGTCCATTAGTAAAGACATTTAAGGCATAAAAACAACACCATTATCTTTATTGAGGTGGTCATTATTATCTTTATTTTATAGTATAAGGAGTCAGGGATCAGGGAGGTTGGGAAAATTGTCCAAGGTCACACAGCTAGTCATCAGCCAAACTTGGATTCAAACTCAGTTTTCTGTGACTCCAAAGTCCATGCACTAAAGCACAACTGTTCTGCTCTTTCAGTGTTTAATTCTTCCCATCAACCCTGTTTATTCATTTATTGTTCGTATCTTTGTCTTTTATTGTAAACTACTCAAAAATATTTTATGAAGTAGATCATGCATAATACATACATACATACATATGCAAATGCATCCCAAAGGTCTATGATTTTATTTATATACCAATTGTGTAATTAATAATTATTAATAAATAACTGAAATAATAATT
>JAVSCE010020622.1:0-39288 GCA_032199065.1 Smutsia gigantea
CCCACAGGCCAGCCTGGAGGTGAAAAGGACCCTAAGAAATGGAATAAATGGTCGTTTTTTAAAAGTAGAAAGATAGGCAAAATCTCTGGGGCTCACAAAAAGCAGAGGAAATGTGGCAGATTGGAGCAAACAAGAGACTGCAACATGCCTTTGGGGCTTCGCTGTAAGGAACCCTAGATATTTCCCTGCCTCTAAACTTTTCTGATAGTATCTATCACAACGAGTTTAGAGGACAGGACTTAAATGGACCTTCTTAATGAATGCACCATTTTGGGAACCCCAGAGAACCCTGAGAATATTCTGTAAATACTACCTTGTTGAACTTAGGGGGATGGACTGGGTCCCAGGTAACATCTAGGTTAGTTTCTTGAGTCCCCTAATTTGAAGGCGCTGCTTGGGCAATTGCAACTCTGCATCTCCTCACTCAGATTTGAGGCAAAAGTGAAAAAGCAAAAAAAAATTCTTTTCAACCAAGAGTTGGTTGTGCACTGCTAAGATAAGCAGTTGATTTGGGCAACTGGATAGTACTCTCTGCTCTCCTCCTAACTCAATATGGCTTCAGTATTGTGAATGGGCACTTGTCCATCCAGGACCACTTGGCAAAGGCTTCTGTCTCCACTGGTCTTCACTTCCAGCTGACCTGCTCTCCCATTCCTAAACTCACCCCTGTTCCCCTTTGCAAGTGGGGGATCACCAATGTTCATCTGATGGGGCACAAAGTGATGGAGAAATACTCTACTGCCTTTTATCCAATCTGGCCATTAGCCAAGCAGACAGGAAACTGCTTTCTTCACTGATATCACCATCATCTTGTACCTGGTACATACTAGATACTCAATAGTATTTGCTGAACAAATGAATGAATGAATGCCAGTCGCTATCCTAGGTTCTGGGCATTCAGGAGTAAAGAAGAAGAAAATAGACCAAAATCCCCACTTTTATGGAGATTACATGATAGGGACAGAAAAGAAGGAACCATAAGGTCCCAAGTTATATCAGATACAGCACTGAGCACACAGTAAGTACTCAATAGATACATGGTGGGAAGGGAGACTCTACTATAATAACGCATCTCGTTTATGTTTCTCCTCCTCCTTGGCCTCATTAAAAAACAGTTCATAACCTCCCAAAATTAAAAATAGAATTACCACATGATCCTGCAATTCCACTCCTATGTATATGCTTAGGAGAATTGAAAGCAGAAACTTGAACAGACATGTGTATGCCAATGTTCACAGCAGCATTTTTCACAATAGCCAAGAGTTGGAAACAACAACCCAGTGGAAGAATAGCTACACAAACTGTGGCATATGTATACAAACAGAATATTATTCAGCCTTTAAAAGGAAGGAAATTCTGATACATGCCACAACATGGATGACCTGTAAAGTCATTATGCTAAGTAGACTAAGCCAGGCACAAAAAGACAAATACTACATGATTGTGCTTCAGTGAGGTATCTAAAGTAGTGAAATTCATAGAGACAGAAAGTAGAATGATGGCTGCCAGGGGCTGGGAGGGGGGAAGAATGGACAGTTGCTATATAATGGGTATAAAGTTTCAATTTTGCAAGATGAAATGTTCTGGAAATCTGGTGCACAACAGTGTGAATATACTTAACACTACTGAACCGTGCACTTAAAAATAGTTGTGATGGTAAATTTTGTGTATATTTTATCACAATTTAAAAATTTTTTCAACACTTATTAAACACTCTTTTTGTGAGAATTGGACAAAGATTAACAAACACAAGCCCTTTGCTGGGTTTAGATTGTAATACAGACCCTTCATGATGTGGCCAGGCGTGTCAAGGCCATACAGACAAGAGAACACAAACATTTAGCCCAGATATGGGGAGGCAGCTGGATATTTACATTACCTAACAGAGCAAAGGTGAGTGCATTTGGGAATGGAAAGAGGGCAAGCTGTCCACAGTGTGATTTGACTGGATACTGCTCTGGATCCATTTCTCAAAAATATATCAATGCCATTGCTTGTCATACATTTCACATTCATAGTTCTTCTTAGGAATCTTGAAGGATTAATATCTTCCACAGTTCCTGAGGAGTAGGCAAATTACCCAGGAAGGGATAAGACTGGTTTGAGCTACCAATTTGCTTCCTGTTTTTTATTACAGAGCTGCAGGATGGGAGAGAAAGCAGTGGGGGAGGAAGGGAGACGAGGGGGCAACCAAGATCACCTTCCCACTTTCACGCCCAAGTGGAGGAGGCCAGGGAGGCAAAAGATATTGATGAAGTAAGTCCACAGTCAGAGGTTCAAAGGAGCTATCCTCCCCTCAAGGGATGGAGAGTTAAAGGAAAACCATGTCCAAACATTAGCACGGACCAGCTTCCGGAGGTAGTGATCTCCATTCCTGATGCCAGAAGTACAGAGGCTGGCGTGGGTGTGGGTGTATTTCTCGACTCCACTTCTTCGCATCTTACTAGAGACAGCAGGTGAACCTCCTTTACCTTGCCCCACTGGTACAGTCACACCTCAATCCTGCAGGTGCCACCAACTCTTTGTGTGAGATTTTAGCAAAACAGATCCCTTTGCACTCTCTGTGAAGAAAGGGTCTGCTCGGCAGGATTCTTTAAACCACATCACAAGTGCATTTTCATCTCCTCAAAGGAACAAACTGTTTTTAAGGACTTCAGCACATTGTTAATGAGTCAATGGAAACTGCTAATAACAAATGGGTCTTATCTATTCACGAAAGCAAGTCTCTGAGGATCTCTCTGGGAAGCCACTGTGAGCAGTTAGTTTGAGTTATTGTACACATAGACTTCACCTAATAAAAGGGCATGTTTTAAAACATTCCAGAATTCCAACCTGTCACTAATTCAGATTGGTTTGCCTGCCCCCACCTCCATTAGTCCAAATAGATGAGATTTTGCTGAGGCAGATTTTCAAGTAGTTTGCAAATGGTGAAGAAAAAGAGGGGATTTCTCTCACTATTTCTCTCTCTGTTAATTAGAGACTCATTGTTTGACATCTCACTATTAGAATCAGTAAGTGACAATTTCTCCCAACTTGTTATTTACCTTGGTTCTTATTAGCAAGTTGCATTACAACAAGAATGGGCACAGACTTTCTTGCTTAGTGCCAAACAGCCTTGTTTTTCTTAGACTGACGATCTTTGGGTTTCATGAAAGTCATTATTAAGCTAATGTCAAATTTAATTGGCTTTCATTCATTTGTAAACAGGAAGCGCTACTGCTCAATAGGATAACTCAGAATTATTCTGGAAGATGCTCCAGCAACCCGGCACTCTCTTTCAAACATCCCTTTGGATTGCAGTGATACCTGGGATGGGCTATTTTTGAATAATGTTCTCCAAGAGCATCTCTGCAAAGAGAATATTTAAATAAGAATTTAGTTAAATAGAATTTAGGTAAAGGGCATTTCAGCTCTAAAGCCTGCAGGAGCCCATCACACAGAGGGTTCCAGTCTGTATGCTAACTTTGGAGTTCCCCTGGAAGATGTGGAGCCAGATTCAGAA
The DNA here is from genome assembly GCA_032199065.1 of Smutsia gigantea. NCBI lineage: Eukaryota > Metazoa > Chordata > Mammalia > Pholidota > Manidae > Smutsia > Smutsia gigantea. The sequence goes on from JAVSCE010020622.1 coordinate 3,503, forward strand.
GCTTTAAATAGACCTTTGGCTTCCCATATATACGACAATGAGTAGTTGTGTTTGTTTCCTCAGTCACAGGAATTGTGACTTGCTGTTGAAAAAGCATTTTTGAGAGCCACACAGCTAAAAAAGGAACAAAGATGCTGCTCTGGTTCTGATTCTCACCAAGAGAAAGGGAATGTCAGGGCTGTGGTGATCTGGGCTTACCTGGCTAGCATCAGGTAGGAAATGTAACTGAGGGTCTGAGGCAGTTTGGTGCTGAGAGGAAGGTACTGCGAACGGGCATTGCAGCCCAAATTCTTTATCATCCCTCACCTCCCAGCATGCACCTCGTGAAATAAGCTTTAAAAGCCTGTGAGGCAGGCAGCTTATAACAACAAAGGGATTTTCCTTCCAAGGAGTTTCCAGACTGAGGTGACACATGTAGTATAGAGATGTTCCATTGTTAAGCAACCAAATACACGCATTAACCGAGGGATAGAAGAACATAAGCATTTTAGCTTCAAAGGCAAAGTCAATGAGTTTGAGATGCACAATCTTACTATTAAGACTTCAGAACCAACTTTCAGAGTACACATAGATCCAAGCCAACAGAAGAGGGCTAAAGGAGATAGAGGATCAATGATGATGTGACCAGAGCAGCAGAATCTTAGAGAGGCACTTTTGTTATTCAAAGGATTCCTTTTATTCATGCAATCGAAGTACCCCACCTCCTCTATGAAGAGTTCCCTGTCCCTCACTCCTTCCCTGCCTACAATCTGCCCCACGCTTTCCTTTTCTTTCAATCTCACTGTGCCCTGGTACACACTGCACCCTGTCACCCATGACAACTTAGTCCATTTCTGTCTCCATGTCTGTATCTCCACTAGCTTTCAAGCACTTGGAGAACAAGGTCTTATTCTTTGGTGTGTGTCTCCATCACCCTAGGTCAGAACTTGCTACAATATGTAGGTGCTCAATACGTTTTTTGAATGGATAATATCCCATAGTTCCCTGGGGCGAAAAGAGCACCAGCTAAACAAATGTTGCTGTTAAAGTTATGTCAAGCCAATTTAGAGCCCTGCAGAAGAAAAAGAACTGTAAATTCCCAGCTCCTAAATCAAAGGCTGAAAGCTTGCCGCTCCCTAGCCATAGCTCCCTGATATGGCTCCTGATTAATAATCTGTTACATCCTCAAAAGGGGTCATTTTAAGGTAACCCAGCGGAGCTCTCATGACCTACTGACCTGGTTATATCACCAAAAAGGAGCTAACTTTGGGTCAGAGGATGGCAGGATACTTTTCTGCAATTCACATATTACCCAGATACCTTTGGCTTTCTGGAATTCATAATAAAAATTCCAAATCCTAAGCAATAACTTTCAAACCCCACAATTCTTGCTAACGCAGCAGAGTAACACTTGGATTCTATGCCAGGCCTCCTGACCTTTTTGTTAATTGCAAAATAAACAGATCTCTAGTTTAGTGGGGCCTTCTCCTTTTATGGGCTCCCTGCAGTGTAGGCACTGCTTGAATGGCATTTATTTCTGCCATATTTGCTTTCTAACACTTGTTCAGAGCAGGGGGCAGGTGTCTGGGAATGGTAAGAAGAGGGATGGGAACAAGAGGAAAGAAGCAGGTGCTCTAACGTCCTGAATGAAGGGCCTGACTTATTCTTCAGAAGAGGCTGAGGTCCTAGCAGGATGTGTGCAAATGAAATTTTATTTTGAGAAGTTTTCACCAAGTATTTCTGAGGCTCCCTTCTTGAGCCTAGCCCTGCCCTCCCGTAGCTCACAGGCAGGTAGGGGAAACAGAAGCACAAAGCAAAAGCTGGGGAAAGCCCAGAGGACAGATAACTGTTCCCCTCTGGCCAGTGCCGGTGATCAGCATAGAAATATGATGGGGAAGGGCTGGGCAGCATCTTGAAGATGTGGTCACAGGTCGTAGCTGCTCAGTTTTTTGTAGGATCAGAAACTTAATTATATGTGTTGCCCTAGGGCTAATCAGACTCCAAGGGATTGGCCCATGATAAACCAGAAAGATAAACACTGATACAGATATAAGCTAAAATTGACTTACTATGTATTTACCATATACCGAGAAACATTCAAAGTGCTTTTCGAGACTTTTCTCATTCAACACCCATAGCAACACAAGGAGAAAGGTATTATCACCACTTTCACTTTTAAAGTAAATAAACAGAGACTCAGAAAATGACTTGCCAAAGCTGGTCAAGTTAGGATCCTTATACAAGTCTGATTCAATGCTCTGCATGCACAGTCACTCATTATTTAATTCTAAAAAAGAGAACTGTTTTCTACTTTATGCATTCCCTACCCAAGAAGGGAGATGATGGAAACTGAGTAAGTCCTGGAGATTGTTTGCTGAGTGTCAAAATCAGAATGAGGAGCTCAATAAATATCTACATGAATGAACAGTTAAAAGTCCTAGTACTATGCCAACCTAGTGAATTAGACTCTTCACTCCTGCTCAATAGATCCCAGACTCTAGGTCCATCCGTTAGGACACTCTGTCCCCTCAAAACCCCAATGCTTAGGTCTAACTCCGCATTGCTACTTTTCCTGTCCTTAAATACCCATACTTGGCCCCTGTCTTTAACCTCAGGCAGCAACTAGGGCCTTAGATACTCTCCTTCCTTAATTTCTGCCAGCCTTCTTCTGAAAGCTGGATGCTGCTCTCCCTAAATCGTAACCCCCCACCCCACGCCACCGTAAGACTGTTCCACTTACCAGTGTGGCCCTCTTAGAATTTCTGATGACCAGAATTATACCTGAGTTACCTATTTCCTTTGGACCACCCACCTATCCTCACCAAAGTTCATTAATTTGTTCATTTATTGAATCTTTACTGGGTGTCTACCATGTGCCAAGCCCCGTGCTGGGTGCTTGAGGCATAAAAAGGAAGGACATCTTATACTACCATGCTGCTGATGTCACTCTGGGCTTGGGATAGAGTAAAAAAATCTCCAAGGTTTATCAGTTAAGGTCTGGGCAGGAAACAGCATACTCAAACTCAGTCATCTGGGGAGAATTTCATAAAGGAGTTATTTACAAAGGTGTGAGTAGGGTGTGAGAACCACACAAGAGATGGGGTAGTGCCCAGGAGATAATAACAGCAGGGAGCTGTTTCCCATAAAGACCGAAAGGAGAGGGAACAGTGTGAAGTAACGGGAGGGGCGTAGGGAGCTGTGACCTTCAGTAGAGGGAAGCAGCTGCTACCAGTACTCAGCCCATCAGGAGAGAGCTTGGGGAATAAATTCTCCAACATCACTCTCCTCCCACCCTCCAATCTCCAATCAGTGCCAAGTGCAACCAGAAGTCAGGAGGCAAGGGAGCCCATTAATGCAATCCATATGGGTCAGCCTCCCCTGGCATGGAGCAGGGTGAAGTGCAGATCTGGACATCCAGTAATTCTACGCAACTAGATTATTTCCTCCCTAGCCCCAACCTGCTCCGTTGATGTGTCCTTCCACTTCCTCCCTCCTCCTTACTCCATACTGCTAAAGACTGCACTTCCTATTTTGCCACAAGTCATCCTAGTCGTTACGTTAAGTGAGCTTCCCAAAGACCCCATGACAATTCAGGAACAAAACTAGATCACAGACCTGACCTCCTCTCTGTCCACCGTGTTCTCTTCTGCAATGCCTCATTCTCTGTTAGAGAGTGAGGGGCCAAGGTAATGATTATGATGATAGTCACTTCCGGAATGCTCAAGATGTGCCAAGCACTATGGTGTTTTACATACAATGCCTTGCTCTGAAAATAGTGTGGCTTCCATAGGTGTCTAATCGCAGGCAGGAAAAAAGCCTGGCTTCCAGTGGACAGATGAGAATAAAGACCAACTTCTTACCTTTACAGATAGCAGAACATTTTTATGGGTCCCATTTCCATTCTGCCTCTGTCACCCTTGAATCGCTGTACACCAGATGCAAAGAGGATGTAGTTAACACATTCTAATTATGGGCTCTAGGAAGAGAGCCGCTTTTATGGAATGCACTCCCGCTGCCACTTTGGCTTCTGTTGCAGAGGCTGCTGAATGTGCTAAACGCTCTCCAAATGCCCAAGGGGCACCCTCAAGATTGGAACATGCAAACAGAGGAGCTTAATTATGGATCCTGAGAAACAGAATAATTCCATTTATAGCCTTAAAGTCCTGAAAGGCAGCATAGGTGTTTAGGGAAAAACTCAAACTGCAGCTAAGGATCAAGACGGTTTCATCCATGACTTGATACATGCATCTAGTACAGTTCCCCAAAAGTTACAGAACCTACACTTGCCAGACCTTCCTGGGGGAGGGAGTGTGGGGCAGGGCGGGGAGGCTGAACAGAAGCCCAGCAGGCATTCACGTGCACAGCAGCTTACCTTTGTTTGCCAAGTGTTTACCCAATAGCATATAATGTCCATCAGGTCAGGGATTTTTGTCTGCTCCCACCCCCACCCACTGCAGTACTTCTAGCACCCAGCATGGGTAGAGTATAGTACAGTAGGTGCTCAATAAATATTTGTTAAATGAATAAATGCATGAAATTGGTGGTGGGGGTAGGGGGTGGGTGTTTCTTCTGCTGTCTGAAGACTCCATAATAACTCCCAAGCTTATCGCAGTTAGAAATTTCTCTGGGCATCTGGAGGATACTCTCCCTTCCATTCTCTCATTTACTAGAGTTTAACACTTTATGTTTCCCATAACATTTTTCCAATCATGGTCAAAATAAGTCTTTTCCTAGCATTAGTTCAGCCCAAAGCTCCTCAAGCAAGTTGAGTGAGTCTCTGATTAAACCCACTTTAAAAAATGTTGAGATTTACTCCTTTGCATTTGGCTATCTATCTTAGTGTTGTAGCTGAGTTTGAGAGACTCTTAGGAAAGAGATAACAGGCCAAACCTCACTTGACACACAGTGCCAAAGTTAATGTTAACTGTTTCTGCGCTAGTGAGCTTTTCATTATTCAACTGCTGTCCCAGCTCCAGAGATGTGGAGCAACTGACAAGATGGGTAATGAGCTTTCATTTTCTTTATACAAAGTCAATTAAGGAAGTGGGTGGTCTCCACTTGTTTTGAAGCTTATTCAGATCAGTAACCTTCTTTTTTCCTTGCAGATAGTTTTTCCTATGGCTGGAGAATCAGGGCCAGAAATAGAGCAAGTTTGGCTGCATTTATACTCTGTGGATTGCTCAGGGGAAGAACATGCCTCTTATTATACCATACCAAGGATTTGCAAGGTGGTCAGTTTACTGCAAGCAAATCAAACCAGACTGGGAAGCACTCTAACTTTCTAATAGATATTATTTCCAGACCCTTAACTGAGTTCCCCAAGGTAGTCTGCTTAGACTAACCAGATTTCAGTCAAACCGGTATAAATGCTAGGCAACTTACGAATGTCTGTTTTATTTTGTGCTGGGTCCTCAGGGTCTAGCTCAGTGTCTGGCACATGGTAGGTAACCAATAAAATATTGATGGATAAATGAAGGAATCCCTTCTAGATCAACTTCTAATCAACTGACTAGCCTAACATCACAGTAAATATTTTAGGCATCTCTCTAAAGAAAGACCAGTGGGGAGGGTGAAAACAAACAAGAGCTTCTCCTCTTTTTTGAATCTGAGCAGTCATTTGTTTGGATCTTCTGGTCATTCATTCATGTATTCAAGCATTTGCTGAAATGTGTACCATGTGCAAAGTACAGGGAATATAAATGTAATAAGCTGTGCTCCCCACTGTCAAGGAGTTCAGTCTCTCCAGGGAACAGACCAGAAAATAATTGCAATGCTACCTAATAAATACTCTGGAGGTACTAAGGACCATATGGGAGCACACAGGAGAGACATCTTCTTTGGCCTGGGGGGTCAGCAAAGGCTTCCCAGAAGAAGTGAGAATTAAATCAAGTTTTGTAGGACAAGTGGGAGTTAACCAGATGAAAAAAGGAGAGAAAGACCTTCCGGGTGTGTTTGAGGCACAGACAGGTGAAACCAGCATGATGCTCCCAAGGAATTATAGGTAGCTGGCATACAGTTACTATAGACATCTGGGGCTGGTTAATTCTTCCTTGTGAGAGGCTGTCTTGTGCATGGCAGAATTTTTAGCTACAGGACCCTGGATTCCACCCACAAGATGCTAGCAGCACCTCATTCCCTTGAGTTGTGACAACCAAAAATGTCCCCACGCATTGCCAGAGAGTATCAGTGGGGCAAAACCACCCCCAGCTGAGAACTACTTAGAGCCAAAGGTACGTGTAAGGAATGATGGCAAATGAGATTGGGAAGCCGGGCAGGGGTCTAGGTCATGAAAGTCACATGTGTTGTGATAAGAAGCTTGGACTTTATCCTGAAGCTCAGAAGAAGCCCTTGAAGGATTTCAAACAAGAGGATGACATGCTCAGATGTGTGCTGAGACCATCACTCTGGCAGCAGTGTAGAGTACAAATGTGAAGGGGATGTGTGGCAAGACTGGAAGCAGGGTGATGAGTTAGGAGACCTGCAATCATCCAGAAGAGAAGCAATGAGAGCCAGTGTGAAGGCAAAGCAGTGGGAATGGAACGAAGGAGGAAGATGTGAGACCTATCAAGAAAAGTCAAGTTCTTAGTAGGTAGAGATTTAGGGATGTTGGCAGGATGAAGAAAAAGATGTGACTCCCAGGTTTCTAGTTTCTAGTTTCAATAATAGGATAAACTGTGGGGCCATTCACAGATAAAAGGGACAGGGGAACAAAATGAGATTTAGGGAGGACCACACATTCATTACCAACAGGTTGAGTTTGAGGTACTAGGGGAGATTTAAGTGAAACTGTTCAGAAAGGAATTTGCTACAGTGGTGGGCATTAAGCAGACAGTCACGGGGGCCACTAGGGTGTACAGGTCCTGAAAAGGAGCTATGGGACAGCCTGCCACATACTGAACATTTGCTACTAAACTGCTTCAGAGCCTTTTCTTGCCTTCACTAATGTAATGAACATTAACTAGGTGCCACACCCTGGCCTGGGTGCAAGGGATACAAAGAAAATTAAGATAGAGCTCCTGCCTTTAAGGTCCTCACTGTCCACAGAGGGAGACAAGTACATCAACACGCAATAACAATGTGGTTTGATAAGTGTTCGGATGGACGGTGCCATGTTGTGAGAGCAAACCAGGAGGGGCATCTAATGGGGTGAGTGTAGGCCGAGAGGCAGAGGAAGCATCCCGGTAGGGGCAACATGACAAAGAGGTGGAGAACTGCAGTGGCCGTGACAGCACGCCTTGCAGGCATCTGCTTCCCAACATCGGCATTCTTGACATTTGGGCCCAGATCATTCTACGTTGTGGGGGCTGTCCTGTGTGTTGTAGAAGGCTGAGCGGCATCCTTGGCCTCTATTCACCAGATATCAGGGGCTCCCTCCCCTGACTTTCGACAATGAAAAACATCTCTAGATGTTGCCAAATGTCCCCTGCAGGGACAAAATAAGCCCAGTTGAGACCCACTGAACTACAAGGAGCATAACTTGATCAAGGGCCCACAGTGCTGTGTTCTGTAATTCATCATCGAGTGTGCACAAGGATGCTTCTACCCAAGAGAGCACAAAGGCAGGCCTGTTGTGGGGAGATGTGGGAATCCATGGATAGCAGACTTTGGCTCAAGGACTTAGAGGAGGCCTCACTGAACCTTTCTTTGACTGCATGGCAATCTGGGTCTTTCCTACCCGACCTTTTTTCCTCGCCCTTCACCAGGGGTCAAGTTTACATCTCAGTCTGCTGGCTCTCCCAGCCTTCTTCAGCAACCTCCCAGCTTCTCATTTTATCTCCCCTAATGAAGTCCTTGCATGTTTAATCCTATGTTGGCTTCTGCCTCTCAGAGGACCCAGACTAAGTCTGGAATCAGAAATATCTGAGTTCAAGTTCTGGTTCCTCTTACTAACTGTGTGTCCTTCAGCAGGTTACCACACCCCTCTGAGCCTCATTCACTTGAATGGTACCCATCCCAGGAGGTTTCTGTGAGGATTAAAGGAACTACTCCATCTAAATATTTAGCATGGTGCTAGATACCAAGCAAGAGCTCAGTAAGTGCTCTTAGAAAAGGATGAATATATGGAGAAAGCTGTGTTCTGAGCAGATTGGACACCATGATACACAGACATGGTGGCAAGAACTGCCATGTCATAAGCATTTCAGTATTTCTGAAACACAAAATGCAAAGCAGGAAGTGACGAGAGATGATGTGAGAGGTGGGCAGGTTTCAAACAGAACAATTCCAGTCCCGTCAACCTTTTTAATTCAAGTTACATTCTCCAAGCCTTTCATCGTCTCCTCTGAGCTTTCTTCAAGTTCACTACATCTGCCTTTAAGCTAAAAACCCAAACCTTCACACAAACTCCATCCAATTTCTCTCATTCAAAGGGTCTGACTAGTTGGGAGAGAGACTAAAGGGTTTGTTGCTTCAGTTCCTCCCCTCAGGATTCCAATTTATGCAGCCCTGAATGGGGATTACTTGGAGGGAAAAAGATCTAATCGCTACTTGGCCCTTGCCCTGAAAACTCTTTCATTCAATCCAAAAACATTAACAGCGACCATTTTTCCCTTAAGGAGAGTTAATCATTACCCCAACCTCTCCTCTCTCCTCTCCCCTCCTCCCTCCCTCCACACAAGAATAATCCAGACATGTCCATGAGCAGGAGAATAAAAAAACCCGGCAATAATGTAACTAGCGTGAGGAAGCTCAGCTCACTAAAGAGTTAGATTCAAATCCCAGCCCCAACTTTGAACAGCTACACGATCTATGGCAAGTCAGCCTCTGAGCCTCAGTTTCCTTTTCTAGGTAATGGGGGCAATAACTCATGCCCCTGATGAAAAAGCATCTTGAAAAACCCAAAGCACAAGTTATTATTATTCAGTTTGTGTCAAGTTAGGGGTCTAAAAATACCTCTCTGATGCCTTTCAGAATGTTCAGTGCTTTCTATGACATCCTTACCCAGGCAACAGATGTCAAGAAATCCAATTGGTCTTACAAGTAGGCAGGGAGACAGTCACCGAAAACTTCAAGGGAGAAAAGTGTAAGCAAAAAAGGAACAGTGGTGCCAAACGCTGGACTGAGTTCCTCATTCATTCAGTTTTTCAAACCTGAAATTTTTCTCCTCAGTCCCTAAACCCACTTCGGAGGTTTAATTAATCCATTCTTATTTCCTCTACCTTACCTGGCTTAGGAGTTCATCCCTTCATGCCTAAAATCACTTTCCAGATTTTTGCCTACTTGTCTACTGTCTGTCACCCCTTCTATGAATATAAGCTCCATGAGAGCAGTATTTTGTTTTTTGGAAGATTTTTGTTGTTGTTGTTAAATTCACTGATATATCCTCTGGACTTGCACAGTGTCTGGCACATAGTAGGCAGTCAGTAAATCTCTGAATAAATGGATGGATGAATAAATAAATGAACTGCTGGATATCTGTAATAGCTTCCTAGCTGGGCTTCCATCTTCTGATAGCCCACCCTTGTATGAATCTCCACATCAGGGTTTAACCTGGGTGGTGGTTAAGAGGAAGAGGATGTAAGCTCTGAAGAGGTGGTGAAGGAGCATGAGCTCCCCCCTCAGGAGTGGAAGAGTAATAGTGAGAGGTCTTTAAAACTTGTAGAACCATCTGAAAAGTTTATTTGGAATTATAAACTTGCGTAGACTTTCCCAAAGTGTCTTCTGTGGAAAACGAATCCTACAATTGCTTCTCAAGAAAAGGGTTCCATGAGCAAGTAAGTTTGAGAAACACTGCGTGATTAATTCTACACTCAGTGCATCCACAGATTCACAAGGTGTATTAACATATTAAAGGCTCTCAAGTGTCAGTGAGTAAAGAAACATGCTTAATTATAGAACCCTTTTATCATATACTTGAAGAAAACATTTTAGAAAATACGGGTCTAGGAAATAACCATGATAAGAAAGTTAGAAAGATTTTTAAAAGCCTTAAATCACTTGCCCAGATTTTTTTTTTGTCTTCTGTTTCTACTTAGTTATCACCAGTAAAACCCTTAAAGCAAAATGGAGCTCTCAAGGAAAGGACCCTGAGTGTCCAATAGAAGCTACCAAAAATAGGGTGGGGTACAGGGCTGGAGAGACCAGACTAGGCAGAGAGGAACTCAAGGAGAAAAATCAGCTAGTGGGATGGATCTGTGACAAAAGGAAAAAGCAGACGTCTTATGAATCACTCTGTCAATACTGTAATAAGTCTTTCTCTCCTCAGAGCCCACTGAAATTGCACTCACCGATGGACTCCTTGTTCCAAAACCCAATGGGCACTTTTCTGTTATTAGCTCTCAGAGAATCTGACACAGTCGACCCTCCCTTATTCTTGAAACATTCTGTTCATTTGGTTCCTATGATCCCCATCCTCCTGGTTTTGGTCCTACCTCTCAGGCTCCTCCACCTCAGTCTCCTCCCATCTGTCCATCCTTAAATAATGGTGTACATTGATGCTGTGTCCTAGGCCTTCTTCTCTTCTCACTTGACACGTCATCCTGAGACACTCTCACGTACTCCCGTGGCTTCAGACCAGCTATAGGCTGATAACTTTCCACATCTGTATTTCTAATGTGGTCTGTCCTCTTGGTTTTCAGACCTTAATAGCCAACCTCCTACCCAACATTCAAAGTTGAACTAGGACTTAGCATGCCCAAATCCAAACTCCTTCTCTTCCCATGACCTCAGAAAATAGCATTAGCATCAACCCAGTTGCCTACGTGAAAATCCTGGGAGTTAGCCTCGACTCCTTCTCTCCATCTTCACATTTAGTCAATCATCAAGTCCTATCAATTAATTCTCCTGAATATTTCTGAGATCATCCACTTCTATTTATCCCCATTGCTACTGCCATTCTTACTTCAGGCTCTCAAGTTCAGACCAGCTCCTTACAGAATGCACTGCCTCTGATCTTGCCACTCCACCCCAATCTGTTTGGTTACACTGCAACAAGAACACAATCAATTTTTCCCAATACAGATCTGATCTTATCACCTCGGCCTAAAACACTTCCAAAGGACCTCAATAAAAAAATAAAATAAAACTCTTTAACATGGCTTCTAAGGCCCTTTGCGATCAGATCTTGCCTTCACAGTAAAGTGTAATGGTCAGACTGGGGAGCAAAACTAGCTGGGTTCCAATCACATCTTTACCACTTTAGTAGCTGGGTAACTTTGAGCAAGTTAACATTCCAGTGTCTTAGTTTTCTCATCTGTAAAATACAACACTATCTTCTAGGGTTATTTTGAGTATTTTGTTAATATATGCATAGTATTCACAGAGTGCTCTATAAATGTTAGCTTTTAGTAGTAATATTCTCTCTTCAACCTGATCTCTTGCCACTCCTTCCCCTTTCCCTCTATCCTCTAGTCACATCATATGTCTTTTAGTTTTTATAGCATAGCACATTCTCTTTTGTAAAGTATACAGTTCAATGGCTTCTAGTACATTCACAAAATTATGCAACTGTTACCACATTCAATTTTAGAAGACTTTCATCACTCTAAAATGAAGCCCCACACCCCTTAGCCATCACTCTCCTCTACACACTCCCCACTGCCCCAGCTTCAGGCAGCCACTAATCAACCTACTTTCTGTCTCTGGACTTTCCGTGCAAGTGGAATCATACAGCATGTGGCCTTTTGTGTCTGACTTCTTTCACTTAGGAAAATGTGATACCATGCCTCAGCACTTCATTCCTTATTATGGCTGCACCACACTCTCTTTCATTGCCTGACCTTCATTCGGGGTATCCCCTCTGTTAGTAACACATGGCTCCTCTCTACCCCCAACTCGCATGGCTAGCTCCCACTAGAACTTCAGCTTCAGTTTAGATGGAATGACGAGATTTCCTCCCAGAAGCCCTTGAGGAACTCTCTCTTCCTTCTCCCCTCCATCTCCAGTCTGGATGAGGTAAGCTTCTTAGGTGCTCCCCCAGTAGCTCCTACCTCCCCTATTGCCTGCCTCTCTGTCTAGCCTCCTCCTAGACTGCCAGCTGAGCAACAACTAGAGCCACATGTGTACACTGGTCATACCCAGACCTACCTGAGTATGTGGCACACAGTAGTTACTCAATTACTTGGGTGAATTAATGAAATGAGAGTGTGAGGGGCTAGCCCATAACAGAAAAGTGGAGGCTCAGTTGGTAGCAGAGCAATGGGAGATTCCCTGTTGCACTACCAGATTAAACTTCCTAAACACTGCCTTCTTTAAGCCTAGTGTCCTCAAGCAAGATGCTGGACTTCAGTTTTTCCTCTACAAACTGAAGGGTTCATCTGAATAAGCCCCACCATCCCTTTCAGCTCTGACACTGATTGCTTACAAGTATATGTTTAATTAGTCTTATAATTATGAAGGGGAGCCAAAAGGACGGCAAATGCATTAAAAATACATTTCTCTCAAATTAACACAAAATGACACGTACAAAATAGTACTTTTTTTTTCCTTAGAGCATTAGCAATGTGGCATTTCCTGGGGTCAAAAAAACAAAAAATTGAAAAGATATCTTACATTAGAATGGTTAAGGAATACAGCCTCCATCAACTAGAAGCTTCTGAATCTTCATTTAATCAGTTCTATCTTGACACTTGATTGAAATATTAGTAGTAAGTGCCTCTGCATTTATCAGCATTTAAAGACCTGAATTAATTTCCCCACACTGGCCTAGCTTTATAAAATGGAATGGAAAATAGGAGGCACCACTCCCTCTCAGAGAAGCACTTCCCAAGTCCATCAACCAGGCCCAGGCTATTCTGAGTGGGCGTGCCGTTAATGAGAATCACTGTGGCTCCCTCTACGTCTGGACTGCTCTCTGTTAGAGCAGCCAGAGCCAAAGGGGGGCAAAAGCAACAAAAATAATTTAGAATCACAGCACACAGTTTCTCTCTATATCTATCTATCTCTCTCTCTATACATATATATAGATATAGATATATATACCACTATAAGATATAAGACTTCAATACTAACTTAATAATAACTCCCATTTATCAAACACTGTATTGACCCTTTATATATGTCATCTCACATAATGTTCATAACTACTCCATGGGAGAAGTATTATTATTATTTCATTATTATTACTATCCTTTTTTTACAAATGAGGAAGCTGAGCCACAAAGAGGTTGAGCAACCACCCACAGTCATGCACGTAGTAAATGATGGAGCCAGGATTGAAAACCAGGCCTTTCTGAACACAGAGGTGTGACCCGTGGTGGGATAGGGCACATGCCTCCCATTATTTAGTAATTATTCAGTTACAAACCTTTCTCTGCCACTGTACTATGAGCGCCCTCTGTATTTGTGCCAGTAGCACCTAGCTTGATGCTTGGCACATTGGTTCATTCATTCTTTCAAAACAGGTCTATTGAGTGTGTTCTACATGGTAAACACTGGTTATAGGCACTTGCGCATACAGCAGTGAACAAGGCAGTAAGGTCCCTGGCCTAGTAGGCCTCACAGTCAGGTGATAGAGACAGAGAAGTAAACAGACAAGATTTGCTATGAAGAAAATAAAGTAAGAAAATGGGATTAAGAGTAGCTTGGGTGTGGGTGTGGGGGTGGGGGTGGGGGTAGGGGGGCATGGTTTTGTGATGCTAAGGTGGTCCAGGAAGGCCTCCCGAAGTAGGCGACAATTCATTTGAGCTGAGAAATGAGGAGAAAGAGCTCAGCCATGAGAAGAGCCAGAGGAAGCGTGTTCCAGGCAGAGGGACCAGAATGTGCAAAGGTCGTGAGGTGGGAGAGGGTTTGGCACCTTTAAGAAGAGAGAGGAAGGCTAGTGCGGACGGAGCACAAGGAGCCAAAGGGAGCGGTTGATGTCTGACCTTATAGGTGTAGGCCCTGGGCACCTCCTACTGCACCCACACTTAAGATTGGGACTGCTTGCCCCCCTACTGATTCACAAAAGAGCCAGGGTGGAAGAAGCAAGTTTTTGAAGGGGTCTCTTCAGAGGCAGGATCCCTGGGCTCTGGGGAGGAAAGCATGGGCTTTCACTGCGCCTACTTTCTCTTTCCCCCAGCAATACCTTTGTTTGGAGCCTACTCCCATCTTGTACCCCCTCCTCCTCCTCCACACACATCTCTAAAGCAATTTAAGCATTCAAGCCATCTCCTTCAACACTTCCTGGGACCCCGAGACAGCCAGTCTGCTCCTTGAACCTCTAAAGCTAAAGCCCTGGAGTCAGAAGAGGAGGGAGTGGTGGTGACAGTGGCAGGAGCATGTCCCAGCGTGAGCTCAAAGCTCAAAGGCTTCTTCTGCCTGACCCCTGGAGGGAGGGAGTCAGGCAATTTTAGCTTGGGTAAAACAGCAGTCCAGAGAGCTGGACTCCCTAACTACTCTGGCGAGCAGGAAGGAAAGCAAAACTCAGAAAAAGCAAACGCCAGGGAATGAGAATTACAAGCAGGGCCCTTCACCAACAGCAGCCAGGCTGGGTGGAGGGCATCCGGCATCCAATAGGCGCAGTCTCAGCCCAGCGGAACACCTTCCTTCTCCTGAAGCCTAGGACCACACTTCTTACTCCCTACTGCCCCCCTGTGGAGAAACGCTTTTAGGAAAATGTTGCCGTGTAGGGCTTACTGAGAGAAAACCTTCTTTGCCACGCTCTTCTTTCTGCCTTTGGGCCCCTAGCAGTCCCCACGTGCCATTCCTCCTTTCCTCTAGCTCAGAGAAAGGGGTTTTTGACAGACGCCCAATGGCATCGTCTTTACCTCTCACTGTTAAAATCTAAGGCCAATAAACTAATCTAAACATTGAGCTTAACGTTTCAGAGAAAGAGCAAACAATTGCACAGGAAAATAGGAGGAAGGAAACAATAAAGTTAAAAGCAAAAATAAATAAATTAGAGGATGTAAAAACAGTGGGATTAATTAATTCAAGAGCTGGTTGCTTGAAAGGGCTAATAAAGTAGATAAACCTCTGCAAACCTATATAAGAAAAACACACACATAAAACTAGAAATGAGAAAGGGGATGTAACAACCAGTATAAACAATATTTTTTAATTGTAAGGAATGCTATGCACAATTGTATGCTAATAAATTTTAAAAACATAATGCAATGGCTGCCTTATTTACACAAAAATATAAAATATTAAAATTCATACTACAAGTAGAAAACTGAATAAATGGATGACTGAGACATAAATTGAGGAACTGTCACACAAGGCCCCTAAACCTAAGGATAAGTACTTTCAAATCTTCAAGGAAGAAAATAGGAAAAGTTAGGGCATACCTAATTCACTGCATGAAACAAATATGGTCCTGATCCCCAAACACGATAAAGATCAAATAAAGCATGAAAATCAGAGACCCATATAAACTCTGAGTATAGGTATAAACACTACAGCCAAGACACTCGCAAATAATTTAGCAAAGCTTGAAAGAAACAATACATCACATTCACAAAGGGTTGATCCTAGGAAAGCAGCAATGGTTCAGCCTAAGGCAGTCTATTAGTATAATACTATCTGTAGGTTAAATCAGTGCTTCCCAACTTTTTCATGGCATACATAGAAAATGAAAATATTTGTATGGGCCCCTGGGGTATGCAAATGAGGCTGCTCCTAGCTGGAGGAGGGGAGAAGGGGTTTCTGGCTGTCCCAAGCCCACTGGCCACCCTGAGAACTGAGGGGATGGATTTATTGCTACATCTATAACCAAGAGTGCTATTCACAGTATTTATCAAGTGGTAAGGCACAGGACTTAACCAATCAGAATGTACAGTCGATACTGGGCAATAACATTAGGCCAGGGTCCTGTTGGCTCCATGCTGTACCAGGTGTTACCCCTTTGGTTGGTGGATCCTCAGGAGGTCTGGGGTGGGAGAGGTCCTAGGGAATAGCTGGGACAGTGAGGGAGCACTCTGAGTGCTCAGGGCAATAGTGATTTACTATGGAAGTATTTCAATATTGTCAATGGTCTGCTTTGCCGTGTACCAGCCGGATATCAGCTTGGCCTGCAACCCAGACCCAACCTGTCCGGTGCATCAGATGGAGCTCTGGGTTAAACTGCACATAAATCTGTTTCAGCATTTATCACACCGCATTATAATGCTTGGCATCTTGTCCCTCTTCTGACTAGTCTGTGGTGCTCTTCATCTTTGTCCCTCCAGTCCCCTTACACAGTACGTGACACATAGTAGAAGCTTAATAAATGTTTGCCAGATGGATCAAGAATCATCGAAGAGATATGCAAAAAACCAAAGCATAACATTTAATATAAATTCTATAAAATTAGGAGTGGAAGGATAGATATGATAAGGATGTACATGAAAATGATAAGGATAACATGATAAAGAACATCTCTTTTAAACACAAAGCAAAATAATACTGAAGAATAGCAACAGTATTTCTTTTTTAAAAAAAGCAAAATAAAGACATCTTTTATCATTTTTAATATGGTTTTACAACTGGTCAATATTAAAAAGAAATAAAGTATAAATATTAGATAGTATCTTTATATCTTGCATTTTCTATAGTGATTTAAGAATAAACATGACCAGCTGTATTACCCATACAAGGAAAGCTACAAAACTATTCAAAAATATGACAAAAAGGCCCCCATGCTTCATATATGTATTTTTCATATGATTGCTGATACTACTGTGTTATTTTCTAATATTGTTGTCAAGTAATGGCTGTAGGGAAAGGCCACAGTCCTGTGGGCACAGCATGGATGGAGTCTCCCTGGAAAACGATGGTTATTCCACGTTATTAATCATCTGGGCAAAAAGAAAAGAATGTGAAACTAAGAAGGCAGGTCATAAATCTGCTAGGAAATGTAATACTTGTCTTTCTCTACAACTAGTACTCTTGGGCTCAAATGTCAGAGGATTCAGTTCTTGTCCTCTGCTAGTGGGCGGTAATGTTGCCAAGATGGCACCCACCTTGTGGAAATAGGTGGAGACTGAGGGTAAGATGGGACTCTGAAAAGCAAGCCTTATGTTGTAAAGTACAATGATCTGGTTTCATATGATTCTCTGTGTTGATCTATCTGCTGTTATTCCCTAGTCTTTAGACAATCTTGTTCAATGTTTCAGCCTCACCTCAACTATGCTAGAAGGTACTCAGGAAATAGTCATGTGCCTATATCAGACTGAAGAGTGAGAAGACCTCTTCATTCATAGGCAGGCAGAGTGGGGTTGTGGGTAATTATGAATAATTGAGTGCGTGAGCTAGGCACTGCTTTATACACATTATCTCATTCAACCCTCTCAACAAACCCATGGGATTGGCACTTTTATTAACCCCAATTTGCAGGTGATAAAACTGAAGCTCAGAGAAGTACAGTGATGTACCCAAAATTATACAGCAAGGGAAAGGGCAGATGCAGAATAGAAATACAGTCCAGCTTCAGACCCCATGCTGCCAGATACTACCTCCCCCAAGAGACCCCTAAAGATAGACAATTGTCAAGAACAAGAGTTAAGGGTTTTAGGTTTAATTTAATTAACAAAGTAGTTTTCCTTTCAATAAATGCAACACATGCCATGTTCATAGATGGAAACCTTAAATATTGTAAGGATATAAATTCTCCTCAAATCAATTTATTATTTTTTAGCACCATATTCCAGAGAAAAAGTAACTCCAGAAATGTAAAGAATCTAGATTGCTTATGAGAGGAAAACTTTTGGGTATTTTTTATTAATATATTTTACTTGATACTAGTAAGAGAGAAACTTGAAAGTACCCTAGGAGTGCCTTCTCTTAACCCTGTCCAAAGCATGAAGAGTTCTATAGCTTGAGATTACCCCCTGGCAACTTCATGTTGGAGCTCAGCAGAACACAGGCAGGCCCTCGCACTTGGCTCTGTTGGGGCCCTCACCCACACTCAGCTCCCTTCTCTCTGAGAGACAGGAACATAATCCAAAAGCCCTTGTGTGTTTGATTCTGTTCTTCCCATCTTTTCTCAAGGCTCTCTCTTCTCAAGACTCATTTCCCCCTTTTTCTACTCACTTCTAACATTCCCATTTTTTTCCTTATAAGCCCATTGCTTTTATACTGATGGATGCCATAGAAGTTCATTAAATCCCCCCAACACAGGTATTTCCCCTGCTCACCCTGGGCTCCTGCAAGGATGGACGGGGTTCTGCCCCCAAATACAGATCATTAAAAGCATGGGCCAGTCCAGAGGTCATGGACTTAATCCTGAAATTATCTGGGGAATATAGAGATCCAGCCATCCTCCAATGGGCACAGGTGGCCTTCACTCCAGGAGGACACCCAAGGAACCCAAAGCATCCCATATCACAAAATAAATCTCCAGACAGTAAACACACAATAAAAATAACTACAATTAAAGAAAAAGTTTGGCCTTGGGATGATGTCAAAATCCTGCTCTAGCTCTTTTCACATGGCCTGAGGAAGACCAGGCAGGGTACTGGTTAAGAGCATGGATTCAACACCAGACTGTGTAGACTAGAATCCTGGCTCTGCCACCTATTCCCTGGCAACCCTGCATAAATTACTTCTCCTCTCTGTACCTTAGTTTCCTTATTGGTAAAATGGGGTAATGACAGTGACTACCTCGTAGAATTGCTGTGAGGATTACATGAGATAATATGTGTAAGGTGGCTGTTACACTGTTAGCAATGACTATATATTGGTAAACTCAGCTTCCTCAGCCAGAACCCCACAGTTACTTCCCTCATGTTTTTCTGCACTGATCCAACTGCTTATCCTTTTGTCACAAGCAGTTTTACTGCTGACTCCCTCCCCTCTTCCCTTCTTCTTTGACTTTTCTTACTGCCTCTTCAAACATCCCCTCCCTGCAAAATGCCCTTTTGCAAGCTGCTGTTAAAGCACCAGAGGGTCAGGTCCTCTTTCCAATCCCAAGACCCAGGATGGCTGTCTCTTCCAGGGGCTCTAGCCCTATGAATGAAAAATAGCCAAATCCAGGGCACAGGGTTTGTCCCATAGAAATTCTCAGATGTAAAATAACAGCTGTTTTACCACAACTGTTGTTTTTGAGAAATCCAAACTGTTCAGATTAGACCCATGGCAAAAGGAATTCTTTCAGATCACTGAGAAGCCGTTAATTAATTTCTAGTCTGTGTCTAACTTCATCAGTGACTTGGAGATTTCTACAAATCTTCATTCACCTTGCTTTGTACTTCCTTGCCACATTCTCCCAACCTCCCCACACCCTCATGCCAGCTACAACTACGTACTGATGCCATCTGTTCTTCAAGGCCCTTCCATAAATGCCTTTAATATTTCCTTTGCACACTGTCCTTTGTTTTCAACTCCCCGGAGTCCTTACGCAGATTAAAAATAACCAATCAGGAATATAAGACTAAAAAATGAAATCAAATATTACAAACAGGGAAAATATACCAAGCAGTTCTAGCTAAACAAGTTCCATAAGCCTAATGCAGCATTCACAGGATTGCCTGGGCCACATGGCATGAGATCATGAAACTTATCTAAATTAGCCAAACAAGAAACCCATTCCTCTCAGAATAAAGATTCATGGGTACAGCTGCAATCCAGGTGCAGGGGCAACATATTTTGACAAGAGTTCCATGTTCACATTCCATTCTGGCTATTACCCAATATCATTACAAGTTATTCCCAGACATCCTTGGCAAAACCTCAGAATCAGTTCCAAATAAGACAAGCAGAAAGCACTCTAAACTATGGACAAGCAATCTTCTAGCATTTCTCAGTAAAATCTACCGCAGCCGGGGAGCAAGTATTTCAGTTATTAACCCTGATCATTAAACATTCTGTGATCAGACTGTGAGCTCCCAGAAGGCAGGGATTTGGGTCTGTTTCATCTACTTTTGTGCTCCCCATAACCTAGCACACATAGGAGGCAGTCAGCCCATATTTGTTGAGTGAATGAATCCACAAATTCATTCATTTAACAATTTGTTGAATGAATGACTGCATCCTCAATTTTACATTAGAGGGTATCACACCCTGCCCTGCCATTACTCCACAGAAATTAAGATAAATACATATTACTTACTCAAAACTTTAAAATCCCGAATTTTTGACCAGTTAATTGATACTGATTTATTCCCACAAAAAGTAAAATCACCATTTGAACAAATCTCCAGACCACAAAAAAGAGGAATTCAGTTAGACATATATTAACACAGCTAAAATTATATTCCCTAATGTAATAGATCATTCCTCAATGATAATGTATCAAATTTGATGAATTCCTAATCTAAATCTCAACATGTTTACCATGACATTCAACAAAATGAGTCTAAAATTCATTTGGAAAAAATTAACAAGGCAATAATATCAAAGGAATATTTTGCAAAGGAAGAAAAAGGTACCAACCTTACCAAATATTGGAACATGTTATAAAATAATGATAATCAAAACAATATGGTACAGATGTAAAATAAAGAAAATAAAGAGAAGCAGCAGAAAAGGAAAGCAATCCAGAAATAAACCATTTATATATAAGAATTTATTATATGATATGAGGTAGGCATCACCAAATGCAGGGAAAGAAATGTTTACATGAAACTGTTAGGATTACTATAGCTACCTTGGAGGAAAATTTGATTTGAATGCATACTTTATATCATGCACCACAATTCTGATGGCTAAATATACTAAGTATTGAAAATTAGTTAATTAGAAACAAACAGGAACTAGAAGAGAATATGTATTACATCTTTGGAAAGATATATTTCAGGAAAAGAAATCTGAAAAGAAATGATAAACGTTTATGATTGCACTGTTTAAACAAGTAAACTTCTGAACGATAGAATACAAAATCCTTGTGATAACCTGCAAGGATCTATATAATCTGGATTGCTGGTTCCTCTTTGAACTCATCTCCTTCTCTATTCACTCTGCCCAATCATGCTGGCCTCCTTGAATATACCATGTGTGATCCTTCTTCTGTGCCTTTGTACTTGCTATTTTCCTCTGCCTGGAATTCTCTCAGCCCAGATATACACATGCTCAAATGTTCCTTACCAACCTATATGCAATAGCAACACCCCCACCCAGCAATCCCTATTCTCAATTTTGACTATTATTTTTCTTGAACAATAGCATTTATCATTATCTAGCCTGCCATAAATTTACTTGTTTATTTATTTCTCAATTGTTGACCCTACTAGAATTTAGAGACTGTGAAGGCAGGAAATTTGTTTTCTTCATTGTTGTACACTTGGGGTCTGAAATCGAACCTGGCATGTAGTAGAGCTCAATAAATATTTGCTGAATGAATAAACAAAAAAGCTAAAATAAGGGGAAAACTCTATCATAGAAAAAAATTGCATCAAACATGATAGGCAAAGGCTTAATGGCTATTCTATGTAAAGAGTTTATGTGAATTTAAAAAAATGACACCAAGTCTAGGGTTACAGTAGGCATTCCAGAAAAATGTGTCGAATGAATGTATGAACAAATGAATGAATATATAAAGGATAAAGGACATGACAGCCAGTTCATATGAGAAAATAAAATAGGAAGCCAACATGGAAAAATATTCAAATAAAAAGGGATGAAGACAATAATAAGGAACCTATTAAATGAGCAATTAAAAATGTTTAATGCAGAAATTTTAGTTCAATTAGTAGCAATACAAATTGATAGGCCTCTCTTTTAAAAATATACATATCAGCATGCTTCTGCTTATAAGTAACAGAATGCCCAATTCAAACTGACTTAAAGGGAATTTATTGAATCATATAAGTGAGAGTTCACGGGTAAGGAGGATGCAAGACACAGTTTAATCAGGGTTCTGGCTCTGTTTCTTCATAATTCCTTCACCTCTGCCGGCCTTTTTGTGTTGGCTTCATCCTCAGGCTGCCACCCTGCATTGGCGCAAAAAGGCTGCCAAAGCAATGAGGCTATATGGACCTTGGGAAGCTTGGGAAGGAGAGCCTGCTGCCTTTTGGAAGCATGGTAAGACATCCTGAGCTTTAAATCAACTGGTCCACCAGTGCACCAATTTCTGTGGCCCAGGGAATACTGTATGCTGAATAGTTTAGGCCTGGATTCCCTCAACCAAACACTATGGCAAAGGGAATGGATCACCCAGATTGGCTAAGACTAAAGAGGGTTCACATTTGGAGCGCGTAGTGGAATCAATTCCATACACATTAGATGGTTGCTAGGAAGAGAACCGCAATGTCCACTGAAGAATGCAATTTGGACATACCTATCAAGAGCCTTTGACCTAGGAATCACGTTCTTGGCAATTTACCTCAAGGAGCAAATACAAACGAAGAAAAGTTATATGCATGAATATTTAATTTGTCTCCACATTATGTAAAGAATCCTATACCTGTAGTAGCAAACGCTGTAAGAACTAAAGGGCACAACTAATGAGAAATGTTTAAAGAAAGTATGCTATATAAATCAATATTTGATGGAATATTGTATTATATAACTATTAAGAGTAATAATTATAAAGATTATGTAACATGAGGAGACATATACATATGTACTATAAAATTCTGTGAATACTAATATTGAAATGGAGCATGAAGAGGAAAATCTTCATATTTAGGTAGGAGAATGCAGGGTGGTTTTTTTTCCCTTCTAAAACTGGCTTTAACTTTGTCTTTACAATAAACTTCAAAAGAAAAGAGACAATCCAATGACAACTGAGAAGTCCCTGGGAAGCATGTGTGCTCTGACAAGAGAATCTGATTCTAGGCTAAGCCAACAGCTCCAGCAAAGCTGGGCAAAGCTGGTCTTCAATATGCCAGCCTCTCATCAACATTGAAGTCTCCCTTTCCTTTTTGATTTCCTTTTCCCACTTTTGCATCCCCACCTCCACCGATCTCTGTTTTCTAGAATTGCCAGTCATGGTCAAAAAGATTATAGAAACTCATCACACTGAGGTTCCCTGGTGAGAGTGCTTACAGAGTGGGGGTGGCAATGCTTGACCCAGGGAAATAAATAGATGAGAGATGACTCTTCCATCCAGTTCATTTTGGAGGTGAGACAGGAGAGTCTGTTTTGGAGATGGAAAAGAAGAGGTCTTCCAGCATGTGTCATGCATCTGTTATCCAAATATTTATTTTCTAATTATTATTATTGTTATACAAATAGTTACTTATTATCCAATTATTATCAAAATTAATGACTAAATTCAAGACATTGTGAGAGATATGAATATGAATAAAAGTTACAAATTAGAAAAAGGGATAAGGTCTATATACAA
Organism: Smutsia gigantea; assembly: GCA_032199065.1. Lineage (NCBI taxonomy): Eukaryota > Metazoa > Chordata > Mammalia > Pholidota > Manidae > Smutsia > Smutsia gigantea. Next base: position 26,604 of record JAVSCE010020622.1, read on the forward strand.
ATGACCATCATAAAATGATGAAAATAATAAGTACCATAATAAGATTAAGTGATATGGGAATTCAGAAGCAGATTATTTCTAGCTGGTGATATTAGGAAAGACTTCATAGAGGAGGTGATGGCGCTTCTGGGGCTTGCAAGATAGGAAAGATTTTAGTATGCACAGAAAGGGGAAGACGGTTCCAGGAAGGGATAATTGCGTGGGAAAATGCACTGAGGGATACTATAAGAATAGCAAGTACTAGACTTCAGTGAATATGAGCCACCAATGATTATAAGACACATTATTATTTCATTCAACACTAAGAAAAGATAAACACTGCCAATCAAACAATAACTCGATGCTTTCTTTTCATTTGGAATTGTTATTTTATATTTACTGAAAGAGCTCTTCTAGACTTCAGACATAGACAAAGCAAAATAAAATAGTTATAATATTCCTCAAGCTTCTTCACCATGGGTGAGGAAGGGGCCAGATGAGGCAGGGCTTTGTAGACCCTGTTAAGAATATGGGCCCCCATGATCCAGTTAATACTCAGAAATGTTTTCAACAACAAAATGCTAGCTGGGCAACTCTGATCTCACTTCTGCTGAGATGACCATTCTTTTTCATGTGTGAACTCTTCCCATGAATTATCCCAACAGTCATTCTTTTTTTTTTTATTTTCAGAGTCATTCTTAAAAGTAAGTTGTCCCTTTTCTTCTGAAAAGTGATGGGTCAGAAGAAAACAGAGACAAGACAAAGAATGGGGCCGTGTATACTATTGCACCATATTGATGAACGATACTGAAAAGAAACCACTAATAAACTACATTCTATTTATGCCACAGTGATTTAGGAAGAAAGTGAACACAGATTCTGGCCTACTTGCTGATTATGAATGGCCAGATACTCGTATTTGAGAGATCTTGCAGTTGAGTTGCAAGATAAACCCCCTAGCAATATAGGAAGATCAAGAAAACCATTTTATCATCCAAATGGATATTCAAAAGGCCTACTATTGCTACAGGAAGGGAGAAGAGAATTATTTGGACTTTACAAAATGCATGTATATGATTGATACCTCAAAAATGCTTTCAAAGTTTATGATATGGTCCTTCCTCCAAAACATATGCAATATATAGTTATCAACAATTAGTCAAATTAATGTACCTAAGTTTTATTTGATGAAACCAGTCTGTTGTTTTATCTGAATTTCTACATAGATGAAAGAGCAGTCCATTAAATTGAAAACATAATTTAGCAATTTAACAAAGACACAATAATCCTTCAAAAGTGGACAGATTTTAACTGAGTAGCGTAACTTACCTACTTGGCATCCTAAACAAGTAATTCACTAAATACTAAATAGCTTTCCTTACTACTGAGTCTAACCTAAAAACTACAAATTATCTTTGTATCCATACTTCTAATTTAAAATTCCAAGAATTTTTTTTGCAGGACCCTGAGCAGATGTATCACTTTGTGAAATGTGCAAATATTAATCATTATAATGACAAATTACCACTGAAATATTAGCATTGAAAAGAAATGTATTATAGGATTTTACAAAGGGCTATGGAAAGTAATAGATTAAAAGTTAAGGATAGAAATTATACTAAAATGGACTCACCTTCAATTTTTAAAGTTGTGATCCCATCTGTGATTAATCTATGCAGTATTAAATATGCTGCCACCATCTCACTTACAGACTGATTACAAGGCAAATTAAAGTGTCATGAAGTCATCCTGCTAACCTTCAGGCTAGTGCTTCTCAGACTGTAATGTGCATGGCAAACACCTGCAGATCTTGTTAACATGCAGATTCTGCTTCAGTAAGCCTCCCACGGGACCGTGATCCTGCATTTCTAACAAGTTCTCAGGTGGTTCTCATGTTGCTGGACCACAGTTTGAGTAGCAAGGCTTTAGGCCACAAGAAACTATATAACAAAAATTTTTAGTCCCCACTTCTTTCACTCATACTTCCAACATGTTCAACAAAAATTTTAAGTATTTCTTCTGGATAAAGTGCTCTCTATTCACATTGCTACACAGTAGATGCTGGCACTAGGGTCACTGACCCCAGACCAAACACAGAGAAACTAATAAACTTGTTGGCTAATTGACTTTTTTAAGTAACTGGTTTATTGAACATAATCCACATACCATAAAAATCACCCTGTACAGTGTATAAATCTTGGGTGTGTTCACAGAGTTGTGCAACTATCACCAGGGTCTTGCCAATGGGTTTCAGCCCTGGACAAATTCACTATGGATTCAATGAGGTGGAAAAAATGACAATGGAACATTTTTGGGGTGAAAAGATTATACTCAACTTTATTCCCATGGTGGCAGGTCAGTCACTAGAATCCCATCCACTGAGAGCGAGTCTGCATGCAGCAAGCCAGTCTCTGCCTCTGGGCCTCTCTACCCCTGCAGCCGTCTCAGTCTCTGTCCTTGGCACTGCCACCACTCCAGTCTCTGCTCTCCTGCAACCGTGCGGCCATGCCACTGTGTCGCCCAGAGCATTGGGCGGAGCTCTTTATATAGAGTCAATAACAACACATGGCCCACACATGTGTAGTGAGCTAGCCGACCAAGGCCAGGTAGGAATCCTGGCCACAGGAACCTTCACTTTATCCACAACCATTCTCTAACTTTAGAACATATTCATCACCCTCCAAACCAATTACTATTCATTTCACCCTAACCTCTCCAGCTCTGAACAACTACCAATCTACTTTTTGCCTCAATGGGTTTGCCTATTCTGGATATGTGATCTTTTGTGTCTGGCTTCTTTCACTTAGCATAATGCTTTCAAGGTTCATCAATGTTGTAGCATGTATCAGTACTTCATTCCTTTTCATGTCTGATTATATTCCATTGTATGGATATACAACATTTTGTTTATTCATTCATTAGTTGATGGACATTTAAGTTGTTGCCATTTTTTGGCTCTGATGAATAATCCTACTGTGAATATTTGTGTATAAGTTTTTGGGTGGGCGTATGTCTTCAGTTCTCCTGGGTGCATACCTAGGAGTGGGTCATATGTTAACTCTATTTTTAACTTTTTGAGGGGCTGCTAAACTGTTTTCCAGAGTGCTTGTACCATTTTACATTCCCATCAGCAATGTACAAGGGTTCCAATTTCTCCACATCCTGGACCACACTTGTTATTATCTGTCTTTTTTTTTATGATAACCATCCTAGTGGGTGTGAAGTGGCATCTCACTGTGGTTTCGGTTTGCAGTTCCCCAATCGTTACTGATGTTGAGTATCTTTTCATGTGCTTATTGACTATTTGTACATCTGATTTTCTTAAGTTGCAATCTATTAAGCATTTACCATGTGCCAGGCTATTGTCATACATTGTCTCATTTATATCAGCCTCTTACCAGCCACATGAAGAAAGTACTATTTTTTAAATAGCTCTTTAAAGGTATAATTGACATACAATTAACTGCACATATTTAAAGTGTAAATTTGAGCTTAGACATATGTGTACAGCCCCATGAAACCATCACCACAATCAAGATACTTAACATAGCCATCATCTCTAAAAGTTTCTTTGCTCCCCTTTGTAATCCCTCCTTCCTGACCCTTCCCTTTCCACTGCCATGCAACCACTGCTCTGGTTTCTGTCATTATAGACTAGCATGCATTTTCTGGAGTTATATATAAATAGAATTATATGGTAGTATACACTCTGTTTTGTCTGGCTTCTTTCACTCAGCCTAATTATTTTGGGATTCATCCAAGTCCTTGCATGTATCAACAGTCCATTCTTTTTTTCAACAGCTTCATTGAGATATAATTCACATACCCATGCAAGTCACCCACCTAAAGTGTACAATTCAATGGTTTTTGGTATATTACACAATTAATTTTTAAATTTGAGCAAAATATATATAATAGAATTTGCCATTTTAGTCCATTCCCTTTTATACTGATGAATAGTATTCCCTTGTAGTCTCTAACACTATTTGTTTATCCATTCAGACAGGTATTATTATAGTCATGCCCATTTTACAAATAAGGAAAAGTGAAGCACAGAGAGAAATGAACTGTGACTGTCCTAAATCATAGGCAAGGAAGTAATAGAACTGTTATTCAAAGCCAGGTCTGTCCACTGCCAGAGTTGATTTGCTACATTACGCTACACTGTCTTTCCAAACTAAGACCTAGCTGAACTCCAAACCAAATATGTGCTGCCTCCATGGCAAACAGCATATCAGTTCTTGTCCTAACCTGGCCCTGGAGGCTGATCATACTCTGTTTGTTCTCCACTAACAGCCTGAAAGATCCTTTCACACACCAAAAAGATCAAGTAGAAGCCATTGGCCATATAAGCCACAGACATCTAGACGATTGTATTTTAAAGAGCTGGCAGTGTTCCAGAAGTAAGGATCAGACACAGCTCCCAAGACAGGTCAGTGTCAGGACAACGAGCTCTGCCCAATCATCAAGAGAATAAACTGTCTGTCCTCCTCAGGCCTGTGCAAAACTATTAACTGAATGTAAACTAGGAAAAGAAACAAGTCTTTGTGTGACAACAGTCCAGCTGGGACAAGTACCCAAAAGAGTCACTTCAGCCCTCAAGGGAGTTGATTCACTCACCCTTAACAGTGCCTCAGATCAGAGGATACTAAGATATATTCCCTACCCTTCCTAGAAAGAAGTTTGAGGGCTAATGCATTAAACTACCTTCATAGGATCATAGGGCATAAGGGCTACCCTGGGAGAAGGCAGTGGTGGCTTCATCTCTATTTTCACTAATTCAGAAAGAGAGGAAACGAGGTGTAGTAGAAATAAAGAAGCATTTCTTGACAATATTCTAAAGTACTATAATATAAGCTGTCAGAGAGAGCTGTGGAATCATCTTCCCTGAAACTCATTAGGAGCAAGAGAGATAGCCACTTGGAATAAATCCAGAAGTAGCATCAGAGGAATGCCACCCAGAGACATAGAGATGAACAAAACATGGTTTGCAGCAAGGACTGGCTGGACCCCGGCCAGTTGCATAGGCTAGTCAGCCCAGCAGTCCAGAGGAATCACTCAACTCCAGTGTGCCCAGATAGTACTAAACAGTGGTTCCTAGAGAACTGGACTCTTCAATTCTGCTTAATTTCATCTGCTTCTTTCTTCTGTAAGAACATGTCCACAACAGAGCCACTAATATGACATTTGGAAACCAGAACATGATTTATTTTAAACCTCCAGAACTTTTGGTTAAAAAATATATTGGACACAGAAACAGCAACTGGTGTTTAAAAAAGCAAAATGGCAACACATGAACCTTAGTCACTCCGGGCAGTATCCATAAAAATTAGGAGGTGGCTAGTGTAACAGGAACGGCTCAAGACAAATTAATCTTAATCCTGACCCTGGCTCTAAGGCCATTTAAAAGGATCTGATTCCAGTCTTTATAGGCTTCCTCTACCCATGGCTGGGACATCAGTTTTGTCCCAGCTACAGGCTCAGTGCTAGCCCGAGACACAGCTTTGTCAGCAGAGTTTTAAGAAACTCCACCCCAACACTCAGACTCAACATCAACTTGCTCCAAATCCTTTCCTTGTGGTCCAGTTTGTTGAAATGGAATTCCTTCCCCTCTTTTTCCTTTCTGTCTTTACTCCCTCTTCCCCTCCCTCCCTCCCCTCCTTCCTTCTTTCCCATCATCCAGCAATTCCACTCCTAGGTTTTTACCCAAGAGACATGAAAGCATATATTTACAAAAAGGCTTGAATACCAATGTTCATAGCAGCTTTATTTTTAATAGCTAAAAACATAGAAATAGCCCATGTGTCCGTCAGCTGAAGAATGGATAAACAAAATGTGGTATATCCATGCAATGAAATACTACTCAGAAATAAGAAATAAGAACTGATACATGCAAAAACATAGATGAGTGAGAGAAGCTAGACACAAAACAATATATACTGCATGACTATGTTTATATGGAATTGTAGAACAAGCAAAATCAATGGTGGAAAAAAATCAGAATAGCAGTTGTATCTGGGGGTGTGTTATGAGTTGAATTATGTTCCCCCAAAGATATGTTGAAGTCCTAATCCTCAGTACCTGTGAATGGGACCTTACTTGGAAATAGGGCCTTTGCAAATATAATCACATTTAAATAATGTCATTAGGGTGGGCCCTAATCCAATGTAACTGGTGTCCTTATGAGAAGAGAGACAGAGACAAACACGCACAAGGCGAACGCCCTGTGATGACAGAGACAGAGATTAGAATGATACGTCCATAAGCCAAGGGATGTAAAGAATTGCCAGCAACACCAGGACCTAAAAGAATGGAATGGAACAGATTCTTCCCTAGAGACTTTGGAGAGAGCATGGCCCTGCTGACACCTTGATTTTGGACTTCTAGCCTGCAGAACTGTGAGAGAACAAGCATCTGTTTTAAGCCACCCAGTTGGTATCAGTTTATTGCAGTAGCCCTAGGAAACGAATACAGAGTGGGCGCAGCAGGGAATGGCTGGAAAGAAGCACTAAGGAATGCTCCCAGGTGATGGAAATTATCTCTGTTTTGATAGAGGTTTGGGTTACATGAATGTACGCATTCGAAACGACTCATATAATAGCATCCTTGAGATTTGTGCATGTCACTGTAGGTGACTTTTACCTCAAAAAGAATAAGTACCATAAATAAATGCTGAATTCTAGTTCATGATATGCAAGCTGAAGCATTAGAGGTGAACTGTATCAGTGGCTGCCCCTCACTCTGATTGATAGATGGAGGGGTGGACAGATATGTGATAAAACAAATAGCAAAAGGTTAACCACTGCCGAATACAGGTGGTGGGTGTTTGGCATTTCGTCTACACTTCTTTCAACTTTTTTGCAAATTTTCATAATAAAATGTTGAAACAAACTCTACTTGCTGTGTGAAAGCATCTTCAAAACAAGTCCCTTAGCCTACCACACTTCGGTCCCTTCCAACCAGACTGGAAAGTCAGGAGCTGATAGTCACAACACATTTTTCAGTTGAGAAAATTAAGGGGCAAGGTAGTTTGGTGACTTGCCCAAGGTCACAGAGCTAGTAGGAGAGCTGAGGCCATTTTTATTCCCCAACTTTGCTAGGCTGGGATTGCCCTGTCCTAGTCGTCATTATATACCCAGCTCCTCACCCGGTGCTGGCACCTGGCACATGGTGGAAGCTCAAGATGGATGAAAAGCTGCAAAGCCGGGCTCTTTTCCAGCCTGCACACACCTTGTCTGAAGGCCCAGGCTCTCCTTGTTCCCTCATTCTGGACACTGGATCGGAGCTTCCTCCCTGAGTCTAAGCCCTCCCTCTGATGTCCCCCCTAGTTCCCTGATCCCACAACACCAGCCTGGCTGGCTCCCCTTCTAGGGACCAGACTCATGTTTACCTCCAGACTTTGATATCTGTTAACAGCTTCCTACTTGGAGCCTACTTTGATTTCTCACGTCATCTAACCAGGCTCCTCATTGACAGAAACCCACTCGTCTGGTGGCCTCTTGTACTTCTTTTGACAGATATTGGCCAACCCTGCCACCAATGCTGATTGCCTGCTGTGGTCACACTTTGCCTGCTGGTCTGGCATTTGCACTAGATCTGAAGGAAAGAAAAACACAGGCCTTTACATCAAATACTTTCAACTGTTACCTGCTTCCTCATCATCCCTGGCTCTGTCTGCTCCCAGTGTGACTACCTCGTGGTGCTCCTCAAAGCCTCACAACCCTGGCAAGGTGCCAGACTGCCTAGTCCTGAGCCACAGCCTGAGGTAGAGAGGGCATTTATTTTATTTTATTATTTTTTTTAAATTTATTTTGGTATCATTAATCTACAATTACATGTGCAATATTATGGTGATTAAACTACCCCTTCATCAGGTCCCCCCCACCAACCCCATTACAGTCACTGTCCATCAGCGTAGTGAGATGCTATAGAATCACTACTTGTCTTCTCTGAGTTGTACAGCCCTCCCCGCGCCCCCACCCCCTACATTATGTCTGCTAATCGTAATGTAAAGGGCGTTTATTTTAGAGGGAACAAAGTGCCAAAACCACTAACCCAGCATTTTGGGGAGTGGGCAAAGGCCAGTAAAGTTTAAAAAGGGGCGTAAAATAGGGAGAGGTCAACAAACGCTGTTGGCACAAGGAGCTAAGCCGTGTGAAGAAGCTAGTGGGAAACATCCAAACTCTCACTCTCTCATTTTATCCTTCTATGGTGTACTGTGACTCAGTGGGAACCTCTCATAGACGCTGTCTCTGAAAATCCCTCTCCAGTACGCAGCCTCCTCCAAGTGCATGCCTACATTTCCAGGCGTGTGCATGTGGCCTGCATGGGGCCAGCCTGACTGAGGTGGAGAGAGGGCCCCAAAGGGCAACCCCTACACCCGGAACTGCCTCACCAAAGATAATTCCACTAAAGAATCCTTTTCACTTCAACACACTTCAGATGAAAATAGCTGGTGATGAATACAGGTCCACGATAATGAGTTTCTTTACCTTAAATGTGGGTAAAGCAGAATAAACAATGTCTCCCTCCTTCCACACACTGGCTAGTTAAAGGCTCAAATTTAGCAGCACTAGAGGAAAAATGCAGGGAACCAAGTAAGGGAGAGAGCAAATCATGGTAAAGCAGAGGGCCGACATAGAGTTTAATCTAGCATTATCTGCTTGGTTTAATAACACTGAACTATTTTCTTCATGGTTGCCCTGGTGATCATAATTAACTTAATTTATAAATATCTAGTTTGTATTAATACCAACTGAATTATAACAGTATACAAAAACTTTGCTCTCATGAAACTCATTCCCTCTCCCCTCCTAATTGCCTTCTACCTTTATACATTATATGCCTGTGAACACAGCTGTATAATTATTGCTTTATGCAGTTGTCTTTTAAATCAGATAGGAGAAAAAGCAAATTACAAACAAAAGATACAGTCTTTTTTGTTTATCTATGTACCTAGTTGTACTGGTGTTCTTCCATTCTTCATGTGGATTCAAGCTGCTGTCTAGTGTCCTTTCATTTCAGCCCAAAGGACTCCCTTTAGTATTCCTTGGAGGACAGGGCTGCCAGTGAAGAATTCTTTGTTTTTTATTGATTTGGGAATGTCTTAATGGCCTCTTTTCTTATGAAGTGTAGTTTTGATGTATTAGAGTTCCTGGGTGACAGACTTTCTTTCAGCACTTTGAAAATGCCGTGCCACTGCCTTCAGACAGGTAATGTGGCCTCCATGGTTTCTGATGATAAGTCTGCTGTTAGTCTTATTGAGAATCCCCTGTATATTTTGGATAGCTTTCTCATGCTGTTTTCAAGATTCTCACTTTGTCTTCTTTTTTATTGAAGTATCATTGACATATAATCTCATATTGGTTTCAAGTATACAACACAGTGGTTCAACAGTTACCTACATTATTAAATCCTCACCCCCTCTAGTGTAGTTGCTATATGTCAACATAGGAAGATGTTACAGTCATTGGCTGTATTCTGTACTACCATCCCCATGACCTACTTATATTATGATTGAGAATTCATGTGTCCTTTTATCCCTCACTTCCCCACCCAACCACCACAACCCCTCCCCCATGGTAACTACCAGTCACTTTTCAGTGTCTATGAGTCTGCTGTTTTGTTTGTTTTGTTTTGTTTATATTCCACACACAAGTGAAATCATATGGTATTTGCCTTTCTCCACCTGGCTTATTTCACTGAGCATAATACCCTCTAGGTCCATCCATGTTGTTGCGAATGGTAGGCTTTCTTTTATTTTTCATGGCTGAATAATATTCCATTGTGTATATGTACCACCTCTTCTTTATCCATTCATCTACTGATGGACACTTTGGTTGCTTCCATATCTTGGCTATTGTAAATAGTGCTGCGATAAACATAGGGGTGCATGTATCTTTTTGAATCAGGGATTTTGTTTTCTTTGGGTAAATTCCTAGAAGTGGAATTGCTGAGTTGAATGGTATTTTTATTTTTAGTTTTTTGAGGAACCACCATACTGCTTTCCACAGTGGCTGTACCAATTTACATTCCCACCAACAGTGTAGGAAGGTTCCCTTTTCTCCACATCCTTGCCAAAATTAGTCATTTCTTGTGTTTTGGATAGTGGCCATTCTCACTCATTATGGTTTTGATTTGCATCTCACTTTGTCTATCTTTCAGCAACTTGACTCTGATATGTCTACATATGGATCTCTTTGAGTCTAGGCAAATTAGTTTGTTGAACTTCTTGGATGTGTGGATTCATGTTTTTCATCAATTTCACAAGGTTTTGGCCATTATTTCTTCAAATATTATTTCTGCCTTTTCCTTTCTCCTTTTGTGGGACTGCCATGGTGCCTATGTTAATACATTTGATGGTGTCCCACAGGTGTCTGAGATTCTGTTTATTTTTCATTCTTTTTTCTTTCTGTTCCTCAGACTGGATAATCTCTATTGGCTTATCTCCAAGTTCTCTGGTCAAATATGCTGACAAGCACTTCTAAGGAATTTTTCATTTTAGTTATTGTCTTTTTCAACTCCAGAATTTCTATTTGGTTCTTTTTCTACTTTCTATCTTATCATTAACATTCTCTATTTCATGAGACATTATTCATACACTTTCTTTTAGTTCTTCTGACTAGTTCTTTAAACATACTTAAAATGACTGATTTAAAGTGTCTAGTAAGTCTAATGTGTGGGCTTCTCACTGACAGTTTCTGTTTATTGCTTTTATACTGTGTATGGAGCATTGTTTCTTGTTTCTTTGCATATTTTATATTATTTTGCCAAAAACTGGAGATTTTAAGTAATATAATATGAAAACTTGGAGATCAATTTCTTTCCTCTTCCAAGAGTATTTTGTTGTTGCTGTCAGTTGCAATTGTTTAGTGATTTTCCCAAAGTAATTCTGTGAAGTCTATATTCTTTGTCATGCGTGACCACTAAAATTTCTGCTCAGTTAGCTTAGAGCCCATTAATGATCAAACAGGAGTTTCTTTAAACTACTAAAACCATTACGTCTACCCGTCTTTGCTGAGTGACTCTGTGTGTGTTAGGGCCCATATTCAATGCCCCAACAGGCAACTAAAACTCTGCTTTAGCCTTCACTTCCTACTTTCGCAGAGCCTTTAGGTCAGCCAGAGGTGAGACCTTAGGGCCTTCTCAGGTCTTTCCTGAGCATGTGGACAGCACTTGGCCTGCATTTGGCCATCTAAAGATTCGCAGGAATATGTCAGAGCTTTTCAAAACTTCTATGGATATGTCACTCCCCAGCTTTATTGTAAAAAATTTTTGGTTAGCTTGTTTTCCACAGCTGTTATTACCTTCTCAGATAGCCAGAAAATTAAACAATTGCCTCACAAATTGGTTTTGACAAATGGATCACAGAGAAAACCTTTACACACAGGGTAAGCTAGAAGTCAGCTCAAATTCAGACACCCTCGCAAGTGGGGTCTCCAAGAGAGCCACCAAGCAGAAGAAATAATGACAATTCTTTGGGCATTAGTCTCTGAAAGAGCTCCATACTTGTTCTGCTCCCACCATTGGCTGTCAAGATCAGAAAGTAAGCTGTTGTTTTTCAAGGCTACCAGGGAACTGGAGGATAGGGGATGGAACTAAAGTAAGTTAAAAGGCTACAAAGATCACTGTTCTTACCTAGTCAGCCATTTTTCTTTAATAAATACTCCCTCACTGCTGCAAACATTTGGTTAATTTCCAAAGTTCTCAAACAGTTAATTTTGGCATGTTTTGATAATTTCTCATTACTTGATAAAGGAGAGACCTTTCAGAGGCCCTTATTCTGCCATTTTCACTGATATCACTCTCTCAAGGATAGCTTTTGGATCTTCTCTCCACACATTCTTTTCTTTGGGCTTAAACTGCATGACAGAAACTATCATGGCCATTGTGATGTTGAGGCCTCTAGTTCTATAAAGGGGTAACCAGCAATGTTCTCAAACGGTAGAGCCATGCATAGACCTGAAGGTTAGGTGCCACAGGACCAGAGGCAGAGAGCAAAAACTAAAGGCCAATGAAGAAAGAGCTATCTGAACAGGGCAGCTCCTTGTTCACCAATGTTTCTCAAATACCATGGACTAATGAGCAGAGGTGTCTGCTTGGGTCTATGCTCTAAATTTATAATCTAGGCAGCTTTCCATTACCAAAAAGGGGCAGATCTGTCATGATCCATTCACCTTAAAATGACCACCCCATTTCTTCCCTTTTAAGATAGAAACACTTCTGGGAAAATGGAAATGCTGATAGTAGTTCCAGTCCCCAGCCTCTGAAAAGGCAGAAACACAGTTGTTCAGTCTCAACCTATCAAAAAGAGAGGAGAGGTGGTGTGATGGATTGAATTGTGTCCCCACAAAATTTATATGCTGGATCCCTAACCCTTAAGGTAACTGTATTTAGACACAGGACCTTCAAAGAGGTAACTAATGTTAAACGAGGTCTTAAGGGTGGGGCCCAAATCCAAGAGTACTAGTGTCCTTATCACAAGAGAATGAGATACGAGGGGTGTGTGCACTTAGAGAAAAGGGCATGTGAGGACACAGAGAGGAGATGCCATCTGCAAGCAAAGGAAGGAGGCCTTGGGAGAAACCAAACCTGCTGACCCTTTGATCTTTGGCTTCCAGCCTGCAGAACTGTGAGAAAGCAAATTTTTGTTTTTCAAGCCTCTCAGTCTGTGGTATTGTAATGGCAGGACTAGCAGATTAATACA